>CM037842.1:11021403-11511403 GCA_021234535.1 Stichopus chloronotus
GAGAGAGGAGAGAGAGAGAGAAATCATAAAACAAGGAGGAAGGGAGGAAATGGGTCTGAGTGTGGAGCATGGCAGCTTTTGAATGATTTACACGGCGACAACATTGGGACCAATTATCAGATCAAGCCAAGTCGTCAACGACTACCTTGCTAGGTCGAAAGGTTTGTCATCAGCGAAGTGGTGACGTCAACGATGGGAGGGGCGCAGGTTGCACAGGAGAGAAGGAACTAGTTGTTTTTTGTTTATTTTTCGGCAAATTATACCCTTTGCTGTAAGTCCTTTTCCCTGTAAAAGTTATCGGAAAGATGAAAACGTCTCGACGATCCAGGCAACTCGAAAAGGGGGATTTGAGCTGAGAGAAAGTTGGGAGGGAGGGTTACGACCCATTTTGTAACAACTGACGAAAATGTGACAAACCTGGTCCAAAATACATTAACTTTTGACAAAAATGTAACAAAACAATGAACCTAGGTCCAAAATGTAATAACGTTTGCCCAAAATGTCACAAGACATATATGTAGGGGTATGCAGGGGTAAGGTGAACAGAAATGTGCTAAGAGAAATAGCTATAATTTGTTTTCTAAAGGGGACCTGGGGCATGGATGAGGAATCAACACCAGAAGACATGGTAGCTGATTTAAAGCAAAGTTTCAATGTGACAAGGGTATACATTACAAATCTACTTCAGTTTTGTTGTTCCTTTTTTAGGGTCTTTGATTGAGGGGGCTGAAAATTATTGGAGGACTATCTAAGCAGAAAACCTTGGGTCGCGAGGAATGAAACTGAAAATTCTCGGATTAATGTACCTTCTATATTGTCGGAAATCCCCATTCCAGTCTCGTCAAGTAAGCACGTGAAAATGACTTTGCGGTAACCATTTTTCGTTGATAAATCACTGCACTCATATATATTTTTTGATTTTCTTTTTCATTTTCCATTAAAAAAAAATAGAATAGGTGTCGTAGCAAGGGTTGTTTATTACGGATAAATAGGTTTTTTTAGTGGAGGAAGAGGAGGGGTCAGGCACACGATTGAGACTTCAAAGAGAAGTCACAACGGATCCCAACGGGTTAGTATCAAATACTAACTTTATGTGCTACCATTTCGTGCCACCGTCACAATCGGTTTTCAGTAAAATTCAAAAATTCTCACCAAGTCCCACGTGATCATGGTGATTTGATTGTTGACATACGCCACCAGTAATAATCCTATGATGATGTTGACAACATTCATGATTTTGACAACATTCCTTTGGTGACGTTTTTTTCCAGATGTAGAGTATTTCACGCCATAACATACCTGGAGGGTAAGATTGAAAAATGAAATCTTAAGAAAATTAAAAATTATGGAAAAAAATGGGGGGGCTTCACGTGCTCCTCCTCTGACGTGGAGATCCCCCAGAAAAAACAACGACAAAACAAAGAAACAAAGAAAGTCAAAAAGGATGAGATATAACTAGCAAGTTGACCCTAAAGAAAGACTCTTTGTTCTGGCTTTTTTACACCGGAAATGCCAGTTTAGTTTGGCTTTGTTCAAAATCTGATATGAATTTTTATCATTTACACTCCAAAATTACATTACGTTCATTGATATTTTATTCGGCACTGCAAATGCCTTACTCTCAATGAAATTGTTAATGCTTTAGTTTTTTTTTTTCTCTGCGTTAAGTTTTCGTAGATTTGTACATGTTATGAGAGAAAGTTGCTTGAGATATCCTTTACACTACAAGTTCTGTCTGCCGATCAGGTGCCAGTAATTGATATAAAGTTTCAATTTGAAGCCAATTGTAATGCATTTGCGTGAAATGAAGGCCACTATCCGTTTGAAAAGCAATGAAAAGTACCCAGGTCTAAAAAAAAAAAAAAAAAAAACTTAACTAACGGACGTTACCATCCTAGCAAATACCATAAAGCGAAAGTGAAATGTAACTACAAATTTTAATATAGAACGTACAGCCTGCAGAGTACCCATCAAATCCCCCAAAATGGCGACAGACATCTTTAGGACGATTTTTGTTTTGTACGCTGTCCATAGAAACATATATGTAGTTCAATGGTACGATTAAAAGTATCCAAATTGCTATTCCTTTAAATTTTTTTGACAACGAAATGCCGAATGCGGGTCGAAGTTGAACTCACATGAGAGAAACAAACCGAATGCTTGCAATGATCATAGCCTTACGTTTAAAAGTGACTCGGTGTCGTCGATCGTATAAAATTTGTCTCTTAGTTGCTGGTAGTTTTTCTTGAAGATCAAAGGTAACCACAAGCCTTTTCGTTAGTTGGTGATTCATGACGTGTCTGTTCGTGAGGCCTGTCTGTTCTTCAGTTAATATTTGACATACAGGAAACCTTATCCAATTACAGAAAGAGATATAGGCCTATCTCGCCTCTTTCTTTCTTTTTTTTTTTTTTGCTGGCTTGACTTTGTTGTACATGTTATTTTTTCAAAACCTTGTCACTTGTGTGGGATGGCAGATATACGTTATATGTAATACATGGTGTGTGAGAAAGGTTTTGCACGTGTTGGTCCAATAGAATATGTACATATATGAGCACGTGGTAGCTTATATGGCCTAAAAGCTAGGACTACAATAAGCGTAAGATCATGAGCCGTTATGGTGTTTGTTGCACGGTGTAAGTTCCTTTAGTGCGCTATGGGTAATAACGAAACCTCTGAATCAAACCTGCCATTCATTGTCAGTTTTATATTGTAGGAACTACGAACTCCTTTCTCTAGCTCATATAGTCTGCTTACTCCAACAGCATTCTCACATTTATTCTTATCCAACATGAGCTACTCCCTGGGTACATTTCAGTGGCTACAATGTTTCTTAACGTGGCCAAAAAAACAATGATTGCATGTTGATTTTACCTTGATTGCTTTTTATCGTAACTTGGTTGTATGGTACTCCTACTCCCTTGTTTGAGTTGCCTTTTATGGTATATCTCTGCTTGTGACACAGTTGCATTTTTTTTCATTTCGTCGCTTATTTTTTGTAGCCAGACTAGACCACTTTTTTTAAGGTTGATTGTTACTTGATTGTTTTCTTGGGATGTATTTTGTAGTGCTACGGGTTGTATTTTCTTGTGCATTGCTTGTATGTTGATTGTTACCTGTGTCTAAGTTGAATGTACGTTGAGTGCAACTTGAATATATGCCTACTGTATCTTAACTGTGTGATGATTTTAACTTGAGTGCATATGTTGTATGTTACACTTCGTCGCTCCGTTCTGACGTATTTTGCTCGTGTCAGGGGTTGCATATTCGTTGTATATCGGTTAATTGTATGTTGTTGGTTATATGTTAATATAGGTTGCATGTTGATTGTGACTCTATTGTATCTTGATTGTACCTTATTGTAACTTGGGTGTATGTTGTGTGTTACTTCACTGTTTTTTAGTTTTTTTTTAACGTAGTTTACCATTGTAAATCTGTTGTGTATATCTGTTGCGTATCATTTTTTCCTGACCTGTTTTTTTTTGTATGTTGATTGCGTGCGGATTGTATATATCTTGCGTCGTCATTGTCTGTGTCATTGTGGTATGTTCGTTGCCCAGTGGTTCCTTCTGAGCCGTTTCTGGTTTCCTTTGTGTAATTTCGGATTTGTTTTGTACTTACCCAGTGCATAGAAATAAATAAGATAATGCAGGGGTGTTATTTTTGTCATTGATTGGTCCACATTTCCAAGGTTTCAAGGATTCCCCGTCGCTTCTGTTAGACCATCCTAGCTCAAACATTATCATTCCCAGCAAAAGAAGATCGGAACCTAATTGCATGAAAAACTTGACCATTCTGAAAGAAAAGAAACCAATGAGAGTGATACAAAGTGTTGGAACAAATGTTAGATTTTCTAGAAAAGGAATTGAAAGGAAGTTAGTATTGTTGCATTTTTTTATTTTCTGTGTACAAACGAAGGTCTCAAGAATTGAGGAAAACAACGGAATGATTGTAAGTAATAAGAAGAAATAGGGATTCAAGTTTGTTCATGTGAAAATAATGTTGGTGCAATCAGGAAAAGCTTTTCATGTAATAATAACAATAAGACAAAAGGAAAAAAAGAAGAAGAAGAATGGCCTTACACCTCGTTAAGCCGAATTCTAGTTGAGCCTAACAGCTAATATAAGTGTGGCACATTTCATTCGCATCAATTATTCATATTTTCTTTATTTTGTTTTGGTACAATCACTGACTTATTTGAAGAGAAGGAGGGAGGGGGGGGGGGAGGACTGGAAGGAGGAAGTGTCTTTAAGATGCTAATATGTCTTGAAGGTTTTACTTTATCATTTGATGAACAATTTACTGAGCTTTTAAGCCTAAACGTCGTTTTAACAGCATTTTCTCTTTTTGATGTGATATTTGCTCCATTGTCTAAACCTTTCTAATTATTATCGTGATAATATACTCATACCGGGCAAAAAAAAAAAAAATGTTGTCATATGCATAATACCCAAGTTAAAGTGCAGGAAACTTCCTGAAAGCTAACAGGGTCAGAATGTAGTCATAAATGTAAATGTATCGCCTAACTAAAGGATATTATTTTTCGTTTTTCTTTAAAAAAAACCATATTAAGGTGTGCATGCTTCAAGCAGTCTCTTTTGGTTTGTTTGTTTACACAATAAAAAAGGAAACTGCGATCACCCGAGGGTGATTTCACTTAACATTCGATTCAAATTATGCATTTTAAGCTTAATTTTTCTGCAATGTTTACTTTGCTTATTAAAAAAATTCTATGGTCGGAAACTTTTAGCCCATGTTTTATGTGGGAAGTGCGCTTGTTTCACTAATGTCGCAGATTGTCTGTGCGCCCGATTTAAAACATGCAATTGAGCCACGCCCAATGAAATATTTACCAGTACCCACTCCCGGTTGCCGTAGTAGCTTTCCTTCATGACTAAAATAGCACTTTTCTTTTGGAGAAGGTTTTGGCTACTTGTCAGAATTTAAAATTTGTGTTCTGAGAATAAAACAAAAATTATTCGCAATAGCGACATTTCAGCAAATCAACGATCGTTATTTGGGTTAATTGGTTATTTGGCCTGCGAATAATACAGATGTAGCGAACGGCCGTAATTTGCCCTTTGTTGGTGTAGATATTTTCAATCGTAGGAGAATGAAAATTTTCGCTGTGGTGTGAGCTTGTGTTCCACACATTCACATTACAACAGTTAATGAAACTCTGCTTTTTATGTCAAGCACATTCTTCAGCAGTCGTTATGTTTTCAGAGTTTGATACACTGACAGACGTCATAATAGTGGGACATTTTTAACTGAAATTTATGCATGAATTACTTTTTTTCTTAGTTTTTATTACAAATGATATTATTATTTTACTCCTTTAATGTTTTCTCAACAAAATTTTGAGGTTGAGTAAAAAATAACAGCCGATGTTATCGGCATACACCTACATTACCATCAAATTGCATCACTTTCTTTTCCACGTCAAGTTTTGTTTTGTGTGTGTGTGTGACCGGCGACATGTTTCCATTATGACGCCACGATATGTATACTCACGGTATTTTCACAAAGTCGTTACAGGTTTTCGATATACCGATCTTGTAGACGATGCAGAGTACGGGGAACAACAGAATTATAAGTATCCTCAGAAAGATTGAAAAGACGAACGGTCTGTCCTGGAGAGCGATAAGCTGCCTGGAGAATTCCACCCTCAGAATGTGTTGACATGTAGGCTCTGCAACGAACTGTGTGATAAGAAAATGCAGTATTATCGCCACGCCACACCTGCCCACACCGTTCTAAACAACACCAAACCTAATTTGCGTAAAAAATTAACCTTGGTTTGTGATCCTTTAAGCTGGTACTGAATCGCTTCCGACAAAGGGAGATCAGGCTAAACAATACAAACAGACAAAAAAAGAAGAAAACTTAAAAAGAAGAAAGAAAAATGGAAGCAAACAAAGCACAAGTTGTTAGAATTAGGGTGTTTACAATCAACCTATTACTTTTACCGAATGCACATAGGTCAGTGAATAATCAGTCAGGGTGAATATGTAGTTCGCGTTCGGAAATAGAACTCGGGTTATCTTTTAATAAGTTTCTTCAAGGCGGCACGTTTGTCGGCACTCCTTGGCTGATGAGCTGCTCTTCCCCCCCCTTCTTTTTGATAATTAGAATTATTAGGTAACGTTTCTTCTCATTGGTTGAACGGCTCATTCGCCTCTTGCGCATTACACGTGGCTGTTTTGATGACTGTGGTAAACACTGCCATATAGGTTTGGCATTTGTTTTAATTTTGATGGCGTGGGAGATTAATTTGGCTTTATTAAGTATTCATTTAATTGGCAGCTGTGAACCTATTTTTTTTTTTGCGTGTTATCTTCTATTTCAGGTAATTGATATTACGACACCGCCTCGTGTGCATTCAACTGTGAATGGTAGTCACACCTCGCCTGTCAACATATTCCATAAAAAGAGAGAGAGAGAGAGAAAGAAAAACGGCTTCTTGTGGAACATGAGTCTCGTAAACATTCAACACGTTTATTGGCTTAACATCGACAATCATTGACAAAGAACAGCATCCATATACAGGCGACGTCGGGAGGCCGCCACTACAACGTTACATATATAACGTGCATTTGAATTCAAAAGGGCACAGGCTGTCATTGTCCCCGTACTAACCAAGAATGGACACACACTTTGGGTTTTAAGTCTCACCTAACATCCATTTCATTTGGTATTTCATTTGGAAATTCATTTGGCTCTTCAATTTTCGGCAATTTTACGTCAGTGTATGATAAGCTACATTTACTTTGCTGTTAAAATGGATCTTTCCGACGTTTTCAGACTTAGATATCTGCTAACATGGAATGACGATTAACCTTGTGCCATAACGGTAGATCATTATGTCGTCAGCTGGCCATGGGTCAGTCAAAATCCATCTATTTTGTCATTAAAATTACGATATACTGGCTCTGTTGGAATACCCGTGTTTTTACTAGGTCTTTTAGAGGTTGAACTCGTTTGACCGCAAATGACCCTTTACATCCACGATAGCAATGACAAGTGAATCATTAATATGTTCGTCATATGTAGGTCAGTAAATTATGACAAAAGTAGTTCAAAATGTAAAGTTCAGGAAACTTGAAAAAAGAAAAAAAAACCTGAATGTATTTTGATCTAGGTTAATTTGATGTGACTTTTGTCTTGTAGAAAATACAGAAGAAATGAAAAATGATTATCAAGTAAAAAGTATTTTTATGTAGTAAAGGAAAGAAAATAAAAGAAGAAATGCCGCATATCATAGCAAATCTCCTTGATATTGTCGTATTATGTAAAGGGTGATGATGACGATGACGATGATGATGATATTGACAATGATGGGTTGATGATAGTGATTGTGGTGATGATAGTAACGATACTGATGATGAAAATGATGGTGATGATGACTGCGATAATAATGGTGGCGGTATTGATGATAACGGTAATGACAATGACGGCAACTGTGAGGATTATGATGATGATCATGTTGATGATGGTGATGTTGGCATGGGTGGCATGATGATGGCAAATTATGGTATTGATGATAATGTCGATGATGATAATGACGACAGCGATCATGATGGGGTGATGATAATGATGATAATGACAATGACGACAAGGATGATGGTGACAATGGTGGTATGATGATGATGATGATGGTAATGGTGATGATGATGGTAATGACGACGGTGAAGATGATGGTGGAGGTGGTGACGATGATAACAGCGATGACAAAGAAGATGGCAACGTTTGTGATAACAATATTGGTGGTGATGATAGTGAACAAGGCAATGGTGTTGACGACGATTAGCATGACGACTACGAAGATCACGGTGTCGACGATGGTAATGATGAAGATAAAGTTAACGATAGCGAAAATTCTAATTATTATGAAGAATGTTGATGATAGTAATGATAGTGACGTTAATGATGATGACTATGTTGTAAAGATGATGATACGAAGATGATACTGATGATGCTAATGATAACATGATGATGATGATAATAATGATGATGGTGATGACGATGATGATGGTGATGATGATGACAATGATGATGATGATGACGATGATGAAGATGACGTTAGCGAGGACAAAGACGCTAACCTTAATGTTGATGAACTTAGCCATCTACAGTTCATTGATTTGAACATACATTAAGTATCAGACGGACAGCAATAGAGCATTGACTTACATTGATTGATAAATCCATAGCAGCTGCGGCAAAACCAGTAGCAGACGAGTGAGAAACCTACGACGCCATCGATCATAAAAAAACAGGATTTTATTTCAAAATCCTGTCGTTCTTTTCTTCTTTCTTTGTTTTCGTTACTCTACACTGCAGGGCGTAAAGAGGTATGTACTTACCTTCTTTTGGTCGTGTGTAATGGCTCTGTTTATGGTCGGCAAGAGACCGAGAGCTTTGACAGCCTTCTGCGATATTCCGGAGTTGCCCTTTCCGTGATAGGCAAGCATAGCCATCGCCTTTACAGAAGGAAGAAAAAAAGTAAACTCACAGAAATCTTATTAGGAAAGGAGGATAGGTCTTTAGTCAAGCCGTCAGATTCATGCGATAGAAGGGGAAAAGTGTGAAAAGGGGAAGGGGTTGGGGCACATGTGCCATAACCTTTATAATTTCTTTTTCCGAAAAGATCAGGGACGAACTTTCTAGGGGACTGTCCTCCCCTTGCCTCCCTTGTCTATGTGGTCTGAACGACCGGGAAGTGACATCATGAAGCATAAAATGAAGTCACACATATGGATGAGATTGTACATCTAGAAAGAGTTACGGGGAGTAGGGCATACAGCAAATCACACGCAAATAAAGCTAAACTGTAATATGTCGTGCAGAAAATGTCAGAATTACCAAGAAATGTAGAAACATCAATTAGCCGATAAGTTTCACATACTGTGGCAGGAATTTATGTCATACGGACCACTGTGCGTATTTAAAGCAGAATGTGCCGTTATTCCTTCGTTTCAAAAGTGCACCAAATATCTGGCTATGTTTGTAACATCTAAAAAAAAAACTTACTTGCAAGTGGTTTATTTTTTCTGAAGTACAAAGAAAATTGCAGAATTTTAAAACGATTTCAAGTATAACAACGTGTGGTAACTTTGTAGAACTTGCAAATATGCACAATGAAAGCGTTTAGCAAAAGAAGAAAAAAGAATTTAGGCAATCATTTTTTCTACCGTAATAAACGCTTAAAAGAGGCTCATTGAGTTGTTTTGTGAAATTCACTCAATTTTTCTAAACCGGTCAAGTTTCCTTCACATACTAATGACAAACAGTCAAACTAAAAGGATCCCAAAGTTTTACATACGTTGGAACATTAATGAGTGAGTAACTAACGATTAAATTTGGTTTTTGAAACTTTGTGACCAGACATTTTCACATTAGTACATTCACATGCACACAATCAGAGCAAGTAACGGTCAAAAATTCGAAAAATTTGACGGTTTTCATATAACTATTGGATGTGAAAGTTGATTGATTATGTTAATTGCGAGTATTGTCGTGTGTTTGTACACTTCAAAATCACCGCAATCTTTACTGATATCAACTCAATGAGCCCCTTTAATCACTTAATAAGTGAAGAGAAACGTGTTAACTTGCTTGGTTTGGAGTAGAATAGAAGGGATTTTTATATTCTGTAGGTGTTTAATCCCGTTAGTTTTCTTGAAAAAAATTCGTCCAGACTAATTTCAACTCGGGTATCATTCGGCCCTATAATTGCCATGTTCTCTCTCGTTTCAATCTGAGATCCACGGACATACCAGCAGGTGGAAAATCTGAGTTTCAATCGCTCACCTCCTCTGTAGTCACCGTGTAAGATATTATATCAGCTGCGTATTGTTCCATCCCATTGGCAAGTTCCAGATACTTCAGTTTGAACTCCACCTCCAACAGCGCCATCTTACGAAGCAGTGACGACAGATGAAACGCCCTGCCTATTGGATCGGGGTCGAAACAGACGTAAGCCGGGCTTGCGAGAGCCCGGTAGATCTCCAACGTACCGACGGACCTCTGGAAGCTGTCGTTGGTGCTTGTCGCTAGATCATCGTCATTTAACTCTTCTATACGTAAACCGGCATCGTGTAGAATCTGTGGGTTCGATAATATCGGAGAAATTAAATGACCGAATTTATCATTTTTTTTTTCTGCTTCCTTCCAAGACGAAAGTGGGACTTAGGTAACAAGGTAATATGTGGTATTAACCCACAGTGTATCAGGAATGGTTAAGGCAAGTGATGTCGACAAACTCTTCAGACCTGGATTCCAAACACGCCCACTTTACACCTGCTGGCACATATCGTGACAAATAGTTCACCGCCATAAAGACCCCCCGTAAAGTGGTCTTTAACACCGTTAATCAATCCCCAACCCCGCCCCCGCCCCTTCCCATCAATTGAATGGTTAAAGTAGGAACTCACGAGGACTCCAATCAGCTAGGGCTGATACTATCGCCCTCAAATTCAGAGTCACAGCTGAGTGTGACCGACAGCCTCCACGTTCCCCAGCAGCCCCTGAATGGGTCCGGTCACACACAGTACATGCAATTTATAAGATCATCAGTTGATAGTATACAATTATACAAACAATAAGTTTAAAAAGCTCAGTAGTGTAGAACTGGGACTACTGCATAAGAGGTACCCCATAAACATAAAAGTTAATCGCATTGGCAACGTACTATTACCAAAGATACAAATTTTAAGTTTCCAGTCTCTTTTTTTTTTTTTGTTTCTTCCCATTAAGATTAGGTAACCTCACTTTCGGTGAATGTTTTTGTCAAACACACAAAAAAGTGACAACGTACCGGCAATCACATATATTTGAATACATTCGAACACATGTTACCTTGACGAGGGTAAAATTATTCTTCTGAGCAGCCCTGATGATCGGCGTCACGTCGGGGTGTATATCTGTAGTTTCTGATTTGCATTTCAAAATGGCGTCTCGCTCGTGCGGTGACTACGAAGCAACACGTATGTAAGCAGAAAATGACATAATGTTACATGTATTTTTCTTCTATATTTCTACGACAAAATGACCACGTTATTGAAGTAACTAAACTATTTGAAAGTAATTGTGGGAATAACGAATCCAATCGTTCCTAGTGAATAAAAATAAATATTATAGATACCATTACGCTGAATTCACGGATTTTTTTTTTCTTTTGAAGTGCGTGACCCGATTGGAGATAAACAAAAAGAAAAAGGAGAAAGGATGGGGGGGGGGGAGGGAGGATAATGAAAATAGATTTGGGAGCTACCTTACCAGGGTGGAGGCATGGTTGACAAGATATTTCACGGCTTCCTGAAAGTCACAATCAACTGCTCTAAGCATCGTGTCTCGTATTTCAACTCCGGCATCTATAAGCGTCAAGATCGGAACTACAAAAAAAGAAACAAAGAAACAAGAAAACATGACCAAAAAATAATAAAGACAAATATAAATAAGATTATTAAAAATTCATTAGACCAAGGAGGGGGCGTTTTGGTTGTCAATAAAAAAGAAAGAAATGAAGTGTTTATCCATGCAGACAATCACGTAGCGCAGTTTCTAATCAACATAATGTAGCACGAGAGCGACTTTTAGAGCCAGAAATTCGAGGAACATATTGGGCAAAGAGTGTCCAATGTCATGGACATGTAAGGCGAACACAACACGTCGAATATGAACGCAACTCACAGGCTGGGAAAAAATCTGCTCTGCTCCAACGTATATGTGATCTATATATGTACTGCATACTTGTAATGTAAATAAAGTTACACAGAGATGTTACATCCAGTTAGATAGAACAACTTCGAATGATATTAAACGAGAACGCCCGCCTCTATTAATGTGATGCACCCTTAGATTTAAATTTAATTTATACATTACAATTTAACAGCTTGGATGTGTTTTCATAAGACAAATGGATGAAACTATGACCCTGATTGTCGGCCGATTATGATAATAAATATTTAAAAGAAAAGAAAAAGCAAAACAAATTACAAGCAAACACAAAACACTTAACTAATTGTTAATAGTTAATTCATCTACTATGGCCTCTTTCATCCAAACTAACGACACAAGTAACTCATACCGCCTGCTCAGAACGTAGGAGCAAGCGCCACACAGTGCATTGCGCACAATGTGAGATCATAGTATAGCGTAACTATCTAATTTGAAGTGAAAAGTCGAAGACGCTGTCAGTTTAGGTAAAGAGTAGGTGAATATTCGATAGTGATAGGGAGGGTGAGAGGTGGAAATGCTAGGATACTTACGAAGGAAGCCATTTTTGACAGCGTGGTTCATGGCACTCATCCCATGGGCGTCGATGGCGTTTATGTTCAATTCAAGTTCCTGGGCGTTCTTGACCAGTTCCGTGATCTTCTGAGAATTCCCGTTGGCGGCAGCGTGCATCAGCTGCTCCACTGGGGTCATATTGTTGGTTTCATCTTGTGAGGGAGGAAGAGAGAGAGATGGAGAGAGAGACTGGGAGGAAGACGAGTAACTGTCACATCAACTTTGAGAAATTTTTAAATTGGTTGCTGTGCCATCTATTGACAAATCTTATCATAAGACAATGCGACGGACATTGACACAGAATTTTCTTTCCTTTAAGCCGTAAAGTCGGGACTTTCCCGGTGGAAAGAGAACAAAGGGATAAACATTGTTTTTACTTTATATATCGTTTGAAAAAAATCCAAATATTTTTTTGTGTGTCCGTGACGACGGTAGATTCTGCTTCTTGAGTTGGGCTATTTTTCTTCACCAGAAAATTCGGACCAGGGCTATCGCAGTCTATAGTCGGTCTGACAGCCGGGTCACCCGATCTGTAACTTTGATTACAGTATTACGAGTTCGTCGTTGTGAGGTCATTATAGGGACATTTTCTCTGCGTGTAAATATAACATCATGTATCTCACGTAGACATGGATGACGTGTTCCATGTTAGGCAGGCACGCTGAATTTGTGTGTCTTTTGATACATCTACGATGTATATACGTTAGCGGGACATCACGTTCCGGTAAGCAATTTTAGAACCGGATCTGGTATCGTCCGTCGGGTACCCGAGTACCCTGTGCAAAGATTGGTTGACGCCTTAAAAATGTTGAAAGCTTGTTCATTTTTTTTTCATTCATTTCGTTCGTGCGGTTATCATGCGATATTCGTGGGATCATTATCAGTTATCGTATATCGGGGTTTTGGGGGTTTTCTGCGCAAAGCTTCGGTCTCCTATCATGTGGTCTGTATTTGTGTCTCATCCCGACAACTGAGGTAGCTGAGGTTAGTTTTCACTAGTTGGTAGGGGGTGGGGTGTACAGGGAAAGTCCCAGCTTTCATGATACTTGGTAAGCATTTGACAACTGTGTTTCTTTAGTATTATTGCCATCTAACACTCTACAGTCTCGGGTAACATTCTTAAGATTTTGTTTCAGGTCATTTTAACATTCGAAACTCATCCACAGGTCCTACAAACTCAATTCGAAGCTTTCTCTGCATGACGATATTACGAGATAAAAATTCCAAAATAAAGAATTCAAATAATGATCACGTTACTAGTCACAAAGTCTACTCTTATCGAAATGGTCGACTTTCAAACTCATTCCATAATTACTTGTTGCTATGGAACAGTTAATTGGTCATTTTATTGATGTTTTTTTCAACTAATAATAAAAAAAGAAATGATATATCGAGATCAGTATCTCCAATCTTTTATATCATTATTTAATTTCTCTGGATTATCAATATCAATCAGAATGTGTTTGAGTTTAAAGCCCTCCTCCACATGTCAATAAACGAGGAATCCCGCAGAAAGAATCAGTTTAATTGCCTATTTGAGGTCATCGATTAATATGATTGAAGACTACAGCATTCATAAAAGACCAGTGCATGGACCGTCTCTGCTTTAGAGGGTCGGAGAACGCTTACCTCAGGTGGACACCGAATCTTGTTAACTAATAGACCGAAACCAGGGCACAAACTGTCATTCTTTTAATTTTCAAGTTTACTGCTGCCTAAATGTGATTCTACTTGCCGAAGCTGTTATCATAGTCTAATTTGGGTGAGTTTGAAAACACACGTGAAAGTAAAAAGAAAAGGAAAATAACTTTCAAAAAAGAAACAGACAATCAATAAATAATGCTTTGTTTGTTATGATTCTGTTCTCAATAACAAAACTACGTGTTTACAAATGGGATGATTGTCGTAATGTAAGGGTTGGACCAATGCGCGATTTTAGGGTCTGAAAAAAAAAAACACTTCAATTTTGGATAAAACGGGAAACAGTGCGATCCGTTATTGTTAAACTAACCCCGCAGACATATAGAAACATAGCCAATAAAACCGCCACTCGCTTAAATAAACAGCGCTGTTCATGTGAAGTTTCAGTGCCCGTAAAGAAAGTTAAAAACACATTCGAATTTATCCCTTTAATGTTTTTCCACGAGATTAAAGTACATTCATTCCCATTAGGCTGGGCTTTATGCGCTGCATGCTGATGTTATTGTCCTTGTATTGATTGGAACAAGGTGCCTCATTTATTGTACACTTAATGAAGAAGTCATCACCTATAGTCGTAATTTGGTGGAATATTGCATTGATTGGGAGTGAAAACTTTGACATCTTGCTAAGTTTGGAAAAAAATGCAATAAATCGTATAAAAAGCAAATTAAGGCACAAAAAAAGAAAAAAGAAAGCGCTCTCATTTGTCCAATCATAATGTTACTTTTGCCATAGAACTTGTATTCAAGGTGATTGTAACGACTCACCTTCCGCTATACCGATGCCCTGGTCCCCAGAAGAATCTGCCATCTTGCCAACCGTGTGACGTCACGATCCGTCAACACGACACTGGTAGAACGATAAGTGATCTTTAAGTTTGGCTATTGTAAAAGAAAGAAAAAAGTAAATGCAGTCAACTTTACATACAACAAACAATGAAATAAAACGATAACAGTTTTTAAAAATAAATGTCACGTGATGGACAATTTTGAAATTTTCTAGTGTTCGTAAAAACAAATACGGTTTAACGAGCCCCGCTCTAGGATTCCTTCTTTTTTTACGACGGTCAAGAACTGTTTGCGAGTCATGCCTTTCATAAAGAGCAGGAAATAAATGATGGACTGACATTCAATACCAAAAGATCGGCAAGATATTCATCTTGATCAATGTCCATATACATGCAATTCACAGCAGGATCTGTGGACAGGCGTTTCTTCTTCAGGAGAATCGCACCAGGGAATCGCTAGAGAGTCATTCGGCATCTGATTGAAGATGAACTCACCTGAGGAATGAAGGGGGGGGGGGGAGTGAATGATGATTCCACCAGGGGATGGGGCGTGGATAAAAGCAGTATACCTTTTGAGTACATACGACATGAAAAAAAAAACATTTTGGAGCATTGAGCGAATCATTGAGCGAATCATTGAGCGAATCATTAAACATTTTGAAAATATTCACAATTTTCATAAAAGTCCATCAAATATTGGACATTTTACTTCTCAACTTCTGAATAAGACCAGCTTTTTTTTTTCTAGATCCATGCATTGTCATTTTTAACTGGCAGTCTTTGTTTGACGAGAGAATGATGTAGTTTGGAGTATGGGTGGGGGATTTAGCACGCAGGGGGAATGGGGGGGGGGGGTATTTAGTGAATTTACCGATAGTGTTGTCACGCGACACCTTTTGATCTCATTGTCTTTCTATCAAAAAAAGCGAAGTTTATGTTCGTTTTGAGCATGACCCAGAAGGAATGCATATAAACATGGATACAAGCCAACTTTGAGTTTTTATCGTTGACTCTGAAAAAAAAAATCATCCAATTTTTGAAAAGATGTCAAAAGAATAAAAAGGAGAGAGAAAAAAAGGAGGTACGTCGCTTTAAGTGATTATACGTTCACTATTACTGATTAATAAGAGAAATTAGTTTCTGCCTTAGTTTCTTTGAAAAAACGGATAGTTAATATTCAGGTTGCCTCTCTTTTCGATGGTAAGTTTCATTTCAAGTTAGTACACTAAATTCTGACATCACCAAAATTCTGTCAACTGCAGGAGTTTATACATTCGGTTTCTTGTACAGTTTTGTTTTTTATCAACCGACAGTTTATTCATTAGTGACAAGACTTGTTTTTTTCTATTGTTTTTTATCTTCGTGTTCTTGTTTTCTTCTTTCTGTTTTTCTTCTCTTGTTCTTCTTCATCCACGTGTTACTCGATCATTGTTTTCATATTAATGTTCTTCTTTGTTACTTACAGTAAACTGCATTTAAAATTAGTAAATTCTAGGTTCCTTGATTTCATGACAAGAATTACATTTTTGTTTTATAAGATATTAATGAGAGCTGAAAATAAAACTATGGATGGAGGTAAAAAAAACCTTGAAACATGTTAAAGGTGATCGCCTGTTTTATCAATATCTCGTGTGACGTCAGTCTTTGCTTTGCAGCTCTCTGCTCACATCACATGGTTACTGTTACTCTATGCAAGTAGCAATGAAACATCGGTAGCTAGAGTGTTGTTACAGCGGAGTTGTTATCGCAATAGAATTATTCACTTTAAACAGTGACCGGAAACTAATAACAATAGCAGAGAGTTGTCAGGAAGAGAGTGACGTCACATGGAACGACCAATCACCAACCTAGTTTAAGTGTTCATGAAGAAATAAGCCCATTTTATTTGTTCCCTCCTGCAGAAGTAACAATTTTTCTTCTTATTATCACTTTATCAACCCTTCGTCAGTCTCATTTTTCGTAATCCAGTGTCACTGCAACCAAAAACAAAATTTCTTAACTCACACAACAAAATAATGAAACCAAAGAAAAAGAATAGATAGTAAAGAATTATATGATAAGTTATTTACAATATAACTTAAAAACTCCCAAGTGGCCAGTGGACTCCGACGTAGTTTAACAACAAACCTATCGTTATACAAGGTACACACTTGCGGTGTATGTCGCGTTTTTTTTTTTTTTTCTATTCTGTTTGTGGCGGCTGTAGCGAGGGAATTATCGTGTAGCTACACATACCCGTATAGGCGAATATCGACTGGCAGGTTAATGTTAGAGAAAGAAAGAGAGAGAGAAGGAGAGATCTATAAACAGAAAATAAACTACACCATAGTATAAAATTACAGGTTTTTACCGAGAAGTGTTTTTGACTTGATCTTTAAATTTCATTTCTAAGTGTTGTTGTATGGATAGCTATTACCAATACTTCAGTACGATTCAGTGGATGCACGGATGGTTGACACATGTAGGCTGTTGTCTGAAATCGCCTAACTGAGTACACTCTGTGTCCACTATAGGCCTATCTGTACAATACACTATAGAACAGGGGCGTGCAACCTGTCGATAGAGGGGGGAATGCAGCACACTGCCTCCTATGCGGTTCGGCGGGTAACAGTTTTCAATTTTCCCTGTTTTAGTATTTATGACGAGATCCAAGTTGACTTTGAATCGTAGTTACAACTTGAACTCGCCGTCTAGTTCAGAATATCATCAAAACAAAACAAAAAAGATCGCTCCGACTATGTAACGAGATTATTCTCAGTGAAAGAATGAATTTCCGGTCGGTTTCGGTGATTCCTTTCATTCACAGCGACGTTTAAAGCATGATGCAGACTTTGAAGGAGCAAAAATAGCCTTCATTGTCTATTCTCCATCATTCTCTTCCATTCGATGCCAATCTGGAAAATACCGATCTACGATATGTTTTTTTCAGTAGAAATTTCATTCATAAGATTGGTAATTACGGCGGAAAGAAGAGTGATTCATTTTTTTCGAGTAAAAAGTTAGCAGAACCAGGCCCTGTAGTAAATGCCCGGCTTTTCCGTGTGAAGGCCCAACAACAAAAACGCATTGCTTCAGGAAATTAGGCTTCTTTTGGACAAATAGGCCATGCTACGGTAGTTTGTACAGCTTTTGTAACTATACAAAATATAGCCAGACTTTTGGTGCACTTTTGACAAGTGCAGGAAAAACAGCATCCTGCTTTAACCGTTTATCACTTACGAAAATAAAATAATTCACTTGAAGGACTGTAATTTCTGAATAACTGGTAACATGCAAACTGTCCATGCAAAACTTAAAGTGTAGTTTCCCAACAAATGGCCCATATCCATTGACAAAGAGGTAACGCAAGGCTAAAACTCCTGAGGGCGATTGAAGGGGTGGGTGCAGAAGGGGTTTTGGCTAAATGGTGGGACTCACCCTCCAGTAGTCTTTTTGTGTATGGTTACAGCAAGTAATTTGTCCTAACATTTGAATATGTTACACACCCCTGCTGCTTAAGAAGACTTCCATTGACTTACAGACGAAAAAGAATATTTCTTCTTCATGTTACTGAAATGTTTACTTTATTTCGCTAACTCTAAACAGAATGTATAGCAAAAAAAAAAAAAAAAATGTGTTTTATAACAGGGGTGGTCAACTAGTCTAAAAAACCAGTCAAATGCGGACCGCCAAAAAGCATCACACGGCATCAAAACTTTCTGTTGAACGGAAATGAAATTTAAAGAGAGAGAGAAAAAATACAATAGAACTCACAAATATATTGTGGCTTCATTGATGATGTCAGGAAGAATATTTTTTTGATAGGTGTGCCAAACGACTTTTTACCTCGAACCAAAACAACAGGATTCAGGTACTCATATGGTTCAACAACATACCAAACATAATATTTGTCCAAGTTTTCCTTTTTGGAATATAGTTTTTACGAAGTTTTAACAATTTGACCCCTGTTGATCTCAAATGACCATTCACGTCCATAAAAAACAAGAGTGTTCATGTCCTTACAATGGTGCCTCTACATACCAAATAAGAGATTTGTACAAGCTACCCTTCTTGAGATATCACGTTTACAAGCTAGTCACAATTTAACCCTGCATGTTGACCCCAAATGACCTTTGACTTCCACAAAAAACAATAGTGCTATCTTGATAGATACTTCAACATACTAAATATGAGATCTGTCCAAACTTCCTTTCCCCTTCTTGAAATATAGTCGTGTTTACAAGGTAGGCTTCAAAAACGCACATACACATACACAACCATACACCACCGCTTGATTACAAAGGTTACTATTTCATCGAAACCAAAAAATAAACGAAGAAAGGAGGGGGGGGGGGGGAAGGGATGTGAAATTAAGATGTTATCCTTTTAAAAAAAATGTAATTAGTTTGCTTCTGTTCACGTAACTAGAGAGAGCACTTAGTATAATGAGAAATATTGTTGAGACTAGCAACCTACAGAACCGGCCACGACGTTCAAATGTGGTAACGTGGCACGTTGTTTTAAAAAAAAAAAGGAACACTCTTGTTTTAAGGGGTGTACAATTTTTCCGACTGATGGATTGCAAATATTTGGGTCATCTCCACTATTTCCCAGCTTATTTCTCGTATAATCAATCTTCTATCTCACCACTATGATAATACCGCCATCCCTCCCAGGTCGGCCTTCCCCTCCCATATTTTTATCTTTTCTTTCATTGTACTCCTCAAAGGATCTACGACATTGCGGATGATTTACAGTCATCAGTTCCCTTAACATTCGAATGTTAAAACATTAAGGTGAATATTCCCTTGACAACTGCAGAAGGTTTTTAAAGAATCTACTCAAACACTAATCGACTGAGAGTATTTACCAAGAAAATGTCTCTGTGAATTTAAGTATACCAATTACACAACCCGCATAAACCCGTAAGTGCCTTAGTAACATTCAGCACGATAGGTTTCAGTTCATGTATTTTAATCGTACGTAGCCATCCGTACATATACTAATAGTAGTACAGAATCAAGTGTTTGACTTCAACTCGTCACCAGCGGTGCTCATTCTGTAATTGGCAGAGGTTTTGTTGCAGCGTTACAGTTGAATGACTTTGGATGTACGTCTGTGTTTGTATCTCTCTGTGTATGTGCTTAACCGTTCCATTCATGCAAGAGTAATGCATACAGAACTCTGTTGTAGACCAGAAGTAGGACTACTGAAGCGGCAACTTGGGAATTTAAAAAAAAGGAATACCCTTAAAGGGGAATAACCTTGAAGTGATAAATGAAGTCACAGATGGTCGAAACTTGCACTGAGAAAAATGAACACGTTAAATGTAGCAATATGACTGTCCTGAAGTCATTCTCTTGTTTTCTATCTATATATATACAGACATAACCGCTACAGAAATGACACCGAACTTTCTAAACATTTCTGGGAGCCAAAAGAGCAAAATAAGGACTACTCCATACGATGAGATGTACTGAAAAGCTCAAACACAGCTAAGCGTGCATCAGGCCTCTGTAACCTATGCATCGAAGAGAAGATAGAAATAATCCGCAACAAGGAGAACAACTTGAATAAAAGAACTGAGTTCATCTCCACATGTAGACATGGAAACACACACAAACAAAAACCACCGAACCGTACAAGTCGAAAACGTTAGCTCACTGTAGCATTGGCCCACACAGTTACAATCACTTGCCTGATGATGCCTGATATACATATATATATATATATATATATATATATATATATATATATATATATATATATATATATATATATATATATATATATATATATATATATATATATATGTATATATGTATCTGTCTCTGTATCTATGTATCTGTCTCTCTGTCTATCTGTCTCTCTTCTCTCTGTCTCTGTCTCTCTGTCTCTCTCTCTCTCTCCTCTCTTATCTCTCTCTCTCTTCTCTCTCTCTCTCTCTCTCTCTCTCTCTCTCTCTCTCTCTCTCTCTATCTCTCTCTCTCTCTCTCTTCCCTCTGTCGCCCTTTCCCTTTGCTGATGACCCGCTGTTCTCATTGAGCTACTGGGGAGGATATTTCCCCATCTGTCAAAGTAGGTAATTTGTCATGTTTGGCGCTCAATAAATCTTCCATGACAAAGATGGATGGGGTCTTTGAAAATTCATTACTTCACAACTGTTTGGGGTTCATGTTGATAACTTTACTGTATATATTAAGCTATATAAGCAAACCAACGAGTTTTTTTTTTTATTTCTGTCCACTCTCATGCAAAATGTGACAAAACTTTATTTCATTCACCAATGCACAATAAGTCTCAAATAATGTTCAATGCGTATGCGTGCTTATTTATGATTTCCCGAAGTTGATGAAAATTTAATAGGAAGAGGTGAAAAACAAAAGTAAGATGAGTCGAGAGAAGAAATTGCAAAAAAAAAAAGGTGGAAAGAATCCCAGTCTGAAATACAGTGACGTCATTGAAAAAGGTCGGTGCGTCTTCTTTGTTATTTAGTAATCATAAAATTCATCAGCCTGGGAAAGACAAGATAAATTATGCATTTTTGTTTTGATTGTGTCTATTCGAGACGTTTGGTCATCTTTTATCTGCTAAACTTACCACTAAAAACTTCCGCTTTTAAATGTTGCTTTCGCGGTGTAACGTAAACAAAATGCAGTTTAAACGGCAGCTACCTTTTCATCGTCTTAAGGCCATTTAATGAGAACATTACACTGTCTAAACTTCCATAAACCTAAATAGAATTTCAGTGTCACGCAGCATCATGTCTTCACCTAACGTCACTTGGATTTACATGCTTCCTTAAGTCTGCAGGGTTTATACGACCTCTAGATGCGTTATTTTACATCGCAAGTCCTTCCATTTTAGGTACTGTGGCAATACTCGACGTAAAGACATATTTGAACCATATTCTGAGGGAAGAAATCAAGCCGAAGAGTCTATAAAACTGCCAGAGTGTATACTCTGCAAACACGTCGCAAACTGACATAGTATAGTCTGTCAGTTTGCTAAGTGTGTAACCAGTATTTAATTCGACATCCCAATAAGAAGTTCACTGACAGACATACTTGAAATGCAGTCGACTGCCTGCAAAAATGCTGTTTTCAAGTCGCCTTTGTTCCTGTTGCCTACATTTAGGTCAACAACTCTGTGATCCTAGCCCTTTTAAGCACGAAGATACCGCGAATGGTTAAGTTCGTTAAACGTCTATCTGCTTCGAATTAGTTCCATTTTTACTGGGGTAGAATATCCTACGAACATTTGGTGTTACAGTCTATCATAAAAGGCATATTAGGGTTCAGAAACGGCAGTCGCGGGCGATTAAAGGCCACTATACTAAGGGAGACTGCCACACTGGTACCGTTCTTTGCACACGTCTGTTCAGTTGATAGCAAACGACCCCCGTCGACGTTTGCTTTCGACAGACGACCACGTCATGGTCATGCAACTGCTTGCATGGCTTGCCGGTAAACAGCACATTGCACTGCGCAAGCGTATAACAGTAATCATCCGTACGCGCTAAAAACAGATACCGACCTAATTTATTCGAGCTCGTTCGACTCGATTTTACCAATACTTTGGTCGATTGTGTCGCAGGAAAAGTAGCAATTATATGTAGTAGGCTCTTGTTTCAGTGGCGTAGCGAGACATATTCAGAGGTGTGGGTGGCCCCCTTGTGGAACCCCTGCTAAGTCAATGCCTAGTACGTTTGATATAGGCTCGGCCTGTGTGCGTCTCCACTCAAAATCGTTGTCTTAGTTTGTACGCCGTTTCTTCCGTCATCCCCATGACAAATCTTGGTTTCTTCACTGCATCACTACCTTTTTTCTGAGCGGGGGGGGGGGTAAAAATTTGATTCTTATTTGAGCAACTGGAAGTCTTGCCCCCCCCTTGATTTTTTTCGGTGGTCGCCCTCGTCACGGTTGTAGGGTGGAGGTGCTTTCTATAAGAAGGAAATAACAAGTTTTCGAGAATCTTATCGAACTGACCCGACAAATATTCCCCTCCCCCATATCACAACAGCCCGAATCCATACGCAGTGTCTTCCTTGTCATTGATCTTTGTCATTGGCGAGGGGGGTGGGGGCAGTGTGAGTCGGGGGGGGGTGTGAAAGTACCGCCGCTGTTTTTCAAATACCGGTTAGTAGTACTGTGAGTTACCGACATTTCACAGGAATAGAATCTCATCTACTATGCAGTTGAAGTACAATCCATAATGTCAACCCTCCCAAGTGAAAGTGCATACACTCTATGACTACACGTATATACGTCAGTGTGTTGGTCACATACACATACATGGTTTAAGCCAAATGTGGCTTGAAGAAATGTTTGAATAGTTTGGACTAAGAAAAAGGGTACCGGAGGGTACGGGGGGGGGGGGGTACACGAGGGAGGACACTGGTGATAGAACACAAATCCGAATCCCATGACGATTACCTAAGACAATACCACTCGACCCTCACGAGAGATGCTTCAAATGAATTTGAATGATTTCAGATATACTCAAATGAACACAAATATTGTTGTTTATTGTACCCACCTATTTCCTCAACACAAGAGCGCAATACCTGGCCTACGCTATACTGCTATACATAACAGCTAGAGGCTCCGACACGGGGGATTCAACGCAAAGGAAACTGTAGTGTACAGAGCTTGTTGTTGTGGTATGGCATAATACGGGAAAACGATGTATGTCCCATATTGGGCCTATGATATATATATAAAGGAAACGTGGACCGATAAATGGGGATTGCTTTTAAATCGTATTTTCAGAAACGCCATATCTTCCGTTTGCTGCTGTCCTTAGTCGTCTGTATTCACGAGGTACAGCAATGTACAGGTAGGATGTTCAAGAGCTGTAGGAAGATTCAGTCAGCGGCAGTATTGTTCGCTGTTTTAAACACAGCCAACGTATTGCGAACGTCAGTTTTTTTCAAAGGGTTTAGCGTAGATATTTCTTTCGTAGATTTGTCATTGGGCTTTTCACTGGTAGAGAGACTATGAAATATTGCGCCCCCATAAAACGGCCGAGACCACCTTTAAGGCACCTTCCTATGATGAACGTAGGGTGCCATACGACTTCGTCTACTGCATAGAGCTTTCGATACGAAGAGACCGCCGACATGATGACAAGTTTTGCTTTCCTTAACCTTAATGGTATTAGGACTCTCGGATGATAATAGAGATCTTGACGCGTGAAGCAATCGATAATGACCTAACAGGAAGCCGCACTTTTTTTCTGGATTAGCTCACAAATTTTCGTCTTGAATTTATGCCTACATGGCCCAACCGGGATTTATCTAGCTAGTGTGGGATTTGGGGGATTTGAAATAGCTG
This sequence comes from Stichopus chloronotus, assembly GCA_021234535.1. Classification (NCBI taxonomy): domain Eukaryota; kingdom Metazoa; phylum Echinodermata; class Holothuroidea; order Aspidochirotida; family Stichopodidae; genus Stichopus; species Stichopus chloronotus. The sequence continues at coordinate 11,045,500 of CM037842.1, forward strand.
ACGTGTCCATTAGATAGCTTTTTTTTTGTTGCTATAAGTGAATGGGGAGTACGGAGTCCGTTTAAGGGTTCCTCTGTACCAAGGCGAGTATGAAACTGGGTAATGCACTTGAAGGGAACATTTGCTCCAGAGTGAATTAGTATACCCCCCCCCATATGCTTACTCATGAGCGGCGCTTTTTCATCACGTGGTATCATTTTTGTTGTTAAATTGTTTAATTTCCCAGCATAACAAATTTCTTTTGCATTACTGATACTCAGCAACTTTAGAAACAGTATTTATCAGAGAAATGAAGAAGAACAGCCAAATTTTGATAGTTTTTCAAATTTAAGTAGGCACGACTTCTTTTAAAAAAAGTTTCAGTTTAGTCTTCTCTCTTCTTAGAACTGTCTTTCTTCTTTGTTTTCTAACTTGTTAGTCTTTTCATTATCAATTAATTTCCTTCTCCCTTCACCCCCAATCTTTATTTTTGTACCTAGGTAAATCACTTAATGGTTATGGAGAAGAGGTATAAAGTCACGTCCTACCCAGTTGCCCCCAACCCCTACCGCCTCGCATCTTCTTTCCCTCACCATCTTAAATTTGTAAAGCGAATAAAATGCAGAAATGCAACAGCGCAAAAGTGCCAAAATACGTTCTCACGGGGATTGCTGTTGATCCGATATGAGACCTAACACAATAATTTGCAGTATATGCTTTCATATGGCCCGATATGAGACCTAGCACAATAATTGCAGTATATAAGTTCATATGGCAGTAATTGCCGCTATTATTCCTGGTATATTCTAGGCTTAGGCTAGATTAAGCACCGCTTGGTCAACTGTACCAGCCTATTTAGCTTGTGACCTAATACACGCTTGATTGGCCAGAATATCCCACCGAGAATTCTTGCCTTTTTGGTTTTTGTGTGTGTGTGTGTGTGTGTGTGGACAGTATTCTTCTCACTTTGGCTGCAGTCCGTTGGTTGTTTTTATCATTAACCTTCCCAGTTACCGTTCAGTGATGTTCAAACCCGGTGACACAAAACCAAATGACAAAATTCTGTCGAAACAAGCTTTATTAACTAACGTGAAGTATCTTTGTGATATAAGTGACGACTTTATCAGTCACCGTCAAATTAATACAAAATGCGAAAGTTTAACTTTTCAGAAATCACAGAATTAAACCCTTCTCTCTGTCTTTGCAGTCTTTTTTTTACTTATTACGTATAAAAAAGGTTATAGGATATATTAATTGAAATTCAGGTTTAATTCATTTGATTTAGTCTAAATTTCATAATTTTAAGTTGAGCTATATTCTAATCCAGCAACGTATTGCTATCCCGGAGTTAAGTTATAAGGTAAAGTGCGGAATTAAGTCCTTACTGTTAGGCCGGTAAGGATATTTGTTGACAACATTGGGGTCAGTTGGCTCAGTTTATGCAGACAATGCGTATGAATTTCTGCTGCATTGGTTCTGAAATTAGCACAAAACACTGCTTAAATATTTCTTCGAACCATACTCACGGATAATTTGACATATTTTATATTGACAAGCAGACAGCATTGATTAATATTGTTGAGCCTATACCCATTTACTTAACATGTTAGTCAAGAACACAATCCACTCCCTGAGGAGTCTGATCAAGCCACCGATGATAGAACAAGTAAAAGAAAACAGTGCGAAATAATTTGTGTGGCAGGATGTCATTTGAAAGTGGATTATGTAGTTATTTTTAGATTTTACGTGAAACCAATTTATGAAAAGTACCGCACTTGCCTTTTTCATAGTATGCGCACTTATAAAAAAAAATCATTAATATTTCCACTGTCATTTCTGTTTCGACCGATTCGAATCTACAAATACGTTTAAATCAATAGTTGTGGTACTAAGTAATTAAACCAGAGTCTACATGTGTTGGTACAAAACCGACCTGAACAAGGGGACACTTAAAACGAATGTCCGTACACACCGAACGCTCACATACAAATGCACACACATATAAAACCACAGAATTGAGCTGGGCGGAATGTAATGAGCCTCCTACTCGCTTTAGTTGTAATAAAAAAAATCTATAAATCTATGAAAAGATAAAATCTGAAAAGAATGCCTTTTGAAAGCTGCAGAAAAAAAGGGCAGAAAACCCCCAAATTGAACTGTAACTCGAGCAGACTCAACCGTGCCTTGGTGGTCTATGGATCTAGTTTTATGCGCAGGGGGGCGGGGGGATCGCATATCAATTTGCACATAGGAGTGGGTGCAATGGGCAACAGATCAGCTCTAAGTCCCTGCGGGCTTGCGTCCGGCAAATCCCCTTCCCCGACAGTCCCCGATTTACTTACAAGAGCTGGCAAACGTGCATATATAAAACGTGTTTGTACTGATGTTAAGTTAAGTTGCACCTTTTGTGATTGTTTATCTCACGACTTTAAAAACAGGCCATTAATTTTCAAACCTTGAAGGAAATTCTAAACCAAGCGCTGCCCCCGGTTGCCAAGGGGTATCGAGAACCGTAGTTATACGTCCATTTTAAAGTTGGGACTTCTTGTTCTTACTTCTTACTTCTTGTTCTTCAGTAATAAAAATAATTCCCATCTATGGTATATAATATATTTATATACACATGCATACATATGCAACTATGCATATAGATATATATATATATATATATATTCTGTAAATATACAGACATTTTTTCAGTGCAGAGAATCTGGAAGAGAACTTTTAGAAGAGAACTTACCCTCTGCTACAGCTTTCTTGTAATAACTCGGTTGACTAATCTAAGGGATGTTATTGTACAGTTTATTTTCTTTGTACTTCTGCTTAATATGTCCCCCTCGTGCACAGTCAGCGATGGAAGGTGAACTTTCTCATCCTAACGCTGCACGTTTAAAAAAAAGGCATCTGAATCCTTGTAGCAAATATATTGTGTTTGAAGTTATGCCGTTGATATCAAATGAATTCCTCACTATCGTTCGACGTGTGCCTTCACATTATACGGAAGAGTTTACGTGACCTTCACTTGAAATCGACCAGGAAAGTTGAGGGTATGCAATAGAAACAGGAGGGAGAATGTTGGCTTGCTGTGTAGCTGCGGCCTTACCTAACGCCAAAACATATAGAGAGGATGCTTTGCCACAAATCCTATACGGTCTACGTGATAGAATTTTGACAATTTTGGCCACGATGTTAGGAAAACGGTGATACCATTTCAGGTGATTAAAAAGAAATAATGTGTTCAAAATGCACCAAGATGGCAAACGATTAAAACATTTTTTATCCTTGTTATGCCAGTCAGTCTCATCAATAAACATTATTTTGGAAAAGGTTCATCTCCTCAAAATATTATTCTTAAGATGAACTACGTGGAGGGGAGGGGGGCATGCGTCATTTTAATTTTTGAAAGTTTGGATGATCAAATTGTTTTCGAGGAACAAATAACTAAATTTTTATCTGCGCAAAACGTATGGAAAGAAATACCGTACTTAATTATTTTGAACAATCCGTCACTCTTTTTCCATATGCATTGGTTGTAAAATTACGATATTTCTTCCAAAACCAAACGTCCATTTCCCTTGAAGGTTGGCGCATATTACATGTATTACCCTCTTTGTACTCTCTTGTTGAAGTGCAGCCGGCTTTGCATCTTTCTCATAGCACATGTAATTTCTATGTACGGTAGGACAAATAATACAACTCACATTGTGGAGACTTGACGATGGCACACACAGGAGACTGAGTAAAGAAACATAGGCCTACAACAGAGGTAACAAAAGTAACAAAGGAAAAGAAGAAAAAAATTAGGGAAATTGATTTAAGATATGCTTATACTGCCACCTATGTAGCAAATAATGTGACACGTTTGATTGAAAGGACAAATTTTCCGGTATATTGGTTGTTATTGAGAAGTAACAGAGAATAATTTTCGAATAGTGTAGGCCTAGTAGATGATATGTGTTTGTCATGTATCGCATCTCCATGTCATGTATCGTAACCTTCACATGATCGATGTACCGATGATGTAGTTAGTCTGTGTGACAAATAAGGTGAACGGTTGAGGGCAGTATCCATCAGGATAGATACAACTGCAGACGTGATTCGAGAAACAGGCTGGCTACAGGTGAATGACGAGGCTAATCAGTACTGTTCGATGGTTATGGACAAACGGTCGATTCGGAACGTAGGCTGTACACAGAGCATGTGGTAGGCTATGCAGATATCAAGGTCGAAAGAATATGGGAATGGGTTAACCTGGATATGAGACAGAAATATGTAGGAAAAATAATAGGATATGAAATAGATTACATGGCCTAACAGGACGGTGTGGTTCATTAGGAGTTGTAGATGACCAGGCAGCTAGGTTTACGTGATGAACCACAGGGGACGCCACCCCGGCTCTCCCGGACTTTTATAAGGCAAAAGCCTAGTTTTATAGGTTTACACTAAAATTGCTTCAGATGTGCGCAGGTTGGAATTAGAACTTTCATCAATTTCCTCTTTGTGTGAAGAGTTTAAATCCTCACCATACGCCTCGTATCTTTCTCAATTATCACAGCCTCCTAAAATCCCCTAACATTCCTAAAATTATGAGTTGGTTCACTCACTGAAACAATGTGAACAACGAGTGAGGCTATTAAAAGGTGGTTTGTTTGTGTTCTTACCCCCTTACCTGTCGACACTGAACAAATGGACTCTAGGCTTTAGGCAAAAGTTCGGAAAGCTCATATCCTGAACGACAATCCCTGGGGCGCCATATTTGCCGTATTACTAAAAGTGGTCATCTAGTGTGTAAACGCTAATTTCGATCACCGAAAGAAGTCCGCATCGTAGATATGGTGGAAAATTGTAAAAGCCTTGTTCAGACGGTTCGTTTTATCACGTGATACCTAGGGGATTTCTTGAACGAATACATTGTACCTGTCCGGGTTCAGTCATGTGACCAGTTTTAATAGGTACATTGGGTGGTATTATTCAAGGGTAAATGGGGGCGTTTAAAATGCCCCGACACGACAGCCGTCATCATTGTTAAAACCATCTCGACTGGTCAATAAATATCTTGCAAAAACCTAAGGTTCGTCTCCCCAATACGTTGTACATCTAAGGTGAGTCATAAAAGCCGCATTATTCGAAATTTTGAAATTTTAGGAGAGGAAATTATTCTTGAGCAATGTAACCTCTAACTGAATTTCTCCCGGTGAGAATTTTATTTCTTGAAAAAAGAAAGCTGCATACCTGCATTGTTTTGCATAATGTCTCATTCTCTGTCCGTAAATTCTGGTTTTAAAAGCAGGATTTTTTTTTTCTTTTTGTGTGGAACAATCACAATATTTCCCTTTAAGTTTTCTTGACGTCACTACTGAGCTAACGATATGCCGTATAGAAAAAAACTATAGACCTGTCATGATAGATGAGAAGTATTGGTATTGCCAACCGAATATAAATTATTCGATGGGGACAAAGGATGAGTCCAAACGTCTAGTCAGGTTTCACCCGGTATTCTATCACTTGATTCAAGGAATACCACTATAAATGCTGGTACGTATATTACTAAAGCCTAGGACCGTGTTAATTTCTCCATAAAAAGTTAATAAACAAAACCGCAGGGAAGACATTGCATGTGGTTACACATGTCATCTTTACGGTGTCTCATTTCTCAGTTTTTTTTCGCAGTTCCAACCTTCGCTCATATTTCATTCTTTTGAAATGCTGAGAAGCGTTATTAGGTTTTAGGTGTGTACGTATGCAGTATACAATGTGTGCGTATGTACTTCAAGTCAACGGTAAGTATATGCGTGCAGGTAGACTTGCCCTAAGTCGCTCACGTTCTGCTCCCTTCTACCTCTCATGAAGTTTTTTTTTTTGCCTACGCTCAAGACGTCATCCGAATATACCACTATTCTTACATTTTCTGCTGCGGTATGTACAGCTACCGAACTATAGCACTTGTTTCTAATGGTCCTTGCACAAACAAACACACACACTGCAAAGGACTGCTCAATGAAGTGGCTTGCCACGCCCAAGAGACATGTATCTTTTTCTTCGTTTGAAGTTATCATTTTTACTCGTTGATTGTTTTATTCTCCCCTAATTAAGGATGAATATATTTGAAGATAACTAGCTGTTGTCATCCAATCGGCGTTGAGTATTATGTGACACTTGCTGCTGGATATTCATTAAGACAAATATTCGCGCTATCAATGTTGAGCATAACAGTAGTATACGTATACTACACATATTACTGCAGTACGAACACGGACGTACATGCAGTGTCACCTCTTGTGCACTAACGATAGTGGCTAACCTGGTGAACTTTTCAGTTCAAGAAGCAAGAAGTCTTGAAAACAATTGAAACATTTGCGAAATCTCTGTACTATCTCTCCTAAGTCTACGTGCCTGTATACACATCGATTCATTTGGTTAAATCAGTGACAAGATGCGACAATAAAAAATTTGGTTCAAATGTGAACACAACTGTCTTTAGCTAGCACTGTATAAAAAGGGCTAAGACGGTCAGCTTACAAATTACAAGCAGCAACAAATTGATAAATATTTATGTTGAAAAACACCCGCTCAAAGTATGACGTCACCAATTGTAAAAGCTACAAGTCTCTGGTGGGCAGCCGGCTGGTGGCGGTAGTACAGTGTAACAAGGTTTCAATGACTTTTTGGAGAAAGCTGCGAGAATGTTCCTCGTGTAGGGGCAGTCTGTGAAAGGGAGAGACAACCGCAGAGATCCTATTAGGTGCCCCAGCTGGGAGACGACAATCACGAGAGACTTGGAGCAAGTCTTGCATGCAGGCATGGTGTAAAAAAAGAGAACAGAAATGAATGCCAATGGCAGATTGACGTTCAGATGTATGGATGGAAAGACAGGTGATGGTGGATAGATGAATAGGTGGCTTGACGGATGGATGAATATTTAAAGATCTGGATGGATGGATGCTGATGGATAGATGAAGACACAGATAGAGATATGGATGAACGGGAGATGGATGAACGGAATGATGAATGGATAAACAGATAGATGCAGATGGATCAATTGATAAAGAGATAGATGGACTGAAAGATGTTGATGAGTAGATGGATGAATGGATGGATAAATGGATGGTTAGATGCTGATGGTTAATGGGGTGACAGATATATATTTATCGATAAGTATTGGATGGGTATGAATTTTGGAGTTATTGTTATGTAAATATTTTCTGTCAAAGTTCTCCTCGTCAACTCATGGTGATTCTCATCGTTCTCAGTTCAACCATAGTTTAAAGAGGGACCGTATAACATCTGACTGGTCCAAACTTCTTGGCTGGCCACTGCAGTAGAAGCATAATATATTTATGCACCACACTGCATCACTTTCCTTTTGGCTCTCTTTATTCACTCCTAGGGCCTTCCTCAGACTCCTTATTCATGTCCTAGGGTCCCTAGAAACAAAGTTCTAGATATGCCCTTGGGACGTATTCGATTACCTTTGACCCACCCTGAAAACAACCAGTGTGGCGCCACTTGACGGAAAGTTAGATGCATGGAAGGATAAAAAATGATTGGTAGTAGATGTGCGGATGAGCCGACAGATGCCTATGATGGACCAGCAACTCCCTGGATGGAGTCATTCTGATAGATGTGAAGATAAAGTTATGGATGGTTAGATGTTGATGGTTAGTTAGGTGGACGCATACGTGGACAGACAGATAAACACTGGGTGGTCATGAATAAACATGAATTACTGGTATTGGTATAGACGGAAAGGCCGCGAAAAAAAAAATACAGTAGTCATCTTTTAAGACAGGTTTGTTGTAACATATTCCGATGTCTGTAAGAACATGGAGAAATTGTGAGAGCAATGGCCGCGGTAATTTGGGATGGGGAAGCGAATTTTAATGCCAGGGGACTTATCACGTCTGGATTGCTAGTTTTGCAGTAAAAGAATTTTCCTGTGACTCTCATTGCTTTACCGTCATGATCACTGGACTACAAATGGACAGAATTACTGAAAACTGGCGGTGGAGTAATAAGCGGTGGAAATATGATGAAGAGGGCGACTGGTGGGGGGGGGGTGAGTTGTTGTAAGTAACAGAGACGATTGAGGTCGGTTCTGAATACTACTTGAAAAAAAAATCGAACGTCTTAAATATCATGACTTATTGTCTTAAACTATTGCATATTCAAGGCTGAACGTTTATCATTAAGTGCAGCCAGTCTTGCTACGCTGCACTTGTTGCTCTTATAGGCTACAACCTTCTTGTGAGAGTTTACGGTAGGTCTACATCATAACATGAGACACAGCATTGGCTTGCAGTAGTCAAAATGATCTTTCGAGATACGAGTATATGACGAAACACTTTTCGTAACAATGGTGGAAATAAAGTTTGATACGTAATAGCGATGAGATTGGGACCGAAATACTAAAAGAAATATCAAGTTAACGTGCATTTTTAAATCATACTATAAAATGTCTAAGTCAATTTACAAGCTAAAATGATATATTTGCGAGATTGCTCCCTAAAAAAGTAAGAATCCCTCTCTTTTGATTAAGGCACAATGCTTATATCTTGAAGAGTGAGGTTCTTAAAGGGGCTCATTGAATTGATATCAGTAAAGATTGCGGTGATTTTGAAGGGTACAAACACATGACCGTACTCACAATTAGCATAATTAATCAAGTTTCACATCCAATAGTTATATGAAAACTGTCAAATTTTTCGAATTTTTGACCGTTACTTGCTCTGATTAAGTGCATGTGAATGTACTAACGTGAAAATGTCTGGTCACAAAGTTTCAAAAACCAAATTTAATCGTTGGTTACTCACTCATTAATGTTCCAATGTATGTAAAACTTTGGGATCCTTTTAGTTTGACTGTTTGTCATTAGTATGTGAAGGAAACTTGACCGGTTTAGAAAAATTGAGTGAATGTCACAAAACAACTCAATGAGCCTCTTTAAAGTTTGGCATGAAACGAACTTTATTAATATTGTTTGGGGGAGCACGTACCGTAGTAGGCTTAACGGGAAATAGGGCGTTTAGAATATACCAACATGGCACAAAAAGACAATAGCTTTAATCATTGTTTAACCATTCAGTCTCATCAATAAACATCTGCAAAATCTTCATCTCCTCAAAACATTATGCATGTGATGAGTAACGGAAAATGTCACATTTGAATTTTGAAAAGTTTGGGGAAACAAGTTATTGTTGAGCAACAAATAGCTGAATTTTTATCCAGACTGTGAGAAAGTTATTTACTGAAAAGAAGGCCGCTAACGTTTCTTATTTTCAATTCTCTATCATTCTATATCCACAAACACTGATTTTAAAAATGTGATCTTTTTTCTCTAAAACTAATGCCTTATTTCCCTTTCAGCCCCTATTTATACTACAGAAGAGGACAGCCTGTTAGATTCATAAACAATGCCGACTTTACACATACTACCCGCGCTCTTTCGCTAGCATCCAATTTCTCAACATCTTTGCCTTAAAGAGGCTCATTGAGTTGTTTTGTGAAATTCACTCAATTTTTCTAAACCGGTCAAGTTTCCTTTACGTACTAATGACAAACAGTCAAACTAAAAGGATCCCAAAGTTTTACTTACGTTGGAACATTAATGAGTGAGTAACCAACGATTAAATTTGGTTTTTGAAACTTTGTGACCAGACATTTTCACATGAGTACATTCACATGCACACAATCAGAGCAAGTAACGGTCAAAAATTCGAAAAAATTGACAGTTTTCATATACTTTTGGATGTGAAACTTGATTAATTATGTTAATTGTGAGTATTGTCGTGTGTTTGTATACTTCAAAATCATCGCAATCTTTACTGATATCAACTCAATGAGCCCCTTTAAGTTGGTATCATGTGGCGAAGTTCATGTTTAATTGGATTCAAAATAGAACCTCTTCAATTTTAGAGATTTTAGAGACTTTTAGCCTTCCCTGCACTCGTTATCCCTACCCCAGTCTTACCCCTTTCAATCAGGTCTCCACTCCCCTATGGAGGCTTAGGCCTTCGCAACTCAGTCTTAGATTTATAGGGGGAAAACTCTGGAATACTCTATCGCTAGAGATTATTAAGTGTTAAAACGTATTTAGTTTTTTTTTTTTTTTCCAGTGTATTTACTAGTGATTCCTTTTGTTTTTTATGTTGCTACGGGGTGTCGATATCCACAAGCTCTTAGGTGCTTTAGTTACCACTCCCCAATCTCATCTCATCATCTTTGCTCACAATATTTAACATCCTTTATGTCACTGATTGGATCTGGTCACTGTATACTATTGTCATTAAACTTGACTTGAGATTGAATAAAGTTGCACCTCAGCTGAACTTGTCGATATGGTAGTTTAAGATTTAAATTGACTTCGGCATGTTATAGTATACCATACTATATATGTTATAGCATACCATACTATACCTGCTCCTATCCTTTGTTGAGCACTCTAGTACCATCACATGCTTCCAATTCTAAAGTTTCTATTTTTAAATTATAAACAGCGCCATCGAATTACACACTGTTGCAGGGGAAATCGCCAGAACGAAGTTGATGCGTTGGTAGTCTCGGTCAAGACTTAGTGAATCTTTCCCCCCTTCCTGCCCACATTCCCACAACGCCCGTTGTTTGCTTTACTCCCTGGTACGGCCCCCTCTGTGCACAGCTCTGAACTGTTATATCCTCGAGTTGCTTTCGTTCAACAGTGATCGACTCTTACAGCGTAGTGTGACGCGTGCTGTATGAATGAGTTAGTAGAACTGTATGGGATGTGTAAAGGAAGAAGAAAATACTACCATCGTCTTGACACAAGCCTAGCGTGGGAGCGGACAGTTACACGATTCTTGTTTTCAAATTACGATTGGTCCCCATCTCAATTCAATCGTTTGAAATCCCACCTCTTAACCTTCTCCAAAGAAACAGCAGACTATAATGAACGGCAACTGGATTCAATCAGATGATGAAAAAGAATGAAAATGTTAGCGTAGACGATTTCATTCTGTAGACGTATTCGCTTTTACATAATATATCGTTGACTGTCTCTTAGCGCAGCGTTGTTGAAAGTTTCTGTCCTGTGTCCCTATAAGAATACTGCCCGACCAAAAGGGTACCAACAGCCGATTATTTTCAACTATCAAAAAAAAAACAAAACCAACAAAAAAAACAAAAAAAACAAAAAAACCCCGATACGTTCACTCTTAAAAACGCAGTCGTTGAATCAGACATTTTCATGCTTCCCACTTCTTTTTTTTTTTGGGGGGGGGGGACGAGTTCCGAAGTTTTGTGAACGTCCTTTAAGGGCCTATAAATCCATTTATGTTTGTACTGGCTTAAGTTATGCTATTCTATTGATAATAAAACTATATTGAGTGAAAAATATTATTTAAGGAAATATTATTTAAGGAAAACACCTTTTAGAGGTTCTGTAAACAGTAGGAAAAAAGGAAAACAAAACTACTATTTTGTTCTTCGAGGCAAACTTTATTGCTATGGATGAACAATCTATGATCAAAGTTGTGCAATATTTTAAATTACTACGGAAGTTGACAAGAATCATTACAGCGCAAGAATGGTGCTTATTAAAAAAAACTGTACAGAGGCCGATAATTAGTTACAACTACTGCACTAATACTACTATGAATAAAATCTACTTAGAATCAACTTAAAGCGGTAATCAGGGACTGGTGTCTTATAAAATTACTCTTCTCATCACGAAAATTACATATGACAAATTCGCGAATCTCTTGTTATCTAAGATTAAACTTAACAACAAATCTCACAGACCACAGGTATATTTTCAGGTACGGTATTCAAGGAGAAGACAGACCAATGGCTGTGCTGGTATTCGGTACTGTCAGCGAGCTTCTTCTGCTGTATTTGGTCAGTATAGGAAATCGTGTGTGAGAGCAAACTTGTTAACTCTTGTTGCAGACGATGAATGTATTGAGGTAACTTTACACACGTCGCTGCGCTGCGTGTCTTTCCTGTTTTGATCCCCAGGCGTCCATAGGCCCCCCTGGCTTAAAACGTCACACTGACACAGTGAAGAGCCCCCCTTTGGGGCAGTTCGAGGAAAAGCATCCAGATTCCCGGAATCTTGGCCCTGGGGATAATCCCTGGGACTTATAAGTCACCAAAGTTACCCTTGCGCACCTACGTTACGTGAGCCTCTAGCTCTGCGCATTCTACATCACAGCTATACTAAATATATGAAGGTGCACGTCTGCATATGCGGCGTCTCTCTCATTCAGTTTACACGCGCCTATATGTAGCAATATATGTTCTGTTTGCTTACCTTAATGAGGGCGCCCTTGTTTGTTGTTCTATGACGTGTGCAACGGGGTGTGTGTGTGTGTGTGGGGGGGGGGGGTTGTTACATGCCGTCAATGCAATGGGAGTCTGCACGTTCTGCTCATTTGTTTGCCTCAAGGTGAACGTCCTTGTTTGTTGTTATGTGACGTCAATTCAAGGGGGGTATATTGTAAAATTGATAATTGTAACCAAAACCGTGTGGTGCGAACATTTCTACATCATACCTGCGCATGTGCAGTTACGACGAGTATGTCAAATTTAAAAGCAATGAAATCACGTGGAAATTTTCTACATCATACATTGCATTGTGAATGAGGTAGTATGCTGACGTAAATGCTATAAATAAATATTGATTCCTTTTTTTTCAAAATGGATAGTGAAACCGTCTCATATCATCAGTGTTAATTAATGTTTGCAAGGGATCCAAACTTTGGACCAGCATAGTCGTTCGGGTATCCGGGTAGACGAAAGTATAACTTCTGTTATACGCCTCAAGTTCGTTTTGAAGTAATAATACATTTCATTTTGCAAGTAATATAACACAACGTACCTCACCATAACAATAAAGTGCTCTCAGTTAGACATATGTTCTGAATTTTGTTTCGCTTACGCTGTTGTGAACTGTGTAATCTGCAGGGTACCCGATATCAGAACCTAGTCTTGACATTGTCAGTTGGGTACCCGATTACACTACATATTACATCAACAAACGGTTTATGAGACACAAGGAAATCTTACGCCAACACGTCACGCCAAATAATCTGTTCGTTCCTTTCAAGAAATTATTTGCACACATTCTCAACGGTTAACAATTTCTCGGACATACCATTTACATACTATTTTACTGCACGGTCGGCGTCTCGGCCCTTCGTCTCGTTCTGTGACGTCACACAATATTTATACAATGCAATCTCTATAACCTTTGCGTTGAACCTGAAAAGTGTCTGCATTCTCTTCAAGTTCTGCATTCTCTTCAAGTTTAAGATGCATAGAAAATGATATTTTCTTTCGAAACTTAGAGTTACGAAAAGTTACCAGGCATTTCTTCATCATCTGTTGGGCCTTATTACCAAAAAGAAAACCCAGCTACTTGAAACAACAATGCCACTTTCCATCCAATAGTAAATCTTTCACACCTCTCTAACAGCTTAAAAGCTTTCGATCTGTATCTCTTTTGCTTCTGGTCACTCGCATAAAACGGTCTATTACGTAATAACGATTTTAATGAGGGAGACATTTATCGATTTACGTGCCGAGCGTCACCGGTTCAGAGGTCTGCACTTCCGAAATGAGGGCGTAATAAGTTATTCCGAGTCCTCCGATCTGTGAAGGCAAAGAGAAGAAGAGATAAATTGAAATATTATATATCTCTAATTCTGGGAGAACGATCTATCCATAGACGACAGGAAACTTTCAATTAGTTCGTTTTGTGAGAGGTTTGTGACTACGAATTGTGTAGAATGCTATGTTTTTTTTAACGCCGTTGAATGACGGCGCTCCGCCGAAATTATTGAGAGGGTAATATGGGAGTTTCTGGTGCCACGTGAATTTTTGTTTCTCTGTCAATTAGTTTGCAAAATTCACCTCCTACACCTCGGCAACAAATATCAGAAATTCCTACCAGGTGTACTATCATGAGGGCGTTACATCTACAAAACAGGATGTGGGGGGGGGGGTCTGTTTTTGCGGGTGGGAAGAGGGATGGTTGACGGAGTCAACTGCGGTATAGCGTTGTCGTGTGGTTATTGTTTGGTCGTGGATACTGTCTTTTCCTTCGGCGATGCTATTTACCATAGCCTAGGAGATAAGAAATTATAATTTAGGTCCCTAGTTTACAGTGTTTTTGGTTTAATGAGCGCCCAGATTAAAAGCCAATTTTCCTGGATTAAAAGTACGAACAAGGAAGTGATTTCAGTCCAGCAAGTTTGTATGGAACTAAGCTGGGTTAGGCTTGAAGGACGACGACCACCGTGTGGTGGCAGGTACGAAGACGAATTTGTTGAGCTTGCAACACTTACGGTGAGGATGAACGGTTTAGTCAGGACCACCAAATCATAGATGGAGAACCCAATCGGTTCGTTGGACAGACGAGCCAAGAATGTTTGCATCTAAATTTTAGACCAAAAAAGAAAGAAAGAAAAAAACATTAGGATGAGTACACGGCAAAGAATTGAATGAAAAGATTTGGAGGAGAATTCTTGGCCATATATATTTGGATCAACGTAAATTTGAAATGAAATAGACCTACCCAAGGCTTTGTGGATTGCAGAAAAAATGTTAGGTGGACATCACACCAATATTGTCATCACTGTTATTTAGTGATGTTATCTAGTAATATACAGAATGTGTTTACATCACACCTCTTGCATCGTCACTGTTACCGACTGAAGCGGCCAAAAAAAAAGAAAGCAGAGAAAAAAACTCACGTTATCAATCCTGCTTTTTTGGTACTGTAACTTTTGTCGCAAATTCTGTTATATACTCTCACATTGTATGCATTGCTCTGTCGTGAGGTATTATGCCAAAACTGGACTTTTTTTAAAATTTTAATCATATGCCACTTCCTGTTTCTTTGTGCAAATCTATTGTTTACCTGGATTAGTTGATCCATCGAGACATTCTTCAAACCTATCTTGAAAAGATGTTCCCGAGGATCGTGAGCCTGTTTAGAGAAAAAATTAAAAACAAAGAAAAAATGAAATATCGCCACATTTCTGCATTACATCGAAATCATCATAAGTTTAGGTTCATCCATAACCCTAAACTGGACCCTTACGGCCTTGTCGCAGGGGACTATCGTCTTCCACCTTATAAAAGTGCATTTTCTCTGTATTGATGTAACTTTCTGATTATATTTTGAAAAAAAAAATCTGAAAAAGGCGACTTTTTGAAAATACACTTAACGATCTCACAGAAGTTCCATTCGATTGGTAAAAGTACTGAGCATAACTATTCTTTTAGTCCTCGGATAACTCACGAGAGGCAAACATTATACACCTCTTGTCGACGAAGCACTTTTTCACTATATATTCGTCCTTACAGGTGGGTTAAAGGTGCAGTCTTTACTTTTATCTTTGGGGAGGATTACTATCGAATTTCCTGGGAAATATCAAGGCGATATTTTCCAGAGGTTCTCAATAACGCAACATCGCCCATGCGGTCAAAGTTTACGGCCATCGTAGGCAATGAACCGCGGGGTAACCCTATATTTGAATTTGTAACATATTTTGACCTTTCAAAGAAAAAAGAATACTTCTAAATGCACCGATGTAGCATACAAAAAGTCTTAATCACTGTTGCGACATTCATCACCATTAAATATTAGCAAATAGCTTCATCTCCTCAAAAGCGTTATGCATAAGACGAGCTACGAGACATGCATCGTTTAAATTGTTAAAAGTTTCGGTGAATAAATTCTTCAGCGACAAATAAATAAATTTTGATCCGTGAGAATTTACTTATTTCTTGAAGAGAAGGCTGCCGTCCTGTTTGTAATGTATAAGCCATCAATCTGTGTCTATAAAGATTGGTAGCCAAAAAAAGAAGGAATTTTCTTCTGCAAAGCTAACACAATTGTTTCGGTAAGAAAAATTCCAATTTTAAATACAATTCGGTTCACCGTTGTGTATAGAACCGCCATCTTACATCCCTGTATCTGGGGATATACTGTAATTAGGCCCCCCCCCCAAAAAAAAACATTGATTAAACTCATTTGTGAGAAAACGCGAACGATTACGGATGGAGGGTGTCAAGGTTACGATTGTACACTATTAATTATCTTGACTAGATTTGAGTATTAACATTGTTGTGGCTATTGGCGTTTCCGTTTTCTTTTAAACGTAGGGCGTTCTAGGTTCATTTAGGTTACTTGAGTAATTATAGGAGTGTTGTTCATGTGCTGGACGTCACAGTGTGATTAATTGATTTGTGAGCGCGGTCGATACGTGTACGAACCAGGAGACGTAACATCAATCAAAGGATTAAAGAGGGGAACACTTAAACAATTAGCAGTGATTTGGTGAGCAGGGCATCCTGGTGTTATGTTTCATAAAGTGAATTTGTAAAGATGCAATTACCAAATTATCGTCATAGGACTACGAGAGAGAGAGAGAAAAAAAATCAATTTTAGGCGCACTTGTCAAGCTTCATTCCGCGTCACACGGCATCAAGTTGGAAAGGAGTAATTTTAGGCAACAGAAAACATAGGCCTAATGCACTTCTGCACATGAACATACAGTAAGCATACGGGGCCTGCATACACACGTCACATATACATAGTTACCGTTACTGTCTCCCGTAACGTTGTTCGAATATAGTCCATAGAGTAGAGCACTTTGTCAAATCCGAGAGGGTTTGTTTTTGTTTGTTTTCATTTCTTCATGTCACTTTCTTTTTTTTCTTATTCTTATTATTTTCTGTATATGATGTGTAATTGCCTGATACGAGGTAACGAACAATGCAACTAAAATGACATTTTCCCCTTTTGCATCAAAATCATGCCCATAGAGAAGACGTACGGTATCCTGTATGATACCATACGATCAGACAACTTGGCCAATTGCCAGGATTAGGATCATGTTCTCTCGACATGCATAAACATGCTTGGTACCATGTGACACATGTGGCTGAGAGGCCTATTATGCATTCATTCCTTGTTGGTAGATTTATCTCACCACCGTCAAAATGGGTGATTCGTGGTGCCCCCCCCCCCCCACATGCAGTTCTTCCAGGCGGCCACCAATGAAGTTTCTTCTACCCTTATATTTGACAGAACATTTGACTTCCGATCACTTCAATGACGAAGCTAGTTCTTCTCTTTTTTTTTTTTATTTACATTAACTTCTATCGAGCAGCAGCGAGGAGACTAGTTGTTGAACGAATAATCCTTATCCTATGTAATCCTCTCCATGTTTCAACAAAACAAAGGTATCGAGTTAAGTATCGGTAACATCAGAGACCAGTGGTTCTAACCGCTTTATCGATTACGGAATTCTGACCTTCAATAAAAGTGATGGCGCTCCTTTGCTTGGATGTTTACCCTCTTGTATGACGGATTACCAAAAATTGTAGCAGAAAAGAGTTCTTAGTTGCATGTGATCCTCAATCAATAAGTGATACTTTTTTATTGGAAGCGATTTTGGTATCTACTTGTGCATGTGTACTGCGTGTGTACCTACCTGTGAGGAGCATCTGATATGTATGTGTGTGTGCACGTTCACGTGTGCACGTTGTGGGTACCGTATACCGAGGACTCATAACCGATAATTTGCAGAAAACCAAAACAATCGAGAACTTTCTATCCTCCACGGAAAGCAATAACTAAGTCAAGAGAGTCAGGAAGCCGAGCTGAGGAACCCTTTCGTGAAGAGAGGGTTCTCATTTGAATACTGAAACCCGACGTACTGTACATGTTCGTTAATTTCTAGTAAAAGTTGTAGCAAATTTTCTAGTAAAACAAAAGTGAATTTTCATAACATTATGGAAGCTTGTTCCTCTCTTTTTTGGTTAAAGCAATATTTCAGCAGTATATTTTGTTTGGAAGGTACACATTGTAACACAACAAATTATTTCACAATAGTGCATTGCAATTATGGGAACTAGTGGTGTCATGCCAGACAATATACTTGAACATCCGTTTCTTTTCTTTTATATTCTCGACTCTCTTAAAAAATTAACTCAATCTGTAACAATCGATAAATTCAATAAATATTTCACTGATTTCAAATTTCAAAGTTTTTAAACGTCTTTTATGACGCTTCATTTCAAAGCAGAACAACAGCAAATCGGCAGAGTTTCCACGCGTTACAAGAATGTTACGAAACATTATTGTTGTAACCGCGATAAAAATGGGACTACTGTATTTCTTGACCAGATTTGTCTTTCTTCAAAGTAAGTATTTTCAGTTACGAACAAGATAATTGACAGTTGCTTGCAGTGAAGAAGGTCTTCCCTTTCATTTGTGAGATAATCCCCATTGTGACTAGATTACTTCTTCGAGTAATTAACCTGCCGGTTCTGTACATATTGTGTACACATAGCTCCATGGTTACTGTAACAAGTGAAATTTCTTCCTGTTTCAACGACGCTGATATTTTAAATGACTCGATACAATTATCCACCGTCTGGAGGGAAGGTTTTGAAACATCTGCAGTGTCCATGATAAGCAGTCTCCATCTGGGATTATAAGGTCATTTACATTAAAAATATATAGAACTGGAGGATGGAGAGCAGTGTCCTTGGGTCAGGGCAAATATTTGATCTATTTATTACATGAGGCTATTACAAATAGCTCCATGTAATAGCTCCGTGATTGTTTGAACACAGTCTGGCCTTAATTGAGTCCAATTGATTCTTTTTTCAGAATGTGCATGAGACAATCCTGGTTCAGTAATTGTTTCAAACATTTGGAGTCGATTTTGATGTTGACCATTTGCTGGCTCAGAAGTACTTGTTTGGCCTCCTACAGAAATTCACTGAGAATGAAGTGGGGTGGGGGGGGGGGGGGATGGAGCCAGCACACTTTTGTCTGAATGTTTCTAAGAACAACTTAAATCTACAAAGTTCAGTATGGAACTCTACGGTTGTCGTTTTCTTTTTATTAAGGTTTTTCGTTCAGATCTGTAAAGAACGCTATTAATGAAGCTGCTCATCACATTTATAATACAGTTTCGTGACTCGGATGTTTTTGAGGACATTTTACGTGATCAAAGGAAGATAGAGTACAGGCTTCCAGCTTTGGTTTCGTCTCTGAATCATTTATTCTTTTGTTGTATGAAAGGCAAAGGAGGGGAGGGGGTGATGGAAGAAAAAGATGTCACATTGGATCAAATATCCTAAAATTTTTATTGTAGTTATAAAAAGAAAATATCCACATCTCCCTGATGTCAATCTTACAGATGCTTTAAGGCGCTACATAGTATTCATTCCTGCGAAGTCTTTCATTGTGGACATTTCCATAAGCAAACCCTTTACAGGACGTCCTCGCTCTAATTGTCTGGCAAACATGTAGTGTTTGGTGAGTGATTAACGTATTGTTGAATAGCGCTGACGATATGCCGCTGGGATTTGCAAGGGTGTAGGTTAGGGGTTCGAAGGCATGTTACTGTACTGCGGAGGAAATAGGCAACAGTATTCATAAATCGGATAGTTAGCTTTCACCATTGCGGAGAGAATGTAATAATGACGTCATACCTAAATTAATAAATAATAACGTTTCTTCATATACGTGAGACTTGTCATTTTAATGGTGTGATCATTCCGTTACTTGGGACGTCACAAAGTGACAAAGGTAGCTCCTTGCACTTAGCCATCACACCCACTACACAACTTTTGCTAACAACTTGTGTAAATTTATAGTGTCGCACTGACATCCGTTCTTGGACATTCTCACAATAGTTTTCTCTTAATTTCAAGAATCATTACAATTACAAAAAAAAATCTCAAAATAGTTAAAAGAGATGTAGTTAAAAATTGACGAAACATCTTATAGCATACGTAGGAGGAGGCTTTCAAAGCGAGGAAAATAAAGAAGTATTTGAGAAGAATCTCAGAGCATTAAAAAAAGTACAGGCCAACATTCTTTTGAAGTACATGGACCCTTTTTATCTTGGTGTATTTTATCTCGACATATTTTTTTCATCTCAGCACATTTTTTCTCAGAGCAATGAAAAAGTACTTAAATGTGTCCTCCCCATCGTTACCCCCCCACCCCACGAGAGTAATGTCTGCTTCTGGACTTTGACTGAATTGTACGGACATTGACTGAATTGTACGGACATTGACTGAATTGTATGGACATTGACTGAAGTGTATACGGACATTGACTGAAGTATTCGGAAATTGACTGGAGTGTACTATAGAAACAAACTGCACTGTGATTACCCAATATGACAAGCAGTACCGCTCTTTCAATGTTCAGAGAGAAGGGGGGGGGGGGGCGTATGCAGTGTTTCAAGTTGAATTAATCGTACCAACACGTCAGCGTGAGATGCACACAACATCATGTACTGTACAGTACATGTAGTCGTGTAGCTTAATGCATTCTCTCACTGGAATTGACACGCTTCGTTGTCCGGGGGGGGGGGGGGGGGGGGTGACGCAAATGAACGACTAAATAATAGCTCACGTACTTTCTACTTACCCTAGAACTGACGAGGGCCGCTATCCATGAGACAACACAGATGTTCACGAATATGGAGAGAAGCCAGACGATGTACATGAAATAAGCGGCGTAGTGACCGGAGATGGAATTGCTGAAGAGGAGGTTGTAGAGAAGGAAACACGCCAGAGGTACCATTGTGGCGTAAGCGATGAGGTTGAGGTACGTGAAGAGGTTGTCATTCGAGAGGCGCACCGCGTAGCAGAGATTCTCGTGGTCATGCCTGAGGTCCTCGAAATTTTCCGGAAAGACGCCGTGAGCGAGAGCCTTGGTGATCGCCCTCGAAAAGCGGAGGTTGAAATTTTCGAACTGGCGAATCAGAGCGATGCAGATTATGATGTAGAGAAAGATAGAAAAAATCCAACTGGCGAAGCAGAAGACGTTGCTAAGCAACACGTACAGATGTAAAGGGACGTTCCGAGCGAACGGAGCGACGAAAATATCCGACGAGTTTCTGATGTTCTCGTAGGGTCCGAAGACGCCGAACGTTTGGTTCAAGATGTGACTGGTTATGTAAAAGATGCCAATGACGGCGAAGATCCAGCACCAGCGACGCAGCCATCTCAGGTCGATCTGGTTGTATGGGTCAGACTGTATGGTGACCTGCCAGTGGTGAAAGAATTGGCAGAGATTTCTCCTGCGGGATATGGCTAAAAATATCGCCGTGTGGTTGAGGGAACACTGAAGGAGGAAGACCGCGTATATCATTTTAAAGTACAGCCTATCCGCGTCTAGGACTTCCCCTACGACAAAGCTCGGCACGAACCGGAAAAAGTTCACCCAGAGGATACACAGGACGACGTAGCAATACTGTCCTCCCGTTGATCACCTTCCGAAGTATACCCCTCTGCTTGACCTTCGACCCCGCAGGGTCGATCACGAGGGAGTGCCACAGACCGAAAAATTGCATCACTTTCAGGAGCGGCGACATACCGTGATAGAAAGTCAAATTTAAATCATCGCGGTATCTGACCGATGACGGTAAATCGTATAAATCGTCCGTCTGATCCACGAAGTTCTCGTCGGATACTTTCGACGTCATCTCGAGAGAAAAGTCCGATCTTTTCCTGAAGATTACCGGCTCAGCATGCACGTGGCCGTTAGTCTGACTGGGTATCGACGTAGGGACCGCGGTGTCGACCACCGGTTCTAACTGTACGCTACGCGGTAAGCTGCCGTTGTCAATACCGTCGTCTGCCCCCATGTTATCGATCAGAGGTCCGACACTGTTTGATCGCGACATTTTGATCCCTCTTCGTCAATTGGAGCTCCACAGGGATTCTATAGCGAGAAGAAAAAGGGAAGAAAATGGATAGGAAATGATTAATATCTCTAACAATTAAGATATAGGTTGATATATATTTGCTACGGTACTTGACATTTTGAAAAATCTGATTCAAAGCTCTGATTCTGATTCATTTGGCTAACTGCATATGAACTAGATGCAGTTGTAATCAATTAAGAAAATGTGGAAGTATTACATACAGTAAGGAAGACATATATCCCGAAGAGTTGAATAAAATGCATTCATTATACTGTAATGACCACGGTAAGTGACTGAAGACAATTACGTGAACACCACACCAACTGACGAGGGGGGGGGGGGGGAGGGGTGGGGGCATATTGTGTCTCCTTATGAAGTCCTTGAGCGAAGACGAATTGCGAGCTTATGTAACTCTGGTAAACAGGCCTGTTGCACTCAGTTGACTAGTTTAAATTAGAAGTTTCTCAGCCGTTTTAAGCATTTATCGTCTGCATCCCTTTCATGTGAAATGCAATCACTGAAATAGATTACATTAATTTGGCTCTTCAGTATATTGCCGGCATTGATTGTATTCCAGTTATTTCCTTACTTTTGTGGAGTTAGTGAAATAGTGAAGGAAAATCCGTTTCATTTATTTTCAAAATAAAGTAAGTGAAATGTAGTGCGGTATAACTCTCAGTGTACTTAACAAGAACCGCAGCTTATGAGTGCAACCCCCTTCTTTTAACTGGAACTTTCAAGTTAAATCTACATCAATCTGTAGTTAGAAAAAAAAAGAGAAAATAAATACGAAAGAGGACAAATTAAGGTATAAGTCAACTAAAGCTAGTAAGGCACTGTTAGGTAATCCACTTTTAATTCCTTACTTCATTGTATTTTACCTTTGTACCAGGCTTACTGCTTTTATTTATGTACTGTATGTTTGTTGTATACCAGGCTTACTGCATTTTACCGTATGTTTCTTATATACCACGTTAACTGTATTATTCTGATGTTTCTTGCATACCTTAAGGCTGAAGCTGGCTCGTATTCTGCTTATCCATCAATGGAATAGTCAGCAATTTGTATCATGGAATACTCTGCTGCATACAGTAGGGAAAGTTTTGGTGATAGAGTGAAAAAGTATCTTTTCTTTCGTGACTGAGTTGTTTTCGTCCTTATTTTTTTTGTCAGTGTGGATTCATGAAGTTATTACTATATGATTGAATTTGGGAAGGATCTTGCAAGAAAATATTCACGATAGTTTATCAATAGAACTGCACGATGTACTTTTTGAGCGCAGAGGGCCCCCCAAGGAGTCACCAAAAAAAAAAAAGGAAATAACTTTGAAAACGTTGGCGCACTTGCGTGGAACATATCTGACAATTCAACTAGCACTAATGGAATTCACCTCTGTGCAACAGGGATTTCTGCCTTTTTACATAGCCCTTGTTGAGGGCTATTCGACCATGTAGGCTCATTACACGCAATGCAGTCTAAACTTGTTACCACCTTTACTTCACCAGCTCTTTTCTCCTTTATAAGTTCTTTACTCTGCCATCCAACTGATCTGAAGTTCCTTGAAAATAACTGCCAGTTTATACAGTACTTGAAAGGAACAAACAGTCATCCCAGACTTTATTCAGAAGCATTAGCTCAATCTTACGAATCACCTCTTTTCTACCTAACAAGTACTGTCTCTTTAAGGATATTTCAAACTATTGCGTATTAGAAGTACGCACATAATTTGCATAAATTTAGCAGGCCAGTTACAAAATTATTGTCACATGATGCAAAAAAGCTATCCAAGAATTAGGGTATTCTTAGATAAAATGGGGTGACTGCATTTTCCCTCTTTTTTCCCTCTCTTCTACAGAGTTTTATCATTTTCCGGATCTGTCGGCCCCGACGGAAACCGTACGGTGGTGCTGGAATGAGAATGTACGAGACACCACTCCATGTGTGTGTACTGTATGGCATGTGGTTGATCTGACCCAACAGGGCCTACCCTTTTATAGCACAGATATCTCACTACTGCTTTCATCGGCATGGTTTTGATATAGTAACTGGTGCATCAAATTGAGACTCCATTTTTTTTATTATCTAACTGTAAAATACAGTATATTCTCCTGATGGATGACAGGTCAACGATGAGTGAATACATACAGCGCACTCCCCCAAACAAACAAACATGGATCCGCTCCCCAGTTCAATGACTTTTTGGCACTCCTGGTAACAAGTTATACTTTAGCAACTTTATTGTATAGAGTTACAGTAGCCTCGGGCTTTTCTCTGATGTGCACAAAAAGAGCACCGTATATATCATTGTACCTACTTGTATTAACTGGTCAATAGTTTCATCATGTACCTCTTTGCTTTCATACAGGTGGCATCAGAGTAAAAAAAGTCATTGATTCTTTTCGGACCTTAGTGCAACCCCGTCTATTCGCCATTTAAGGTTTAAAAGCCTCAATGGCTCCCCGGACGAAGACGAAAATCGATCACCACCAACATTAGGATTATCACCAACATTAGGATCATTAATATTAACAATAAGTCTTTTCAATTCCACGTTTCTGAGGAGGTGGGGGGAGCATGGAAACACACAACCCACCTCCTCGACATGCAGTTACGTGTAGCGTTTGTTTTGCATATAGTGTAGGTTACTAACCATAATTTTCAGAGAACAATGGGCTGCTCCGACCCAAGGGTGACTGCGACAGCACCGTAATGTGTTCCTTGTGTTTACATCGGTAATGTGATGTACAGTATAAGATGTAAGACAGGGTACTTAACGACAATAAACTGTTATAACAGACTCTGGACATGCGTGTTGGGTTACACACACGCACCGTGTATGGTAATCAGAGATGGACAAATACAACATTAGTTTGTCCCAGTATTACAATTCGAATTTATACAACTATTAAATCAACCAGTTAGACGGGCGGAATATACACGACTGTAAATCTGAATAATTATATACAGGTATTAAATCGAGTCAATACAGGGGTTAAATTAACCAACCAGAAAGCCGGAATATGAAATGGTATGAATTCCAATACATAATGTACCGATGTTTTTCAAAGTGTATTTCTTTCTTTTGTGAACATGCATATTTTATACACCAAAAGTAGAATATAATTCCAATGTCTTACTTAGAAATACATATTGGTTCACTGTGCTGTAATAAGAAAATTCATATTTCGATCTATACAGTTACTGTAATTTCTTTCTTATATGCAAAATTCTCCCAGATATTTCTCAAAAAAAAAACTTTACCTAGTACATCATTAACAGTTAATTATAATCAACAAGTACTTTACCCAAAACTAATGAAGACGAGAGAGGAAAACGAAAGTAAGAAAAATTTACAAACAAAGAATAGCTAATAGGAATTACTGTAAGGCAATAAGAAAGAGCAGTTACAGTACAATTTCATTTAATAACGTTGTTCTCCCGTGCAGAACAGATGGATGTACTGTAGATCAAATACTGTATAGTTCTCGACTGGTAATACGAATTTAAAGGAAACTAAAATGTGTAAAATGTGTAAAACGTACCATCATTGCATATAAACAAAACATTGTTACATCTTTCAGTCTTACCAATAAACGTCATCAAATGCTTCGAATCCTTAAAACATTACGCACAGTATATATAATAAGTTGCAGAAGATGCATCATTTAAATGTTTAAAGTTTTTGGTGAAAAAAGTATTCTTGAAAGAAAAATATCTAAATTTCTTTCTTTGAGAAACTTATTTCTTAATAAGAAGGACACTGTAATTCTTTATTTTCAATAAGTATTTAAAAGTATGACTTTTTAAGTCTTAAAAGTATGACTTTTTTCCCCCTGCAAAACAAACGCCTTCCTTTCCCTTTAAGTTTGTGAAAAAAGTCAAAACATCAGGAATAGTTTAGTTAAGTTTACAAGAAATTGAGACAATCGTGTTTACAATAAAGATCTACAAAATTGTACGCATAATGCAACAGTACATTATAATCAAAGAAAATGTCAGATTTGAAAAAAAATATAATGTCTGCCAAAAAGGTGTTGTTCTCTGTCTAACAGGAAAATTGACGTATCGGGGACAGTTCCAGCAGAAAAGACGTTCAATTATTTCAAGTTTCAACTTCACAAAACTCACAATTGGATAACTGAACTATGTTCTTACTGCAGTCGGCAAACAGCAAATTTATTCAATGGTTAGAATTGTGTTTAAAAAAAAAAAAGAAAACGAGAAGCGAATAATCTCAGTGTCAGAAAGAGTCACGTGGTGTGAAGAATTGTAAAAATTTGATGCCAGTCCGCCTTTCTGATTTGGTAGATTTCATTACGATTTCGATTTAATGCTAGTTTTATTCCAATTAATGCCAGTATACATATTCCGCCATTTCTGACTGGTTGATTTAATACTGGTATAAATTAATAGAGGTATATAATCGAATGAGAGATGGTATATTTTCGAATATATACAAGTACGTATTTCTCCTTTCTGATTGGTTGAACGGTATTAATTCTATTCACCGATATTACTTCAATTTAACATCAATATGTATTCGAATTCATACTGGAATCAAAATGAATTAATACGGGTATATATTCGAATTTATGCGAGACTCAGGAGTATATATTCCGTCTCTTTGATTGCTCGATTAAATACCGATTAATATACCGGTTTGCATTGGAATGAACACCGGTATACATTCGGATTGATACCAGTATATGTTCCTCCTTTCTGATTAGTAGATTTAATTTACTGTAGCTATTAATTCAATTTAATATCAGCACATGTTCGAATTAATACCTGTATATATACGAATTTATGCCAATATTTATTCTCCCTTTCTGATTGGTTGATTTATGATACCGTTATTAATTTGATTTAATATATATTTTTAATTTAGACTTAGTATATATTTGAACTGATACCAGAATATCAACTTACAATTTAATCAAAACTACATATTTAAGTATTCTGCTGATGAGTTTCATTTCGTAAGCAGAATTATTGTATTTACACTTTATCTCTTAATTTTTGTTGGTGATAATCGTAACACTGACACAGTATGATATGCATTCAAGTTTTATTCCTACAATATTTATGAAACAATTATCTCACAGGTAAGAAATTCAGTTACAGTGTGGGTTGCTCAACAATAATTTGTTCATCCAAACGTTTGTAACTCATTTTATGCATGTTGTTTTGAAGGAAGTGAAGCTTTCGCAAAGATATTTGTTGATGAATCTGATTGGTTTAACCATGATTAAACCTATTTTCTCTGTGTGTTGTGTTGGTACGTAAGCGATCCTACAGAATTTCCCTTTCAGAGTCAAAATTATGTTGAATAAAGACAAATGTATGCATTGTTGGGTCTATTTTAAGAACTACCGTAGAAAGCTAATTATTACAGCACAGTAGGTAAACAACTGTTATTAAACCAAGCATTGTACTCATGAACCTCAACCGACGTAATTCAAATCAGAATGATTGCCTTTAAGTATTGGTAAATACCGAATCTTACCATGAAAGTATAACCCCCGATATTACGACGTGAATAAATCACGTGATTTGTGTCACACTGGGAGAAGACACTTCCTCAACGAAGAGGCGGACAGGACTCAGGCCTCGATGAACAGAGCGTTGTGACATTGAGCTGTAATAGCTTCCTGTACTGTATATCTAATCTTCCTAGCGTTACTGACCCCTGTCATCTCAAGTGTACTGTACTGGACATGGCGGTGTGCTGTTGGTGTCATTGAACTCAAGCCAATGTGTTATGAAACTTAATCAGAGTCACTGCATGGGCTCAACTGCCATGATTATACTGTACAGAGGTTGAATCGCTTTTTTCCCCCTAAATCCACACAGCTGTAACTACATAACTGTTCTCAACTCAGACAAAATGTCATGTGACAGCATGGGTTCCACATTATCTTGATTTTTTTTCATCTAGAGAAATACACTTCAATAACACTGATAGGCTAAAA
This sequence comes from Stichopus chloronotus, assembly GCA_021234535.1. Lineage (NCBI taxonomy): Eukaryota > Metazoa > Echinodermata > Holothuroidea > Aspidochirotida > Stichopodidae > Stichopus > Stichopus chloronotus. The sequence goes on from CM037842.1 coordinate 11,073,173, forward strand.
TAATACAGACAGGTGTTAAACTGTAGATAAAACGTTAGATACGTATATAACGATTGGCGTGCATGCAGCCACATTAATGCATGTATATGTAGGCTATTATAGCAAAATATTCCTCAGCTGTATTCTTGCAGTACTGTAACTACAGTATAGGCTATATTAAAAATGTGAGTCGTACACAATATAAAATAGATACGTGGGCCTACTGTACAGTATGTGTCTCAGACTAAAGGGGCAAGCGACGACGTACGAAGACCATGTGTCCTATTCAATCGTTGTTATGTCAAGCTACTGCCCATTCATCTGCTATTTTTGACACCCGCAAAATATTTTTTTATTTATTTACTTTTGTTCAACTGTAGCACTAACAGCACCGTAGGAGAAAATACTTTAACATTCCGATTAGATACTTGTTGTTTGAAATAGCAACTTTGCAACTGAGCTACAATGAAAAAAAGTAATTGTCTGTAAAGGTCTTTACTGTCTTTTTGTTTTGTTAAATTGACTACCGTACATCATGTGGGAATATGGTTTATTAAGCTGAAGAACATTTTGATAAAATTTCGAATGTAAATTAACTTACTGTATACATTCAAACAGCATTGTCTTATTAAAGAAAAAGCAAAAAAAAAACTAGATTTAACAAAAAAGTTAAATGGTACCTCAGTTACAGTACGGTACATCGCATAACCGATTGTTACACGTAACGTTACATACGGTATTTTTTTTTCTAAGTCATGTGAGACCAAACTTTAGACTCATGGAGCTCTATGGTCAGACAGTAGAGTTAACGAGAGACTAGCCTATCGAAATGGGGATTTAAAAAACAAAATGCAGTTTGTGCAGTTTGTTGATTTTTTTTTCCCTGTCGTCATCGATGGAGCAGTATTACATTCGTCCGGAATAATCATTTAATTACAGAAATCTTACCGAGGTGACTCGAAAAGAACTTTTCAACACCGGTCTCCATTCCAAAAATTCGAAACGTTGGCAACAGAATCACTGAACATTTTCGTATATAGGCCTATGTACAAGTAAAGACTTGCTGCATAGACATTACAATGCAAATCCATTTGTGCGAAATTGTCACACAACTTTTATTTAGTCTTTAGCTCTGATGAAGTCATGCCTATTGTATATGCTTCCTACTGACCATTCACTGGCGTTGCTCATTAATGAATGTACTGTACTGTTCTCTAACGCACTGAACTACAAAGCACAGCTTTTTTTTTTCAGGACCGTGGGGTTAACCTATACGCTGTTAATGCGTTTCCTTTTGCCATTAAGAAATCACGTATAGGTATACTGGTAGTGGTATATTGGATGGTACCACGTTAATTACTCACTACAGTGTAGTACAACGTTGCCTATGGATACTTCATACACACGATGCTGTGCATGTTTTACTTAATTACTGAATTGCAGATACTCTATCTTACATACGACAGGCCTACTGAGCTTTAAAGTGCGAAAGACAGGCAAAGTAATGTTGTCTGTACGTATTAATATGTGATCTGAATATTGTCAGGTTAACCAATATAAACTTGCTTCCACGACACATAAACAGTACTGTATGGTAGCAAATTGTATTTACTTGCTAGTAGTGTTATTTAAAGCATGTTTAATGGAGGGTGACTCAGTAGGCAGGTGCTCATTTACAGTAGCTTACTAGAAACGTGCCTTGTGAAAAACAAAAAAAAATGTAACTGAAGCTTACAAAGAGATAGTAGAATAAAAAGATACAAGAAGTACAGGTTCAATACAAAAAACAACAAAAGACACAAAGATAGGGCTTGCAGGCCCACTGTCACTATTCTTTCCGTTGCACAACTTGTCTGTTCCACGTCTAAGAAGCAGACTATAGACAAACTTACATCTCCTTACAACTCCTTACATCTAACTACTGTACATGCATCACATGTAACAGCCTGCTTTTCCTTACCAGCTCAAAATGTACGTACTACTGTATCTGATACGGTGAAGAATAATTTTATTAAATAATAAATAAATCATCATCTTCACAGTAACGCCGAGCAGTTCACACACACACACAAAAAGAAGAAAATAAGCAAAAGAAAAAACAAACTTTCAACCTTCAAAGATGCAATGAGGACCATTGGAATTTACCAAAAGAGTTCATTTTTCATGTACAGTACAGTAGGTCTATCTGGAGCAATGCTTGTTCGCAATACAATGCTCATTATAGATCAGAAATGATACAACGGAACTAAAATACAATTGCTACTGTACTACATGAAACTCATAGATAAACTCATTGTCTTCCAGTAAGGTATCATGGCTTGAATGATGGGTGCATCCGTGTATGCGTTGGCCTCAAAAACAAAACAATTGTCAACATTAAGCAAACAACTGAGAAATAAACAACTGAGTTGGTTGTTTGATGTTGTAAGCATTATTTCACCCTCAACTTGTTACACTAGTGCAGCCTATGCTAAGTTGATCGGGGGTACGCAGACCGTGAGTTTCCATTGCTTCTGGAGGTTTAGGAATCAACAATTAACCAAAAACGCCTCCGTTCTTGGAGAATATCCCCCAACACTACATTGTGCCTATGTAAACTCACCTTAACCAAATTCTTCCCAAATCAAGAGAGCTCTCCAATGGTTTTGAGACTCAGGCGACAGCAATATATTCCTTTTCCTGGCTTCATTTTTATATCCCCTGCTTCCATTTCATTCACAAGAAAGTAGAAATTCCTCTCGCGGTCGTGTAGTTTACACAGTACCTCGATCTCTGTCCACAAAGGGCTCAGCAGGCACCAGGCTACAGGGGGTCGCACTCCACCAGAAACTTTGAAGGGCCAACTTGAAAACCAAAGATCACGCAGTTCCAGGTCGTCAAGGAAAAAAAAAAGACAAAATCCAAAATGTTTAATACAGGGGAAGTGTTGACATAAATACCAGAATGCTCAGTACAGGTGCACTGTTATTACACAAATGTCTAAATCGGGAAATCCTTTTGGTAGCGTTCCCCTGGCAACGGGAGTTTTGTTTATAAAAAGCACTGCATTTGTTCTGAATCAACAGATCAACGGATGAGTTTTACAATGCACTCTCACTGAAACCCTCTTAACTTTTCAGTGCAGAGTGATACATAAAGTCCGGTGAACTGACGTGAGGTGGCGTAACAATGGACCGCAGACTCAGCGTACCTGAGAGGTTGCTGTCTTTTGGCAAAAATCGATAATTCTAATTCACAGCGGATAAGAAATAAAACTAGAAAGCCATTGTTCCTTCTTTTCTTGTATCTGGATACAATGCCATCACAGGTGCGGTCTAATTACTGTTAGTCATTACCAGGAGAAAATAACGACTCATTCGGGAAGTAGGAAAGATGGGAGGGGGGGGGGACGGTGACGTAACTCGACATTCTTCGAAATCATTGGTCGACCATTGAATACATGCGCAAAAGACTTTCGTCGATGTTGTTACATGGCTGTTGAAACATTGTTATGGAAAAGAACAGTAGCTATGATATTTATAAAGAATGTCGAACATGGCAATAAAATTTGCAGTCAACTGATACGTTGAAATTGTAACCTTGAATGAACGATAGTGCTGATGAAACGACAACCCACCATCCCTAGTTCTTAGCTCCTTTCGTTAGGGTAGCCTTACCATATGAAAGTGTCATCTGTGATAAAGAAATGGTAATAAAAACTACAGTAACAAAGAATATTAATAAAGATTAGTAATAAAGAATGGTTATAAAACCTACAGTAATAAAGAATATTGAGAAATACTAGTGAGAAGGAATATTAAGAAAGACCTGTAATAAACTATAAAAATAAAGTCTAGTAATAAAGAACAATAATAAAGACTACTTTCCTAAAAGGGGAGATTAATATATGATTGATATATATTGGAACATTTCGATTGAAACATTAAATCGGATTGGTCCCTGATCCAAATCTATTAAATTGCAATGTTTTAAGAGATTAGTTATAAAAAAAAAAAAAAACTTTGACGGCAGGGTCAAGCCCGGGATGGTTGAATGATCGTCAAATGGAGGACGACAAGTTTAATCACAAAAGATTAAACAAAAAAAGGACCATGACCCTGATTTCTCCTTTCGTATTTTATTTCTACCGGGGGGGGGGTGTAGGAGGGGATAAGAGGGGGTTGGGATGGGAGTTCTACTCCGATATTCATACATCGGTTCAACGAAATGTTATGCTAAACATCGTTGTCAATGCCATGAGAGCATATTTATCAGTTTGCAGAAAGTGATTCTCATGTGTCGTTGCACCAGATGAATGTTACCAGTGTTATCAATGATAGGTGCATTATAGGAATTATAGGTGCATAATAGGAATTATTGACTATTTTTCAATTTTAACACACGAACAAATTCTATAGTTAGGCCCACTACATAATCTATATTATTAATTTAGATGACTTATATTATGTTAAATCCACAATCTTCTTGCCACTTTTTCTTTATGTTTTTAATTCTCGTTCAAAGGGCCAAACTAGAAAAACTTACAAGCTTTCTCGTTTGTCTCGATTAATGATATATTTTTTTCTGTTTTCTTCTTTGGTTTTGTATATAAAGTTTGTACGCAAATTTTCTGTACAAATTTTGAATGTATTGCATAACAACTGAAACAAAAAACAAAACAAAAACAAAACAAAGAAATAAAAAACAAAGAACCAACCAACCAAAAAACCCCCCAAAACACAAGAAAACAAACAGACAGACAAAACATAAGTGTAAGTAAAAGTGTTAGGCAGGGCCCCTTAAAGAAAAGTAGAAAAAAATGATGAAAAAATGTCACCCAAAATCAAAAGGGGGCAACAAATGGAACAGATTACAATTAACCTGGCATCGGATGGACTATGTGCAAAAATCACCAAATGAGTTAACTTGGAGAAGAACCCCAAGTTGGTACTTTGAGACTGATTTTTTTTTTCAGTGTGAAGACTCTGGCAGAAGTAAAGTAAAAGGTTGTATTTTTCTCTGGATGGGGGGGGGGGGGAGAGACTTTACTTTCGAAGAAACAAATGAGTTTTTCACACTTTGCTGTATCTTAAAAATAGGTGACCTTTGAACAATGTACGCCTTGGACACCAGATTTCATGTGCATGTTCTACTGTAGTAAAATTCAAAAGGACATGTGTTTTTTTCTGGGAAAAGGTAACAGTTGATTCTGGAAGGGGTAACGAAAAAAATATTTTGAAGTGGACAATATTACATTTAGAAAACGTACAATCAATGGAGTAGTTTTAATGTGATATGATTGAAGAAGTTGACATTGCAGTTGGTAATGCAAATAGATCCAAGCTGGAATTGATTTTCAATTATGGAAGAAATTTGTTTGGGACTAAATAGTGATTTGATTTTGGAAATTTACTTTATATGTGATGTAAATATATTCTGAATGAGTAAGGGGTGGAGGGGGAGGGGTTAGATTAATAACTCTAAATTTTGAAATATGTTGTTTTATGGTGTACTACGCTGCATTATGAAAAAAAAAAAAAACAGAGAAAACTCTACGAACAATGTAGTTTTCATTGTGATCCAAACATTTGGTACAGTGCGCAACGTTTCAGGGGAATCTTCCATAACACAGTGTGCTGCCAACATAAATGAGGGAGCTATGCTAACGTGCATCCCTCGAATTTTAACATCAGCCCAACAAGTTAGGTACAAGGAGTGCGCAGAAGTGCCTGTCTGTTCCTGAATCAGTAATGCAAATCTACGATTAGTTACAGGTGAAGGCATATAGAACAGCTCACGTAGTTCTTTAAAGCTATGCCTAGGACGGCTTGATGAGACTGGTGGGCAATATTCAGTTGAAAAAAGCCACTGTTTGTATAATTAAAGAGTTTGGGAATGAAATCTTTCAGTGCCAATTTGATCAAACACTGACAAAACTTTTAATTTGAAAATTTTTTACGGGTAATGTAGGTTAAATATTTTATTCCCAATCGGGAGGGACTGATATATTATCACAATTATGATCGGGATCAAGTAAGCTTAAAGAGTTTTAAACTGTTAAACTTACCCACCCTTGTCTTGTTCGTCTGAAGTAAAAAGGTTAAAAAGTAAAAAAAAGAAGAAGCTGGAAGGAATACCAACGTGAAAAGCAAAAGGATTCTTAAATGGAAGAGCACATTTTATTTCTAATAGAGTCACTTCAAACCCCAGACCGATATCTCATTCATTTCATTCATATTGGTGTTTGAAGTAAGACTGCTCTGGTCAAGAAAGACTGTTGTTGCGTTGTTATGTTACACCTTTAAAGGACTGTAAACCCTTTGTTACTCTTTGAAAATATGATTTTTAAGGTCATATTAAACCCCAAAATTTGACAGCAGTGGTGAGAACGTAAATATCGTTTATGGTTGATTGAGTTTGACATACTGTGAAAATAAAGGATCCGACTTTTCAACCATGGATCGTTATGTTTCTTTTAAGGAAATGGCTGTCGTGAAGAAACAATATAAGGATCTGTTGTTGGTTGGCATCACACGTATCCCATAATGTAAAACACCACTGTGACCAAAAAAAAAAAACCCACTATAAAAAAGATGACTGCAAATCCACAAACATCAGGCGGAACATGCTATTAAAACACGGCTTTGACCGTATAAAGAAATAAAACACTACATTTTATGGAATCTCAAAATTGTTCAGATAACCATCTCTTCACTGTTTTCGTTGGTGACGTCAAGGACAGTTGACTCTGCCAGAAGGAAGATGATGATATGTCATCCACAATGATGATATGTTATTCACAATAATGATATGTCATCCATGATGATGATATGTCATCCACGATTACAAATGAGTAACAGTTGAGTGTGCGTTGTTCATGGTTTATTCATTACGTAATTAATCACGTCCAGCGAGGAAGATAAACTTTTTCTAGAGGGAAGAAGCTTAATGGATGAGATTACGGCTATTTACACGGTTCTAGCCACGCCGAAGAACTTAAATTACAGGGACACCCCCTATACACGTGGGACTCAAATATCATTACACTGACAAAGCACAACAGCCACGGCAGTCGTTTATTGACATGCTTACATATACTTGCCACGATAAGAGTTAGAGGTCGAATTCACTGGACTCGAGGCATCTTAAGGAATAGCGAAACAAAAAAAAAAGTGAGGAAGAAGTAAAGTTAAGTTTTATCATCAAATTTGGATAATTGTGAATGCAACTGTCCTGGAAGCTGTTAATATGATCCTCGATAATTACTTGAAAGTAGACAAGACATATGCAACATACCGCGAATAGCAGGACAACAAACACATCTGTAGTAAAACGTCTTGATATGTAACTGTCAGTGGCGTGGACAAAATATCACTACCCTGAATTCTAGTAAAGGGTACGTTACAAAATGAATGTAACAAAGAGACTACAGCTTTCGTTCGGAGCGTTTATATTACATATTAAACTGGGGTGAAACAAGAAGATGACCCATAAGTAACACCAGGGTTGATAGTAAGTGAATGGAACTCCTCATTGAAAGGACCGATTGAGGGATATTAGGGGGTGTTATCAAAAGCATGGAAAATAACATCATTATTATTATTATTAGATACAGGTGATCAGGTGACCACTACATATCATAATCAGGTACCCAACTACCAAGTTTGAAGTTCATTAGACTTACTGACCAGAAAGTAATTGTAGCACACTGTTTCAGAGCATTTTTAAAGATTTCACCTGTGACCTGTGAACTTTGACCTTAAAACACGCACAAACATGATTTTTAAATAAAATGGCGTATACCAGTCATATATTTGGAGGTCTCAAGTAAATAGACATTTTGGATTAAGAAATACAGTGAATTTAACACTTTCATTAATTTGACCTTTGACCTTGCATTTTGACGGGAGACAATTTCAAACCATTGATCACCTATCTACCAACTTTCACAGTCATCGGCGTTACGTTCTAGGAGGAGTAGAGGACGCAAACTTTTGAAATTTTCTTTCGCACACCCTTACAGATACACACACACAGAGACGCACACCTGCATCTGCCCACATTTTTACCCCTAATCCTAAGTGGGAGGTCTCAGGTCACCTTAAATACCATACCAGATTATACCCCCAATATCTCATACATCAACAGTACATGCACCATGGCAACTGCTGCTATGGCAAATGAGAGAGAGACATGATACATTATCGTTATCCCTAAGCAACTCAGTATCTCATCCCGTGCATAACATGTATAGGGATGAGATAAAAAATGTTGGAATACAAAGAAATGTAACGCATGTAATTTCGTTATATTTATAAACAATGAATTGGTGTAGTCAGTGTTCTCCACAGATTTTTTTTCAGAGATGAAGCAGCAGCCCGAACGCAATCGCCGAGGGTTTGACCTGGGACGCTCAAGCGTTCCTCTTAAAATTTGGATATCCTACTCGGAGCGATAGATGATACGAAACTGATGACACTCGCAGACCATTTCTTGCTCTATTTGAAACGACAGTAGCTTATTGTCTACTTTAATCTCGGTCGAGTTTAGTTTGGTGGGTGGGGTTTTATTTTTTTTTAGTGCCGGTCACTATTTCAAGGGAAGGGGGAGGGGTAATTTTTGGTCATTGGAGAACACTGACTGACGTTTGTATTTAATGTCTCTATACGTTTCAAAAAAGTTTAGAAACTATCATAAACAACTCCTCCATCACTTTTTAAACCAAGATGAGCGATCATCAGTTCTTTGTATTGTATCATCACATCATTACAGTTTGGTTGAATACTGCAGCATTACTTCTGTTGTATTTTAAGGAAACATTAAATTACTTGAGTTATCAGATCTTATTCACAAGATGTTTTAACACCAGGTATACACTGGAACGTCTGTCCTATCGTCTTTACAACTGTGCCATATACATGACGCAGTCACTGTTAAATTTTCGTACCTGTTCATCATCTGATCACAATAATCAGATATTTGCTGTAAATCACAGCATAGTCTGCTCCTTGAGTAGATTTTTTTGCTGTATTCAAACTCTTAAAATTACTATCTACGTTTGCAAACTTTTTGCAGATTTCTCTCTCAATCTCGTCCCTAATCTCTTTAGAGTTTATTGTGATATTGTGTTGCCGACGCCTCTCTGATTTAGTCATACTTTTTATTCAATTCGATGACTTCAAGGATCTATTTGGCTTCCTTTATTTTTCCTTTTGCTGTCTAACAAAACCTTCTTTAATCATAACTTTACTTTCAATTTTAACTTGAAATTCTTTCAATTCTTTCACCTGCTGTTTGTACTGATTGCTTAATATTTCCGTTATATTTGTGACATGATCAAGTAACTGTTGTCAACTGGTTTCAGTCTTTTTTTGGTAACTCACACAGTTTTCGTTTATGTGCGTCCAAGTCCACCATCTTTAATTTCAACTGATCTCTTTCAGTTTCTGCTTAGTTCAGTTACTTCATGTAGGGTCACGACAGTCAGGCTTACCGCACGTGCAAGCCACAGACACATCAATTTGATTCGACCAACTCAAACACTTTTTTTAATTGCTTATTTACATACGAGTTTTCCAAATGTATATACTCAAGAACATTCGCAGTTTTAATCCCTTCAACTCCATTTTCCGGGATAGGACATTGCTGGTTACACATTGTACTGTAACTCGTACCACACTATTGCTTTGTTCGATGACTGTTTCCAAGCAGTCACTACAGTATCGATGGAATATCGATGGAGGCATGTCAACCGTTTGGGTTGTTTAGGTTGTTCCGAGCAACCAAGCACGGGAAGTTTTTGTGTCAGGTCCTTGCAGGAGTTGAAAATGATGAAGTACCTCAGTTGTTGATCTACAAATGAAAGTAAAACAATTTAAAAAAGATACCCTTAATCGTAATCATATAGACAAAATATTAGCCTTTCAACAATTTTGTAGTATTTTGTACCTGGCGCGATGTAAATAGGTGTACTATCCCTTTTTTTCGTCTGTTTGAAAATCATTTAAAGAAAAGTCAGAGACAAACATCCTTCATCGAGTGGAATTTGGTTGATTATTCTGAGAAATATGTACATTATGCACAATTTCGTCAATTTCTGTGCGTTATACTTCACAATGACTTGGGTGAACTTTTTCTGTAATGGCGAATTTGGAGTTTTTGGATTTGGGGCACCAACGTGTAATGCTAACCTATTCAAACACTCTTAAAACTATACTTCAAATTTTCCAATCGTTGTATAATGTCACCTACCTCACTGTCACTAACTTCTCTTCCTACGTTTGACTAACCTGTTTAATCGAATACGTCTCTTGGACTTGCTACATTATTTTTCAATAGTGAAATCTGTTCAGAAATTTGACAGAAATACCAGTACGACCATTAGTTCCAGTGTGTTCATATACACTGATATATACTGCGAGACACATTGTCACAGGATGCGATTTTATGATTAAGAGTATGAACTTTGGGAAATGTCACCACCGTACTATGGTAAACTACAAACTCACGACAGGTAGTTGATTGTATTTAAAAAAATGACTGCAGTATATTTAAGAAACACAACACACACAACACGCATTAATGATACATCCTCTGTGGTTCTTACAAATAACCCCCATGAACTCTGCAAAATAAGTGGCAGTAATGTATGGTGCGCCATTTGTGCAAATATTGAAGCATTTCAAAACTAACCAGCATGTGGCCTTGTTTTAAATGATGTTGCTAAGTGAACGATATTGAACTGGAATCGCCTTATAAAGGAATTGAAAGACCTTTGACCTACTTGAAGACCTGATTTTCATTCGATTTGGTTGGTGTTAAAGTATTATCAGTGATTAAACTTTCCGTCCAATCTCCTAATAACAGATCCCTGAAGTCCTTACACCATCACAAGTAATTCTGTTGACAATAGGCCTATTAATTTTGCCGCCAAAAGTCGTTAAGTCGTCAAAGCTAATGGAACCTTCAAAATTAATTTCATTGCTAAAGCTCATTATGTCATGTCAAATTATACTCCGTCGTATTCCATTACGCCGTCTAGTTAAGCACTTGCGCCTTCAAAAGTCACTCCGTTGTGTAGTAAAGTCATTAAATCGTCAAAACTTAACTTCCTATTTCATTCACACCTGGACGGGCCAACTGGGGCAGTAATGTGTTACGTTATAGCGCCATCATTTAGTCAGCAACTTCAAAGCAGCGGAAATCTTAATAACCACATGACTAAGTCGTCCAAAAGGCTGGAGTAAGAAGAGGGGGGGGGGGGGGGAGGGTGGACGATTGCCCCGCCGTACAGTTGGCAGACTAACATAAACGCAAAAGTTCAGGAAAGTATTACAGTATTCATCAGGAAATTAAAGAAAAACCTAATAGTTTTTCAACAATTCTCAGCTCACCTCTTGTTCAAAATTCTATGTGCACCACTGCAAAAGGGTTACACTGAATTTGTGTATCACACTGATTGTGGGCCTCTCACTAATGTCTCACATGGCTGAATCTCTTTGCTTAACAATGTTAGTGTTAAAATGTTATTGCTGTTTACACATATTGTGGAAGGGTTCGGAGAGATACTCTTGAATTGCAATAGTTTCGTTCCTGTTACCCTTGAACTTCACATTTATGCGGCCGGGATGCAAACACATTGTATGTATGTTTGTACAAAATGCGGAATGCCCATTAGAAGAGTGTATACCCAATTCAAATTAAAGAAAAACTTCAATAGTTTTTCCACAATTTTCAGCCCACCTCTTGTTCAAACCTTTGAACCTTTGCAACCTTTGTATTTACTACGTGCTCCACTCTACCATGATGAAGACTGCAGACACTGTTGATCGAGTCTGTGCATGTATGTGAAGTGCTTACACAAAAAGGTGTCTTCAGTCTGCCACTCAGATGTAACATGACTTGGCCGAAATAATTTTCTGCTCACAAAAGTTTAAGAGCCAAACAGGAAGTATCATTCATGTGGGTCGTGGGTCTTAAATACACTGCAGTCATTTGCATGCAATCAGCTAGCTGTCCTGGGTGTTTGCATTTTGTACCGTATTATGGTATTGACATTTCCCAAAGTATATATTTCTCATCATTAAATCACATCGCGTGACAGTGTGTCTCACGGTATATCAATGTATATAAACACACTGGAGCTAATGGTCGTACTTGCATTTCTATCAAATTTTTGAAGAGATTTCACTCTCGAAGATACTATAGCACGTCCGAGGGAGGAACTGGATCAAGCAGTTTAGTCAAACTGTCTGAAGAGAAGTTCGTAAAAGTGAGGTAAGTCACGATGTCCTATGATTGGAGAATGCCAAGCATGGCTTTTAATGTGAATAAGACCTTTAAAATGCAACAACATGGCAAATAAACAAAATGCATGTGGTCATTGTTAATGAAAAATGTAGTAAAGTATGCAGTGATTTAACTCACTAGGATGATGTTATTTATAAATATTCAGTATTGACAACAAATGGAGTATTTTTTATACCAGTTGCGGTAGAAGAGGATGGATGAGAAAGAAAATACAAAAATACTTGTAGAAACAACATTGGAAAGCCACTCTCGTATAGTTTGTTGGCTATGTCGGAGGACGCGAAAATTCCTTTCTGCACACATGTTCAATTGTCAAGTAAATAACAAGCATTGAAAGCAGCAAATCAGGTGGATACCAAAGTGGTGCCAGTTTTGGTTATTTTTTGTCTGAACGCTGTAGAGAAAGATGGATTTGAAAAACTTGTTGTAGCGACATAGAAACTTGGAAAGCTACATCCCAGCTGGCAAAAGTATCTGAGACCCATCAGGGCTCTAGCTGTGCAAGATGGTGCCCATATGTACTAAATCGGTTCCACATGGGTGTCATTTGGGCTATATGAGCTACGATCGCACCAATTTACCCATGTGATACCCAGATGGGCTTCACCCGGGGCTGGTGAGCAATTAAATGCTAGTTCTACATTTCAGTTGATTATTTTTGCCACTCCATGCATAGCCTAACATAACACTGGTACAAATTTTGCACTGTACTTAACCTGTTGAGTACGTTGCACGCTTCACACTATATAGAACCATTGTATAAAGCTATATCATGAATACACATTAATTTTCATATTTCATAGTAATATTTGTCTCTTCATTCTGATTTATATGGTTATATGATTAATCCTCATATGGCAATTAAAAGTCTTAGGGTATAGTTAATTGTACTTACTATGGGGGGGGGGGGGGGGTCTCTGCACCTGAAAGTGTGCATCTAGGTTTCATTCAAATATCGTGATTATCATTGGTTAATAATTCAGTGAGTTATGATCTATATACATCATATTGCAATAATTTTTCAGATATATAATCATTGAGCCCAACTTATTCATTTAACTTTTCAATCTACGAAAACAAGCAAGTTCTCGGTATACTACTTATGCACAAGGCAATGTTTGGTGTTCGTGCTTTGGTTGTCGTTCGTAAACTACTTCACGAACACTTTTTTGAAATTTAATTTGATTATTGAGAGCGATAGAACTACACAACATTCCATGTATAACCTACAAAGGCCCAACCTATCTTGCGCATTCTGCTCACGTATTTAGTTATCAAGTAAGTGACAAACATTGTTAACAGCAAGTTAGGTGTGATATTGTTTTTCAGTTTTGGGTAGCAAGTGTATAACCACAGTAGAAAACGATGGATCGGAAAAAAGAGAGAAAAACTTGTAGTAGCGACATTGAAATTTGGAAAGCTACATTCTTGTAGTTCACTAGTTATGTAGACCGAAAAGAACGTTTCTGTCTGCTCACATATTCAGTTATCAAATAAATGACAAACACTGACAACAGCAAGTAAGGTCAGACGCCAATGTTTTTCCAATGTTCGGTTGATGTGATCACTAGGTAATACTTAAGTAGGAGGTTTTAATAATATGTTTAGGTCAGGAAACAGTTGCTAAGTAGAAGTTGAAACGCTTTGAAAGGAGGCTTTTTTTTTGTGTTAAGTCTTTGAAGTCGTTTGTATCGTTCTTGACGTTTGTGTATAACTTATAAGGGATCAATAAGTAAACAAGTATGATATTTGCGGTCTGCGGTACAACTTTGAAAAAGAACTCGGGTTTCCTACCTTCTACAACACCCGCCAGTCGTCACGGAAATAAAGAATTATTCCGCCTTTTGTCGTATGGTTTCCCGTATCAGAATAAAACACGTGAGCTGTGTTTCAAAACATTAACAAATAATCTTCACATGGTTCTTTCAGGAAGCTGTAGGAAGAGTCTCGTCTAGCTGCCAAAAATTAGACTCTGCCTCTTCAGCTCCTTCACATCTCCACCCAGCAACACTTCGCCTGCTCTGATACAGCAGTCTTAATTCCGAAAAGATAACCAGTAATTTGACTTTTAAAACAGTCGTCCTGACTTAAACCTCTGCAAGCTTGCCTCAAACCACTGTTGTACATTGCTTCTCATGAGGTTGAAGCAATAGCGAATAAAAATTTGCTTCTAGACTATGTAAGTATTGGATGTATCATGTATCGCACAAAATATAAAGGACGTCTAAGTTGTACTGTCCGTCATAAATTGAAACTCCTTTTACAGAGAAAAGCTAAATGGCTAAAAATAAATTTAATTTTCGGTTTCATTTTCTTCCAAAAAGCAGCCCCCGCTTTAAGGAAACATCTCATATCTTTCCTGATGTATGATTTTATCCTGTGAGAGGAGATTGCATGGTAACAACATCTTTATTCATAAGTTGTCATAGTTACCATATCATTACGAATATACTTAAATATTTTAAATACATTGTTACTGATACCCAAAAGTTTTTTGGGTGTATCAAATAAATCTTTGTTGATTTTTGGACATGTTTATAGTTTGTCTGAAGTATGAGTGACTTAAAATGTTTCTTTCACAAATGTCCTATATCTACCAATAATATGAACGTCCTTCACACCGTGAATGACGATTTTTTGAATATTGAAAACACAATGTCTTTAAGATAGATGAATGCTAATTGATCAACAATTGACTAGAAGAAATTACCAAAAAAAAAAAAAATGGAAATTTCATTATTACATTTTTTGACACTTTTCCAGGTTTTCTTTTTAAACCTTATTTGGGTAATAAAAGTTATCTATTGATGAAATGCTTTTTTTTAACAGGTCGTAGTTAAATTAATTATCTTTCAGTATACTTTCAAGTCATTTCACTAACAACTGTGAGAAGAAATTATGCTGAGCAACATCTAGTTTATTCACAGTTTCGTTTGATACTGTACAGCGAAGATGTAGTATATGCCATATGATATAGAACTAATCTACAGCAGTAACTCATGTTTCGATAATAGTTACTTCCTTTTCAACTATCACAAATATTTGTGAGTGTTTCAGTTTATAGTTGGCATATATGCACAGGATACATGAATATAGCCTCTCGAGTGGGTTATTATTCTGTCCATAAATTGAAGGGTGACAAGTGGTCCTGCATTCTTTATTACTGAGTCGAACTCCTGTTAGTCTAAGCAACCTGATCTACGGAAGGTACTGTAACGTGCTGCTTGATCTCCGTGTCTGGCAAAGGTGGGTGCACAGCCCATGGGTGATATGTAGGCTAACTGATATTGCAATAATACTCAATCATGTGTCAATCACAGTGGTAACTTCAAGTGGTTACCAAGTTTTCAGGAAGAATTCAAAGCAGGACTATCATGCCACCCTATAGGCTTAAAGTGTGTCTTTATGGTCAATTACTGATTGTGTAATATCTGTTTAAGCCCTTGACAACCAATCACTAGGGGTTACTTGTAGCCACTTGGAAAATTTCTGGGGTTTCAAATAATTGGCTTTTTCAGCAAAGTTGTTAAGAGTGGTGCGGACGGAGTTATTTGAGTTCCTGTTGTCGTTGCTAGGTCTTGTCCGATTGTAGGTACAGATGATGTGCTACTGAGTTGGGGAGGTTATCCATCCCTACCAGCCTTTCGGAAAGTGGCTAAAGACTGGGGAAACACTTCTGTCCATTGGATTGCGACGTTTCTGTAAATGGTGGTCCTGGGAGCAGGTTTGAGTTTGCACTTGCAATTGTTTCGTTTCACTGTTCAACCCTGCGTAGTTATCTATCCTCTGGACACTTATCAAAAAGAGTAGGCAAATCTCGCCAGGGTTCATCCACGATCAACATGGTATAGATGACCCCGAGCTCAACACACTGTAGTATTGATGTATTAAATTTGATATGTTACTGGGTCATGATTTGTGCTTGGTAACTATATCATCCATTTGTTTTGATTTTATTCCATACTGAATTAATAACAGTAAGGAACCACGGTGTGAAATGTACAGAACTCTTTCCTTAAATACCTTAGTTTCATGAGTGGGCATCACATGATACATAACATGGTACAAAGTGTAAAGGTCTGCACTTCCACCTGTATTTCTTTGCAAGGAGGGCGATGTACGAATACGTAACATCAACAACAATGCTGTTGCATCACAAAGTTGTTGAAGAGTTGTGCATTTTCTTCATAGTAATCCTTTTAAGTCCTCATAGTAATTCTTTTAAGTCCAAAACATGTGAATATCCATCAAAACGTCCCCAGGAGACGGATTCACGTCTCAACAAGTTGTGAACAATTGCACGACTGAAAGGAAATTAGCACATACGTTACGCATAGCATGCAAGTATTCAATAGTGCAGTAGGACTATAGCGTATACAACGTGTAGGACTAACCGTACATATAGGTAGGTCCTAGCTACAGTAGGACCAACATTCCAATTCCCAATGGCAATACGAATGTGTTGGAAGCGTAACCCATCAGTTTCAGCCCACGTCAGAGAGATGTAAAAACCATATACGCTGTAAAGGTGTTTAAAGGATGTTGTTTGCCAGTCGATAATAGCCACGGGAAAATACAAGCCACACAGTACACTAGCTTCGGTAATATCTCTGACTCACCAAAACAGACCTATGGGATGAAGTTTGATAGGACTTTAAAGGTTTATGCATCACGGATGGAGGTATTACATGTACTCCTGAAGTACAGACGTCACCGTAAATCCAACAATGAACCAAAGTTGAACCAAATTTGGACCAATGTTTGAAACAGTACACGACACCAACGCTGGCCCAGCAGTTGGCTAATCGTTGGATAGACATTGGTCCAACAAGAACCAAATTTGGGCCAATGTTACAGACTGATCATTGGACCAGTGTTGGGCTGCAGTAACCTAGATGGTGTTTGTTATCATGTATACTCAAATATGTTGGAACAATACTAGGTTCACAGTTGTTATTAGCTAACATAGCGGTACAAGGTTGATTGATTAAGGGTAGAACTTCAGTGCCTAAAAACAATCAATATAGTAAAATATCTGGTATAAATATCTTCACAACATCTTCACAACATACAAAGTTTGATCACCGCATGTCAGTATGCGCCTTTAGTTCCACTGCCGTGCGTTGGAAGCCACTGGCTTCCAACTCCACGTTGTATGTTATATTGTAAAAACGAGGCCATTCAGCCAGTGGAGAGAGGTATTAAATTTCTTTCGAATGATGCGGTTGACTTGATATGGCCTGGAGCACTGAAAACCGGAATGGCAGCGCGATTAAAGGCCGCTTTTTCACATGGACCTTTTTCTTATTACCACCAACAACAAACAATATTTACCCCAAAATCTGTATATTCATGTCACAAGTATAAAACTACCTCATTATTTTCAAGTACCTATACCTTTAGTCTTTTTATTTACTTTGAGTTATAGATTAATCACATAGAGCTACGTTTAGATGCAACAAAAGTTGCAAATATCCTTAAGCTTTATTTGCAACTTGATCAAAGTTGACCCAGTATACACTGCAGTAATACATCACAGTTCAAACAAGAAAAGGTTGCAATTTACGTAGGAAGTCATACACGTTTTACTTTCTTTGTCATATGAAATAATGTTACTACCACTGCAAACAAAAAAGAATAAAAATGAGATACATAATCCTGTTGTTGGTTGGTATCGTTGGTCGAAAGAAGACGTAACTTTTAAAAGTCTACCGTTTGCTATTTTTTTTTTGCAGCTCAGGTATTAAAGATACATCAATATCCTTGTGATGGCTTCTTCAACAACTCTAAGGGACTTGACGGAAAACTTCTTCCAGTGTTCTGTTTGTTTGGATCAACTCAAAGAACCCAAACTGTTGCCTTGCCTTCATCGATATTGTACTGACTGCTTGAAAACAGTCATCGAACAAAGCAATAGTGGAACATTTGACTGTCCAATGTGTAAACAGCGATGTCCTATACAGAAGAATGGAGTTGAAGGGTTCAAAACTGATTTTCATATGAAGAATATTCTTGAGTTTATACAGTTGCAAAAAACGTATGAAAATAAACAATTAAAGAAATGTGTGAGTTGTTCTAAAGAAATTAACGTTTTCGCATATTGCTTTAAGTGTAGAGATTTCTTATGTGAGCAATGTTACAATGTTCACATCAGCAGTAAGATGTTTCATGACCACCAACGGCATATTCTTTGCTTAAATAATATTGAAACAAAGAAGCTAACATTGGAGAAGTTATCAGCATTCACAGAAGATCCAAGATGCCCGGAACATGTGAATAAAGAAGCTCATTTATGTTGTGTTACATGTGGGAATGTACCAGTTTGCTTGACTTGTACTTACAATAAGCACAAAGGTCATGACCTATATGACGTAACAGAACAAGCAGAAATTGAAAGAAATCAGTTGAAATTAAAACTCGATGAACTAAACTTACATAAAAGTAAGCTGTATGAGTTACCAAAGAAAACTGAAGCAAGTAGAAAACAACTGATTGATAATGTCTCCAGGAAAAGAGAAATATTGAACAATCAGTACAAAAAACAAGTTGACAGAATTAAAGCTAAAATTGAAGAAAGAAAACTTTTGAGAAAGGAGGGTGTTGATGACATAGAGAGTGAAAGGAAAAACGAAGAGAGCCGAATAAATCGAAATTACAAAGAGGAATTAAACGAACTTAATAAAAAATATGATGAAATCAGGAAAACATGTACAACAAAATACGACAACAAACTTGACGAATTTAAAGAGAAATTCGATAAGATTGAGGGAGACTTCTGCGGTAAACTTGGAATTGTAGATTGTAGTTTTAAAAGTTTAACAACAGAAAAAGATTTAGTCGTCGACCAGAATATGAGTGACTTACAACGAATATCAGATTACTGTGATCAAATTCTCAGGCGGTACGCAAATTTAACAGTGACTGCTTCATCTATTCTAGACTGCAAAGACGATTGGACAGACGTTCAGTGTATACCTGATGTTAAAACATCTTGTGAATCTCTGATAGATGAGATGAAAAAGGAATTTCCAGAAATAGAATCTTTATCAGATATTTTTGTCGATAAAATAACAAGAGTCATATTCAATGGCATCAGTATGAGTGAACATGAAGAGTCTGTTGTTGCTGTTGAGGATATTACAAATAAAGGTTGGTCTATCAATGGAATAACTAGCAGCAACAATGGTAACATCGTCATCACCGGTGCAGCAGCAGAGAATCTATCACACATTACTGTCATCAACAAGAAAGGAGAAATACAGAGGCAGGAACAGATACAGAGAGGTAAAAGATATTGCGGGGTCCCTCTGTCACGTTGTTGTTGTCATTTATCGGAATTTGAAGTTGTAACTGCTTGCACACCTGACGAAATAAGTATTTATGACGTACGCGACGGGACACTCAAAGTGAAGTACATCAGTGATGTCGTCAGTAGTTGGCCAACTGGTCTGCATGTACTTTGTGTAGCTACTGATGACGTCAACCATCACATCATTGTTGGTACCAATTCCAGATATGTGTATGTATTTGATGATCGGATGAATTACAGTTACACCATAACACTGCCAGATGTAATCAGTGGTTCATATGATATCACTGTACACAGAGGCAATCTCCTGATCTGTGATAACGTCAGAAAGATTGCGTGTGTGGTCAACGTTGATGGATCAGATGGTAGGCTCATCTATAAATTTATCAAACCAGACCTCGATGGAGTCGACTGGAGACCAATCAGTGTTTGCACAGATGGAAACGATTTCATCTACATGTTATGGTGTGACGGTTACTTCGGAGGAAGACGTTTCCTGGTACAATACAGTCAAAATGGCCGACAGGCATTGGCAAGAAGAGAAGTAGTTTTGGGTGCTCGGTGTTTAACCACCGTAGAAGAGAATGGATCGGAAAAACTTGTAATAGCAACATTAGAACTTGGAAAGATACACATATACAGTTTAAAACTAAGAATAATGTAGTGTGATTGGAATAATTCAAGTAAATTACAAACATTGAAAATAGCAAATCAGAGTCTGATACCAAACTTGTTGATATTAATACTAGTTAAAACTTGCCCGTACAAGATGAAATGACATGTTTAGGAAAATGTCTTATTCCTTTCCGGCTGTTTGGTTGTATCTGTGAAACTAGACTGACAAAAACATGTTTGTTCATATGTTGATTCAGTTACGAAATAACTTCACTAATATACTTAAATGTTTCATAAATACATTTACGTGATAGATGTCAAAAAATAGTTTGCACAATGCTTCAAAAACACTGTAGAAATGTTGGACTTACAGTGTGTCTAAAATTTGAGCGGTAAAATTCCTTGCCAAGGAGAACATTAGAAATATAATGTTTTGAAAATTGCGAATCAAATGTTAACAATTACCTACAAAAAAATACAAGAATTATTTTATGACTACGATTTCAAGTGATTTTTAAGTGATACTAACCAGATCTGGTGCTGCGGTATTCCAGCGAACTTTATTTCGGGAATACACCATGAAAATTTGATTGTTCTCCTCACTTTTCAAAGTGTTGGAGTAGATGTTCTGTATTCGACCTTCTCTAACGTGTCTTTAAAATGCCTCAGCTTAATACTTGTACATATTAATTCATAGTTTATGACAATAATATGATATCATCTTGTACCTTTCCTACTATATAAACAATATGTTTCTAAATAGCCTGATAGTATTTTTTTACAATTGACATTATGATAAGTACTGTCATTCCTTATTTTTTCTTTTTTTTCAGTTTTTTTTTTCTATAGCCTCAATCCGAACACAGTCTAAGTGCACCATGATTAGAAATATTGATCAAATGATCTGTTAAATCATACCCAATAACTCATAACAGTCTTTTTCAGTGTTGGGTTCCATTTACTTACTACTTTCTCTTGTGTTAATTAGATGTCAATTCGTGCTCTGCGACATCCCTGTTCAGTAATTGATACAAATGACCCGAACATATCCGTAGTCAGTTTGCGTTATTCACATTTGTACCCTTTACTGATAAACTTCGTATATTGATCTTTATTCATGCCGCTAATATCATAACAGTTAAATATCACGACATTTAAAATACTGCTATGATATTGTTTTCACAGTTTTACGTATACGTTTTCTCGTACCTTTTTTCTGTAATGTTTCTATTAAAGAAATTATTAACAGTCATGATGGTACTTTTGGCTTTTGCCTCATACTTTTGAATAATTGCAATGAAAAACCTTCGCTTCATCTTAAAAAGGCATTCAGTATGCTTGAAGAGTAAACTAAGTAACTAAGTGAAGTAACTTAAAGACAATGGTTATGCATTTTTTGTTGTTGTTTTGTGTAGTTTGTACATACACATCAGAAGTTCACATACAAGAACATGGATTTGGTCTTGATTTCGGCAAGTAACAGTTTCAGCAATTTATAAATAAAGAACTAATATAAAGTGTGACCATGATCCTCATCTATATTTCTAACTTGCATTGCGTCAAGAGCAAAGTATCTAGTTACGTTTTACTACACATTTTCCACTGTGTGGATACGCAGCTGTGACATGACAGAGTCTGCGCTTGAACACCAATTCAAAACAGAGGTTACTTCTGTACGTGCACGCAATAGCTGTTTTCCTTCCGGACACAGACGACAACAAGTGCCAGAGTAACTCATTATAGGTGCACTTCTAACTTTTCTTCATTTTATAACAAAACCTGCGTCACTACGTTTAAGATCTCTCATGTGTTTTGTGTAGCGGACAGAGGGTGACGTGCGAGATATAAATTTATCTTGTTAGAATAATTCCTTATCTCGACAAAATTTGCAAACTGTGGAGTTACCGACGTACCGGTATTACCGAGGAATTACCGTGTCCCTGGTCTCTTTTTACCTCCATGAGTTGATGAACCGAAACTATTTACTGAATGTGAATATTCATGGGTTGTCATAATCGCCGAATTTGGGAGTTTCAGCCACAAAAGACCTTGCAAGGAACACGAAAAGAGCTACGTTCCACATTTTTACGCTCTGCAGTGACTCCCAAATTTTAAAGCGATATTTTACAAGTAAAGAACCTTCTACCGGCAGAGTCGTTATGTTTAAGTAATGGTACGGTGTAAAATCTCATTTACTGCGTTTTGTTTTCTTACTGGTGAAAGATTTCTTTAAACGGTAGTTTTGATATACATTTCATATAACGTTTTGCACTTTCTTCCGTCAAGTCGGGTCATGATAAGGCTGATTAACAGATTTGTGGTGAAAAGAAATTCTGGCAGAAAGTGCCTCAGTAGAGAGGAAAACTTCAGTATTTGATTTTCGTAACTTGTGCTGACGTTAAATATTTCATGAGTATGATGTATTTTATGACTCTCCCTAGGTTAGATAAAAAAAAATGTTGTTTGGTCAAAGATCTTCCTTTCACGTTTAATTCTAGAATTGACATGGGTTTTGGTCACATACCATCATTAGGTAGTGTACATCTGCGAAATCTGTTTTAAAAAATAAATAAATAACTTGAACCACGGAGATCGTTTATTTTGTTTTCAGTCATTATAACTATATTTTATTACCAACTAAAGTATAGATGATGTAGAAAATAGGCTAATAGAAGGATATTTAGATTGTTATGTCTTCCCTATACAGGTAATGTACGAAGAGAAATAATAGTGTAGTTGCTTTGGGACGCTATCATGTATTATTACATCTCCCATGTACTCGTATGTGTATAGGCTATATGCAGTACATACAAACTGTACAGCAAAATCGCTGCATCCTAAATTATTGATTATAGGTAATTGTGTTAGTAAAACTTCGTAATTTTGGTGTTAGGGAAAGCCCTATAATGTCATCTGCAAATATCGATTGTAAAATATCGAATTGATTCAGTAAATAAGTTCGGTACTCGAGAGGTATGAAGACACTGCTTGAGACGTGTGAAGTAGCAGATTCTTTTCGAGTGTTTGCTTTTTAAATAACCTACGTAAAACCTAAAAAAGTCTTTAATTTTCAGGAAGATGGGAGATCAAAGTGTCTAGCTACCTTGCTGTAATGGAAAATAGAAAGCCTCATTTTGCAATATTCTACAAACAGTTAGTGGTCATCACTTGTCGGTCCAGTTCCGCGACATGTCTTTCGTTGAGACTTCCCAGTGGTCGAGAATGTAAGAGAACTGGACACGTGACCTAATTAACTAAACGGTAGCTGATAGACTGTGTAGTTCCCAAAATAAGTTGGTGTTTCCCTAAAACACTTTACCTGTACTCTTATAGCGCCCTCTGCTTTATCCTGCTTGTATTATCCGGGTCCACCCAGAGCTGCCTATGGACCTGGCGTACTCACGAGTGTGACGTCGAATCTCTATTTTGTTTTAGCTATACAATTCACGATCTTACCCGATCCGACCCACGGATTAGTAATTCAGTTGACTGATGTACTCTCGGTGCTCTGCACTTAGAACATTAACAAGAATCCAGACACCCGCCTACCGGTTATGTCATGACATCGAACAGCGGTATCGTATGTAATGCAATGCACTGCGTTATCCATTCCACTAACCTGTACTGCTAGCCAGCTGCATACTGCCTCACAAAACTTAGAACGTGTGAAAGTCAGTGTTCGGGAGGCAGAAACACCCCTCCCACATACACACAGCCAGATGCGACTCCTCTGAAAAAAATATCAAAAATTTATCAGGAAGATAGAACAAAAATATAATCATTACTTAATTGAAACATGTATTATAATTTATTTAACATATATTGAACAAACGTAGCACTATTTGTATCCTGCCCCATCCATTTGACAAAAGAATTTCCAAAGGGGATTGAATTCTTCTAACCTTCAAGGGGATGTACTCCTCCCCCTTAGACCCCTGCCCCTCAACCGTACGATCATCATTTCCAGCGGAAATCTCATCTCCCCCCTCCCACGGATCAGACCAGCCTATACGCTCCTGCTCACGCAAACCTATTCTAGCACCTACGGTCGGCAGAATGAGCCAAGACAATCAACGCCAGTATTCATACATGGGCACTGTATCAGGGTTTTTTTTATCAATTTTTTTGTGATTAAACAAACTTATTTTGAAAAACAAGCTTATTTTGGCGATCTTTTATCTCAAGGGGTGACAGTTTTATGCAATATTCTATACTTAGCCTATTTGTTTAAAGAAAAAAAATTAAAAATTGCCTTTTCTATACATATTTAAATTAAAATTTTGAAAAGTACTTATTTTCTTTTTGAAATAAACAATGGTTTTGTGCATTTGTCTTTTTTGCCCCGATGGCAGCCCATATCTTTGGCGCCCTCTCCTATATGATTTTTCGTAACGAGTAGCTGAACGAAAACTCGTCCGAAACGCAGGGTAGCGGACCTGTAAAAAAACCCTCGCTTGAGAGGTGAAGAGATGAGACTTTCGGACTACAAGCCACGACGCCAATGGTCTCAAGAAGTCATCTGTGTTTTTATGAACCGTTGTCAGATAAAACCTACTTGATATAACTTCCCGACGAAATATATTAGAAGGCACGGCATCTCCAGAACACCATCGCACGTGACAAGGTTAAAATACCAGATTGTGACGTAACGTAGAATTTTTATCAGTTTGATTATGTCACACAACTACTTGATGTGAGTATTATAGGCCTATTCAAAATGATGTTCATTGTAGAATTGCTTGATCATACCGTTTTTGTTTTTTCATTGAGTCACAGTGAAAATGTTTAAGCTCCCATAAAAATGATGTATTTTAAGGAAGTATGTCCGTCCAAATGATACGTACGATATGATCAGCTCAATATGTTACATGATAAAAGTATTTTAAACTTTCGAAACAAAAAAAAAAAACCGAATTATCTACGTAAGGCAATTTCGGTCAGAAAGTGCCCCAGTAGACGGGAGAAAGAAAAAAGGATTAATATTTTTTATTTTGCTTTTTTATATGTTGACTTCCAGCATTCAGATAATGTTCATGAACATGAAGCGTTGTTTGGTTTAAGTTTATCAGTGTATACCTGACCTCTACGGCTAAGTATTGGTGGCTTTAGAGCAAAAATTTCATATCAAGTTCATGCTACATTAAGCCCGCCTCAGCCTACACTCCTCAAGTTCTCCGCGCTATGATACGACAAGACGCGATATCTTTGAAAGTCTCAAGTCTATGCACGTTATTGTATCGCTGAACGGTCGTACTCACAGGCTACGTTCTCCCGCGTATTTCGAATGATGAATAAGCAGCTTTAGATTTCACGACGCGGACTACACTACGACGTAGTGACGTCACGTTCAATGTTCTGCGCAAGGCACTACTTCACCCCACTCGTTTTGCCTGATATTCTACACCGGGTGTTTCGATCTTTCACGTTCTGCTGCAGACGACAACCTAGAGTAAAATATGACGTCATAATTGACCGCTGTGCTTGTACAAACAATAATCGTGTATACGTGTATCATCATGTGACTGGACACACGACTAACTTTTTGTGCGTTGTACAAATCTAAAGCACATATTCAGCAGGACGACAAGTTGGCGCTACGACATAAGCTGTCCGGTTAACTGCCGCGTCCCAGGTCTACGCGTCGTGAAATCTAAAGCTCCCTAATATACTACTACGACAACATTAACGGCGTCTGGCGTTATAAAAACTGCGCGTTGAAAGAAAAAGGTTTTCGGGAAAGCGCGATACAACAAATACTTTCACTCTGCAGGGGGTCTTTAACAACTCCGTGCTTCTACAATACGCTGCTATTGTTTAGAGATTACAGTCAAACGCGCTAAGACGCTAAGACGCGTTAGACTGATTTTTTTTAAACGTTCAAAAATCTACGCTACGATACGATAACATGCGTTTGTTGGAAATCGTGTGGTGTCCTATCGTACAAGTCCTCACACACTGCAATTCTCTCGGATCGTTGCGTCGTATAGATAAAAGCGCCGTCGTTTGATATCAAAGAAACATCGCAATGTGTGAATGAGTAGGGCTTCAGAGTGATAAAACACATACTGCACGATGAATATTATCTGTAGGACGTTAACATAAGGACAACAAAAATTGTCTACTCAGGCAATTTCTGAGTGAATTTGCTATTTGTTGATGATTTGTCACACATATCTGTTGAAGAGATATGCTTATAGTTACGAGGTTTAGAAGAAAAAAGCAAAAAGTTACCTACGTTGTATGTCACGACTACCTAATATTCTCATTTAAATATGAATATTCAGGACTTTCTGTCGCTACCTGCTCTATAGAAAAAAAAGAAAAAAGAAGAAACCTAGCCTTTAAAACGATACGGTCTTGTAAGTACTAAAAAACACCCCAGCATAGATTAATCACTTACTTTCTTTTCACCATCTTTATCAACGACCCGCCTTATACTGTACCTCTTTCATACTTCAGAAACCTTGTGAAAACAAACACCCTTTGAAATTTTTAGAGTGTCATAACTGAATTTTTTTGACAGCCTACAAGAACAGGTACAAGGCTACTTGTTGGTTTATTATATATTTCTTAGTTTTCGGTCACGTGACGTATCCATCAATATATTTACGAAAATGAAAAAAAAAGAAAGTACGAAAGCCTGTTAGTGCCATCTATGTAAATATTTTCAATCGGTAATAACAGATCTGTAAATGCAGATTATTAATCTGTTAATACAGATTATTAATTTGTTATTACAGTTTTTTTTTTCGATGGCACCAACAGGCTTTCTTGAAAAAGACCCCCGAAAATAAAATGATGGTCAGCTTTCAACAGACATTTCCGTAAAACTGTTTGTAACGGCGGTGACAAAATTCAACATAATATCAGGTTTGCGCCATCACAGGTTGAGCTCGTCCGATAAACGGCGATATAATTTAACATCCTGCTGCGCTTCAACAGGAGGGTGGTGGCGTTGGATCATATTAATATCAATGATACATCAAACGACCTTGCTTACTTATTAATAGGTCTCATTTTCTACGGTACGATGTATCAGTACCTTACAGAATCTTGCCGCTGCGTGCGAAGAGTGAGTTGACTATTTTCGTGGAAAATTCGGGGTTAATTTAACAACCCTAACCGCACACGAGTGACTAATATCGTCTGATGAGGAATCAAAGGTTTGACGTATACCGAATGTGACTAAGCTATGAATTGAGAAAAGAAAGGTACATCTATATATGGAAAGATTCTTTTATTTTTTTTTTTCCGTTTCGTATTCCTCCAAAAAGAAGTACTTTCAGTAATTCTTCTCCACTTGAAGGGAAGTACGTCAAAATTTGTGGAAGAGAGACAAATTTGACCAGCCCATCATATTACTAGCCGACAGAAGAAGCAAGCAAAATGTCCATTTATTGAAGAAATTTAAGAGGTCCATCTTTTTCTTGAGAAAGCCTCACATTTAGGATGCCTTTGGAGGAAATATCGGACACAGGCTATTGGCCAGAATATCAGCTGTTGATTGCCTTTCATTCTCTGATGTTAATTGCGAGATTATTTTTTTTTCCCTCTCTTTTTTAAGTAAACCCATCTTAAAAATGTGTAAAGCCGTCTGTCTCTCACCCACAAATCCTCTCATTCAAATTATACCTAACATGTTGCTACTATAAGTTTAAAAAGTATATTACTTTGCTTCTAATTATTTAATTTATTTTATTCGATCTTTTAAATATTAAGTAGTTAGTCTGTATTCTACAGTACAACTTTAACTTGATACATTTGTTTTTGTCTTTTTTCGGGGGGGGGGGGGGGGAGGGAGCGTAGAATTTTTTATGGAGTAAGAAAGAAATGGTTGAACAGGATATACGCAAGGAACAAAACAGAGAAGGTAAGGCTCGATTTCTTAAACTTGGGAATCTCTAACTGGGTGATCAAAGTTTTGTCCCTCTTCCGCGCAGTACAAAAGGCACATCACCAATGTTACCTTTCAATTAATCCATCAATCAATCAATCAATCAATCAATCAATCAATCAATCAATCAATCAATCAATTAACTTCCGGTCATGTTCCTCACAGAGATTGCGAGGATTCGGCTCGATCGGTGTAAGAGGAAGACTTATTCGTATTAACATCAACTTATTCTTTCAGATATCAACGGATCAACGGAATTGCAACATATTTATCTGGCATTTGTTCGAGTTGTGCTTACAGTCTAAACCGTCTGACAACTATTTCTCCATGCTCTAAATTGATTACGTCATACGGTATTTGCATATCTTATGATGATGTGGGTTAAGTCCCACTTGCACTTGCAACGTGAATATTTGTCAATCCAGCGGCCGTATACATATCCAGCATCAGGGATGAGATATGATCAGTGAGGAAACACCACGGAAATTTTGATCAAAATGCAAATACTTTGAGACCCCCGAAAAGTTGAGGGAAGATAAGCTCGATAATTGACTCAAATGTATTTCTTTCCTTTATTCGGCACTTTTAGTTCAATACTGAGCAGTCAGTGATATGAAGTTGTTGCAACAAGCAATTATTCTCGAATGACTTGTTGTGCACCGAGAAATGCCATGACGTGTTGGCATGTAACCCGAGAATTGACCGCGATTCCTTTACGGCAACCCATAATTAAAAGTGAAAGGGCGCCATCTCTTCGGCAGATCAGAAAGGCAGTACGTCACAGAGAATTTTGACAAGCAATTCGGAACGCTGTGTGCATTAACTATGAAAGATCGGAACCAGGAAGCCAAACGTGTATGTATCGAGAAACGTTTCGATGCGTTTCGCTTGAGAAAGTATACGCAGCAGTGATTGGAAAACCGAAAAATCGTCTACAGAGAAACATTACTGGAGTTGCAATACGTCCTCAGATGGATTTTGTTGTCGTTTTGAATCTTTTTTATTTTTAAGGAGGAAAAGAAGACAATTATAAGCGACTGTCAATGAAAGAGAATAGAAGAGACAAAATTCGTTTGTCCCAGGAGGAGGGATTAAAATAAGCATCTATGCGATTTTAAAAAAAGGAAAAGGTTTTGTGAACTGGATGCCAACAGGAGCAGCTGCCAACAAAGCAGGAAAGACAATGGCTGATTCAGATGAGTGAGTTTATCAGCTTAATTTTCTTATCACTAGCGTTTTAATTTATTGTACCTATCTTTGGTTGTCGTTTTTTTTTTTCAAACAATTTTCATTTTTTTTAAATGTAAGTTTGTTTCACAAACAAAATGAGATTAGGAAGCAATAGGTTGACGCACGTGTAAACACACGTGTATGTATGTATCGATAATGTTTATAAATCACCGAACATGTTATTAAAATGATTCCTCATCGGTTCCCAAATTCGGCCCCCAACACCCGCAGACCATAGTCGGTCGGATATACCTGGGTACTCGCAATGTCTAACTTCCGGGTGGGCTACGACGAAGTTTTCGTGAAATTATAGTACGACATTTTGCCTTTGACTGTTAATATTACACTGTGTTTTACAAAAATTTTTGCTTCGCATTCTTAGATGACACCATGTATCTTACGGGCACGGCAATCACTTTTTATGTCTGAATTAGGCATACGTGCTGAAATTTGTCACACGTACAACTGGACATAAGTGAAACTTTGGATCCGAAACTTTTGTATCAATTTTTCTTTGTAGCAAATGTGGTACCAAAACCTGGTCTTTGATATTGTCGGTCTGGTGTTAGACTATAGTTATTATACGTAGCATGACTGTAATTTTAGTAAATTAAATATCGCCATTATCGCCATATCGCCATTCCTAGCACAAACATGACATCGTTTGTACAAGTTGGAAATAAAACGCTTGCCACACCACCAAACTTGAAGAAACTGAATGTACGTATGTACATAAATATGAACCGGAATAAAAACAATGAAACTTCAAAAATTGGAAGTGCATGGCATACCTTCATGTGCATGTTAGTGTGTGTACTTGCGTACCTACGTGATGATGTACCGATCGTGGCAGTCATGGCAACCAACGTTTTCAAAGTAATTGCACAAGCTATACAAAAAATTACCAAAAAATTAAGTGATTGACTGACTGACTGTGCTAAGAGAAAATGAACTGGAGCGGAATCAATTTAACATTAAGTCCATGGATACCTACAGGTCTGCAAAGACATTACCTCAGTATGTATTCAGAGTAGAGAAGCTATGCTCTGGTACAGCAAAAGTTCTGCATGGATTAAAAATGGATGGTTTCATTAGGAATGCATTAGTTTGCCTCATCCGTGTATCATAGTGGCACAGTAGTTATGAAAGGCTCTCCGTGGCGGTGGCCACCATAAAAATGAATATAATTTGATACGTGTTTATACGACGAGCTACACGTGTGATGATTGTGTTTCGATGTATATCAAGAAAAAGCCAGCCAAGCATGCACGGAGCCGTAATATATCTCGAAATTTGTCAGTTTGATGAAGGCATTGCCTGATACAATCAACAGGCAGTTGACTGTTAACGTACACCGTGCTCGCATAATATGAACACAGAATAACGTATGTCAGCAAGGGTAGGTTTTATCAGCGTTTCTATCTTCTATATCATATTCGATAATCTAGAAAAAACTAAGTGTAAGGGTAACAATTAGCGAAAGTAATTGGAACAGAATTCAGTAAAGTAACAAAACTGTGTAAAATATAAGCATATGTCGAGTGATCTTCAAAACTTGGTACTGTACCACGCCAAAGGGTTTAAACGTTCAGTTCGACCCCTGACTACTCTTTGCCTTGTATTCTTCGTCTTACGGTCTTATTTAATGCTTACACTGTTGTTTTCGTTGTTTGACATACAGTTGTATTTTTGTCACCTAGTAGAAGGGTCAATATATGAAACTGTTTTTTTTTTTACATTTCATTTATGCACAATTATGTCACATTATGTTTTCGACCTATATATAAACTCAATCTGGATACATTAGTTTCTTCCTGGAGTTAAGGCTCATCGGTGCGGCTCAGAGTAAATTTCAAGACTGAATGACAGGATTGATGCCAGCGTAACTTGCATCAATCCTGCCTTTCACGGTACATTGCTTGTGAATGCAAGAGTGCACAAAGTCGTGCAAGAGCGTGCTATGCATGCATAATGCGACAGTATATATGTCTCAGCTAAAATAGCTGAGACTACGCAAGGAGTGCACCATCTTGGAAATTGCAGAGTGACCAACTTAACAAGGAACAAGGTCATACCGTAGCACTAGTAAATCATAGAGAAAATAACATAACATGCCCAGCACGTATGCCCAGCAAATGTACAATCCACAGTTCATCATTCTCGGACCTGGTAAAATATGTTCAATGTACTTAGATCTTTTGTTAAAACCCTGCACGTGACACTTTAATTCTTACGATGAGTTTAATCTCCCCGCATTTCCTGTGGTCGCCGTCCTTGTATTTCCTTGTATTACTATGCAACATGCTAAATCTTGTATTGTGTTACCAGGTGAAGAGTGGAGATCGGCTACAGAAAAACCTTATAGAAGTATGATTGTCTGCAGTGAGTGTTAAAGGGAAGGTGGCATTGGATTCTGGTTTCTCTTGTGTAATTCCCCTCTGTACGTCGTTTGCAGAAGTGTAAATAAATGGTATTAGATGAATCACAGCCAAGGTTACCAGAGTAAAGTGTAAGCAGGCACGTGCTATTGAGATTCTCAGTTGCACCTCCCTGGTTTAAGTTTGGCGCCAAGCGGGTTAAGGGCGGAATGAAATACAGATATGTTTGCAAACTTGGCAACGCGGTTTTGTAAGACGGTGAGTTTACTGTAGGTGAAAAAGTTCCGGGAATTTTGCTGCGTACAAGGATATTCCTAATATGAGGAGATTGCTTTAAATAACTCATAAGTGGTGCAGTTTCAAATATGCCTGCTAACTGGGCGTCACTCTGCAAAATAATCCATTCAGACAGAGAGCCTTGTAAAAGGCTTTTAATGCTAAAATGGTAGTACGCAAGGAAGTGAATCCGTTCCTGAGAAGGGAGGAGCGGGAGGGGGGGGGGGGGTGGTGGAGTGCTTGCATTCTAATTGTACCCACCTGGGGAGTTAGCAAGTTCATCAGAAATAACATCGGCAGAGTCGATGAAGTCCACTTTCAATTTTCGTGACGGCTGGCATGTTTGTGACAGTGTGATATAGCTGCTGTAACTGTACAAGATGAGGAATATCATATTGCGTTCACTTTCCAGTGGCATAAAGAAAAGTATAACAGCGGTGTCCAGAAAGATACAAAGGACAGATTGATGTGTGACTTTCAGCTTCGCAAACCTTACTTTTAAGAATTCCGTTTCCCAAATTACAGCTCCGTAAGCTATGAATTATTTACCCGTTTTGTCAGAAAGAATTTGTTGTGCTTTTTTTTATTCTGTTTGTTAATTGTATACTAGTAACAACGAACTCATATCTAAACTCGATTGGTTATTTTAAGAACATACTACAGATTGGACTAAAAGCAGACCCAATCTCCAATATAAATCACAAGAGATAGAGAGAGAAATAAAAGTGACGGTTGATTTATTTTTATGATTTCCCAGCGTTTTCGCGAGTCACTAAAAGCACTAACACTACGCTCGTCGACCATGAAAAGCGCACACCGCACCGTATGACTGCAAACGTGACACACAGTGAACCAGTGAGTGCCACCAGCAAGATTAATGCACTTCTTGTCTGTATGCAAACAGTACGCAAAGTTCACGTGACCAAATGGCGTTTTGTTACTTCGATTAAAAACAACAAAAACGACAAGCAATCACGAGGGGAGAAAAATCACAGAATTCCCCGTGTCTCCCTGTGTTTACATTGACCTGTGTATTTCCAACCATATAGTGTGCTTTGTGGAAAATTCGGCAGGATTGGAAATGTTAAAAAAAAGAAGAAATGACAGACTTACTTTTCAGAGTGAGTAGATGGTTGTGTAAAAAAAGAAAAAGACTTCACTTGATGTTATTTTAAGCAGTCTCCCTATTGCTGATATTATTTTGAAGGCTGACTTGAAAGGCTGCTATTTATTTATTTTTTTCAAGATTCTGTACAATTTTTACTGATAACACAAGTTTAAAGTCTTCCTTAATTTGTTGGAACGTGTCCCTTTTAAAGTCAGAAATAATCTGAATTTAAAGCTATCAAGTGTTTTCTGTGGTATTATGAAAATGTATTTGGTCAATAGTTTAGCTGTTCAATCGGCTTATATACATTCTCAGTACAATGGTATTATGTTTATGGCAAATATATAAAGGCATAGCCCTATGGATAAATATATGCAAATCATCCCATGCAAAGATTCCAAATAGTTTTAATGTATTATGTTATTAATCTAAGCTAACAAAATGAAAACTCGGGGCACCGGATGTGTGTCCAGTGGCAAAGCCAAGGTTAATCTGGATGCAGGGGGGGGGGGTGGGAGGCAAGACGCCGGTATAGCACTCCCACTCTTGCTAAAATATTAGTTCTTGAACCTTTCAAACAAAAATAAAAAATATGCACGAGGTAAAGAGGTTATTCAGAGACGTCATTGTGCAGCGCGCTTATTATTTTTTTCCATAACGAATGGGGGTGAATTATGCCTATGCACGAATCAGCTTCTTCTAAATAGGCAATGCCGTTAATTCCAAAATGACGGCAGCTCTTTCACTTTTTTTAAAAATAATTCTGACTGAACGTTATGAAAGAACAGGGTAAATATCCCTGGTCCACGCAACCCTTTTTGAAAAATCTTACCCCCCATTCTTCATGAAAATGAAATGGGGGGGGGGGGGTGGGGGCTTGGACGACGAAATTATGTAATGAAATTATGTACTATCGCATGGATGGAAAACACTCTTGCTTTTATACAACACTTCAAAATTTGGTCATTTCTTGCGATTCTGATAGAAACATAAACCACCGTTGTCAGACAAAAGAAAAAGTTTAAAATGGAAAAGTCAGTATGGTCTCCTTTGTCTTCGAATGTTAACTTGTGTTGACCATGTGACATGTTGCCATGTTTTCTTTCCCTTAAATGAAAACACCAAGAAAGGTCTGTATCTATGGAAAGCCAAAACGGACATTAGTTTGCTTTGTGTGGCACCAAAAGATTTCCACACAATCACACAATTCGATACTGGTAGGTACGTGACGCCTTTTTCAGTGCAACATAAGGACCAAAGCGTCAACTAATTTCCGTTTTGGCGTTCCATATGAATCAGCTCTTAGTATCTTCTCCATTAAAATACCGTACTTTGGGTTTTCATTCTTGACAATATGAGCTGGACTCTGGGATCCCAACATTCCTAGACCACAAATCATATGCATTATGCTAGATCTGTTAAAATTTTACGAGATAATACATTTTTCCTTTGTCCGGAGTTATCTTCAGGTCTCGTCACGTGATCCCGTTGATGGTCACATGGTCATCGTGGAATGAGGCGTAAGTCAATATAGGTTTAGGTCACACGATACGTTAGTCAGGCTGTGATGTCACTCAAGCGGGTCAACTGCCAGCTCGCCAAAGAGAAACTGGTCCCATTATGGCAGGTATTAGTTGAATGAGAAATTCTAGTGGCGCGGGAATGCGTAACTGACAAGTAATATTAACGACGTACTTGACTTTTCATGTTGCCGTTTTCCTTTTTATACATATGATGAAAGTTCACACGTTTGACGGCAGGATTGTACTGAAAAAGACGACGACAACAACGAAAATGGGATGAAAATAACGTCATCTATATGATCTGCCATTCTACAATCCTAGATTAATGTAACACTAGTTTGTGTATCACAACAAGCGAAATTGTAGAAGATTAGACTTTTTTTTGCAAAACGAGACTTAAGAGCAGAGACTTAATTTAAGGAGATTATGGCATTCTTCCGAGAGCCTACTTGATTTTCGAGGCCATTTACAGGACGATAGTGTCCCAAAAGAAAAGATGAAACCTTCACATTTTAGGAACCTAGGGGATAATGAATCTTAAATGGCTTAACTTTTTTATGCTTTTGGTTTTATTTGCCTTTCCTTATGACATCAAAGATTGATCACTTTTATGATTTCATTATAGAACACATCAGAGGCATAGGGAGGGGTGAGTAGTTTGTTATTCTTTTCCTCCTATAGGCCTATTCTTTATAAATTATGAATAGCAAAAGAGAAAATAGATGTTTGCCAAGGAGATTAAGACAAAGAGAAAGAACAAAAGGAAAAAAAAATAAGTGGTGGAAAAATCGAAATCATTGAAGATCGAACTTGACCTAGTTCATAGTGTTCGTGTCCAGAATTTCTTAACAGTTTGAGAGTAGCGACGAGCACCGGCAACTCCAAGGGTTGGAGGGATGGTGGGTTGTTGGGATGGTGGGTTGTTGGGATGGTGGGTTGTAGGGATGGTGGGTTTTTGGGATGGTGGGTTCTTGAGATGTGGGTGGAGGGTGGGGTTGGGGTGAATATCCCTCCCAGAGAGACATTTGCTTTAGTTCTTAACACTCGTCGGAAACTGAATAGGTTTCTGTAGTGAGTGACGTAAGGTACACACTTTTGTTGACATTTGCAATTACTTAATCCTCACATCAACCGACTGAAGAACGCGCTGGTGAATACTAACGTGTTAATTGAGCATAATTGTGCATTTTTTTCCCCGCTCACGGGCAATTGTAGATCTGTCCCCCCAGTGTCAGTTATCTGCAAGTAAAATTACTCATAGACTGGCAAAGAGACGAATTCAGTGAGACTGTAGGATAAGCACCTCTCACGTGGGAAAAATAAAACCCAAGAAAGTAGCCTAAACCGAAAAGCCATCCAATAAAATCACGGCGTTAATCTCTACCTGTTGCCACTAAATTGTTGCAGCGTATGTAATATAACCGTATATAGTTGTCTGATATGGAGGAATATGTTTATAATGATGAAAGTCAGTTGCACAAGTTCTTGAAAATAAATAGAGAGCTTGTCAAATAAACTTTACGTTATTGAAAATAAATTATCGCCGGTGGGCTGCTAAAGCTAGCCATCTTTTGTGTCTTCACTCTCAACTATCAAACAAATTTTTAAAATATATCTCGTCGGTTTTTAACCAAGTGGGATTGCTATTAACTTTGTCGGCATGCTGGTTATACGCAAGTATATTTTTATGACGAACAAAACTGTAAAGGCAAACTGTATCAATTTCTAACGTACTGTATAACGATCTCAGGGAATATTTATACGAAAACTTATGTGCAGCAAAACCGTCAGTCATGAAGCGAATTAAATTCGTGCAGCATCTAAAAAACGCAACAGGTATGCTGACAATATACATAAACTCCATTAACTCATTAATATGCATGACATGAATACAAATAAATATTCATGAAGTGAACAGAAAAGATCATTTGCGTTGTTGGGGTATGGGGTCAATTGTTCATTCAAACAGACAGTGCAATTAGTTTAGAACGAAGCTTTCGAATTGATATTCATAGGTAAAATGTTCATGTTGTTTATTTTTATCTACCGTCGTGGACCCCGTCAACTGCCTTTCTTCAAGCGTTGTTAGTGATGCCTGTATGTATGTGTTTGGGTGTATCTGTGTGTGTGTTTGGGGCTAGGGGCGATACAGCTCTCAGGCCTAGTAATTCTTGTCCGTAAAATGCGACTTTCTCATCGCATGAGCAATCTCCTGATCAGCCGTTGTACTTCAGTGAACACAGTTACACTTTTTTTTCAAGATACATAGCGCCACTTCACAAATGAGACGCAGACGAACAATGTACAGAGAAAATTTTTCTCACCGCTGCAGCAGAAACGAGAACCGTTCCGGTAATATGTATCTGCTGATCATAGGGAACCTTAAATTTATCCGTTGTAGCGATTTGATTTGTCAATCGCACAGTCAGTCGGAAAGTCCCCAGTTCTCGTCAGGAAAAGAAACGTTTTTATATTTAATATTTCTTTTGTTGACGTACC
Organism: Stichopus chloronotus; assembly: GCA_021234535.1. Classification (NCBI taxonomy): domain Eukaryota; kingdom Metazoa; phylum Echinodermata; class Holothuroidea; order Aspidochirotida; family Stichopodidae; genus Stichopus; species Stichopus chloronotus. The sequence goes on from CM037842.1 coordinate 11,110,272, forward strand.
CCACTCATAATCATGAGTGTAGGTCTACGTGTTTTATGCGTATCTCTAGCTTGGAGGTGGAATATTTGGTCAAAGGTCATCGACATTTAACCATAAAATTCAGGTAAACATTGTTGATCTTCAAAGGAAATAGGGCGTTTGCTTTGGAGAAGACATCCATATTTTTGAAACCGATGTTTGTGGATGCAGAAAGGTAGATTGTTCAAAATAAGAAAGTATAGTAGCATTCTCTTCAAGAAGTAAGCTCTTCACAGATAGAAATTCAGTTATTTGTTGCTCAACACTAATTTGTTCACCCAAACTTTTCAAAATTCAAATGATGCATCTTCCATTACTCATCACATGCATATTGTTTGGAGGAGATGAAGCTTTGGTAGGTGTTTATTGATGAGACTGAATGGTTTAACAATGATTACCGCTATATTTCTTTTGTATGTCATGTTGGTGTATTCTAAAAGCCCAATTTCCCTTTAACATAAACAACTTCAAAACTATGATGAAAGCTAGCAATTGGCATACGACTGATATACTCATGAACATAATGTGGGACGAGAAGAAGAAAACAAAAGAGTACGTTCTTTTTTTTACCTACGGGTACACTGAAGCCCTGAATATCGGACTTGCAATTCACTTCTTGCCACAAACATGTTGAAGGAGATATGCCTATATCCGATTTGAAGAAAAACAATACAAATAGTAATGTAGGATGTTTATCAAAAGGAACCGTCCATCCTTTAGATACCCTTTCCCAGCAGGTGTTGGTACGTGCGGACGTTTAACGTAGGTCTACATACTTAAACACCTGCAAAGATTTAAGAGATTTGTCTCAGCTAAGATCCAAAGTCTCTATTTTTTATGAGTCTGTCCGATGATTGGCTCAAAATAGCATGAATAATCATAACCTTAGGAAAAGAAAAATTGAATGCCCTTGGGTGTAACTCATTACATCGGCATAAATGAATTTTAATAACTTACAGTTTGTGGGCACATTCAGTCGGAATCCACGCTCGTTGGAATTACGAACTAATGCAGTCAGAGGTACATTAGCAACAGTCCTACAAAAATACACATAATGAGCTAAAATCATGTCTCGAGAGGACCTTTTGTGCATGATAGAACATGACACGATATCCAGATATAGCATAATGCTGAGGGTATTTCCCTCTCGAGAAGGCATAACATGTATGATATCATGTGAGGATTGGCTGCGACCTTTGTGCGGGTAATCTTTCGGATGGCCTGGGGTCTGAATAGGATGTCAGACTTGGGGGGGGGGGGAACTGAGGGCAGAGGAAAATATTGGGGGGGCAAAGTTTTTCGCGCAGCGCGAAACCTAGCGCTAACCGAGGCCGTGCGGGTGGGTTCCAGGGCCCCGCCTTAGGACCCCTGGTGGGGTCCAGGAGCAAAGCCCAGGTGGGGGTCCAGGGGGCGAGGCCCCTGGAAGCTCTGAGGTTTTAGCATATCTGTGGGTGGTAAATTAAGTCCCAAGAGAGGTATATTATTTATTTTTATATTATTTATCTTTTCGGTTGACCGTACTCCAAGGTTCCCAGCTTTTTTCTTTGGGAACTGGGGGGGGGGGCAACTGGGGGTCAAGGAAACAATCTGGAGGGGCAAATGCCCCCTCATGCCCCCCCCCCGTAGCGCCGCCCCTGCAAAAAAAAAGAAAAGAAATGGAAAATACCAGGTTTGTTTTGCCTATGAGATATATGGAGAAGTTAAGCAACTTGAAGTTTTACAAGTGATAGAAGGAACAAAATGTGCAAGGTACGATTGTTTTGATATCTTTGGTGCTGGTTTAATACCAATGATTGAAAATGAGCTTACTCAACTGGGGAAGACAATCGAGCCTGCCTGCAGTTGAACGTGATACCACTTGTCATGTGAGAACCAATTTTCAGAGAAGCTCGAGATTTAAACGGGCAGCTCTGACAGTCAACTTCGACCATGTCGATACCACAAATAATCCTTCCGTTTGTATTTTAACCAGCATAGTTTCAGAGATATTCGCAATCGCCGTATCAAATTTTGTGAAGTACACATCTCGAGCGGTAAGAAAAAAAAAAAAAAACTTCACTGGATTTATTTTGAAGACAAATGCATGTATACATAGGGCAAACAGTAAGACAAACTGGCAAAACAAAAACATAATTCAAATTAAAGGACAGACGTAAACGATTATGAAAAGATTTGGAGTGCAATTGGCAACTTGAGAATTAACAAAGGAGGGGGAAGGGGGGGGGGATTAGGGTTGGAGAGCAAATTAAATGATGAAGAGACGTTATACAGTCTCCCATCTCATTAGGTTTCTCAAGTTCTGGAGCAATGGCAACTGTTCGTATTCCCCCTACCGGCTACAAGTAGCGGGCGCTATTTGCCATTATGTTTGGTCTCCTAGAAGTGCAAATATTTTCCTCAAGTACACAGGCTTTGATAAATGTCGTTATCTGTTGGTTTAGATGGCATGCAGTTTTGTTTGCGACAACTCTAGAAATGTTGGCACTGCCATTTGATTCATCCGAAATCTCTGCCCCTTAAGGGCTGGACATTTATACAGTGCAGTGACATATTTTTGCGGTTAACCTTATGATACTGGACATCCACCCACAAAAAGTTTTTCAGGATTAATTTGCATTTTCACGTATTATGTGACCATAAACAAACTTAGAGACTAAATTAGTTATCAAATGAATCTTGAACCATAAAAATCGGTTCAGATGTTTTGATATTGGGCATGAAAATAATATTAAAAAAATATCTGAAATTGAATAAAAAATTTCCAGACCAATCTGTCAAATTGTTGATATTTTGTCCAAAGACGTATCAAATAGGTACTTCATGTCCCGAAATTAACAAAAAAGCCTGCTGATCGTTACAAACGAGCATTATCACTTCAAAATTTTCAGTAGTGAGATACACCCCTAGTCTTCGTTGGGACTGTGAACCCCCCGGTACAAGTACCAAGGTCAGTTTGTTATTTGCGGTTTTGTATAGCTTAAAAATCGGTCAAGTCAGGACCCTATCGGCCAAGAAATTTCTCCAAGTTGCAAGGGGCAGCAATTTTTTTTATGTTTTTTCCTCTATTCGGGTAAAACGTTTTAGTAGTTGAATTTTGCCTTTCCTTAAAGAATTCAAACCTCATTTAATATTTACGGAAGCTCTTTTTTTTTTTCTTTCTAAATATCAGTTTGTGATCTATTTACACCAGACATTAACTCAACATTTAAATCATAACGCAATTGACGTTCGCAACTTCCCACAGGCAGTCTTTCTAAATGGGAGGTTGATTTTCAAATAATCAATTGATATTTGTAAAGTGCTAGATAGTTTGCTCTACAACTGTCAACTCTGACTGTCAGTTGTTTTTATTAGCAGTTACTTAGTCTTTGGGACCTACTTTAGTCAGTCCATCTTACAGCAATGGTTAGGAATTCCGCAAAAATCGTCATTCAGGTATGATTTACGGTTCAGCTTATGCTTCTTGGTTTTCTTGGACCAGACTAACTTGTCTGCCAGGATTTTATCCTCCCCCTTCATGTGGGGGGGGGGGGGTCTCCGAATGGAGGTAGGGGAAAAAATGATATCCGGGGAATGGAGTAGATCCCCTTTGTTCGCAAATTTTGGCAGTACAGAAAGAGCGTCAGAAGGAACATATTGTTCACTGGATCGTTGATTGAAGCACCATCCACAATATCACATGAAGAGAGTGACGCGCCCTCTTCACGTCATAAAAACAGCTGCATTTGAGAGGGCTTTATCACGTGACCTTGTTGTAACAGTTCATCGAACTGAGATATCGCTTAACAGAAACGAGTGATACTTTTACAATGACCTACCGATCCCATGAGAGAACCATGGATATCTGATCACACGTCCTTGGAGTAATGCCTGAGTCATAAGTCACCATATTGGCAGTCCATGGACCCTTAGTACAGTTTCGAATCAACTGGTATCCTAAGGAAAGTAACTGCAAGATGATGGGAACTAACTGCAAGTTCCTGCACGAAATACTACGTACTAGAATTTAACGAACGCAATCGTCTTCTAAATTTGACATAGTTTCCCCGACCAAGTTGAACGAAGAAAGTAATGGAACAGAATGATCTAGAAAGTAACTTGAACATATTTACCAAGATCGATCGATCGAGAGAGACGAATAATATGCCACTAATCTACTGAAGAGTCAATCACCTGCCCTATGGTCTACCGTCTGTTGAAAGTTACAGTCAAAGGTCATTATTTATCACCTAACGTCAGCCCAGCCTACACTCTGAACATTCGTTGTTGCTGTGACATTTCAATATTCTGGAACGCTGTCCTCGCATTACCATCATCTTCATCGTCGAAGGTTTACAAGTTAAAGTGATTGCGTGCGTAGACAAAAAGTAAAGACATTGAAATTTCATCTCCAAAATTTTGGTAAGGCTTTTAATAACACCATTCAGACAATCTGGGAAAATAAATAGGTTTCAGTTGGTTAATTTTACCATATGATTTCAAATTCTTCTAACATAACGACAAAAAAGTGTAGAATACGATAATGTAGTGGTTGACAGTTTTCATTCAAATCAACGGTGTACTTCTTTGAGCAATCCAATTGGAAGTATACTAGTATTGAATATTCAGTGGCCAACTCAAGATCACTGACGCCGCGGGCAAGGTTGTGTTCAGTTCGTAGGTTATTTGTAAATACAATGTTTCCTTTCACCAAATACTACAATTCCCGATACCTACCAAGGAGCGACGACTTGAGGTGTATGTTTTTTATACACTAGTGAGACCTGTACTGTTGCATATTCATTACGTAGGCGGTTATAGAAAGAACCGCTAATTTGAAATACGATTTCTGTTTTTTACTGTTTTTATGCCAATCCCGTTGCTTTTCGAAGTAGTTACTGTCATTTTCCTTCATTGAAAGACATAGTCCGTTCATGTACAACCTCGCGTGTACATTTAAAAATAAAGAAAAAGTTAAGATCAAACATAATCTTATCTTTTTTGGTTTTTCAATACACACGCAATCACTTTAAGAGTGACCATCTGACCTTTGCTGTCTATCGACAGCACCACCGTATTTGATCCGTGAAAGTTAATCGCCCTTCGCCTTGTAATACAGTGTAACCCATCCGAATTACCGTGCTATAGGAACCTCATGCCGAGGACTAATCAAACTTGTACACCGCAATCTGAGTCTGTTTGGACCCGAAGTGTGAGCGAGTAATTAGTACCTGCAAATAATTACAATGTAATTGAAATTTTCAGCAACACTCTTGTTCAATCGATCAGCTGCTTGAGTACATATTTATTTGCATTCATTTTCTGTCGTTATTCCTTGACAACGTGGTATAATATCTGAATAAAGATGGACTTTTTGGCTACTAAATCCTTGAAAAGTTGCGGATTGGAGATTTGGGTTTTTTTATATAAAAAACCTCAACAAATGCGTGTGTATTAAAGGGGCTCATTGAGTTGATATCAGTAAAGATTGCGGTGATTTTGAAGTATACAAACACACGACAATACTCACAATTAGCATAATTAATCAAGTTTCACATCCAATAGTTATATGAAAACTGTCAATTTTTTTGAATTTTTGACCGTTACTTGCTCTGATTGTGTGCATGTGAATGTACTAATGTGAAAATGTCTGGTCACAAAGTTTCAAAAAACAATTTAATTGTTGGTTACTCACTCATTAATGTGCCAACGTATGTAAAACTTGGTGATCCTTTTAGTTTGACTGTTTGTCATTAGTATGTGAAGGAAACTTGACCGGTTTAGAAAAATTGAGTGAATTTCACAAAACAACTCAATGAGCCTCTTTAAGATTTTAAGGACAGTAATCCTTTTGACTAGAAATGGCGTACTGTTCAAATGGCAGGTGATCAAATGGAAAATTTCTGTTCTATTTTTTTTTCTCGCTTTTTTTAAATTTACTTTGTTAGAATATCCTCCGAAAGTTTGTAGGATGATGTCACATGTCAGTCGAGGTTCTCAGCTCGCTGAGTAAGATTAATGTACCTTCCTGTGCATGCATCAATGACCCAAACATAGTTACCTTGGGTTGCGTTTCATTATTGAATGAAACGATGACATTTTAAGGTCATTGTCGAAATGAAATTTCTGTAACCAGTCTCGATCATGAGTATACTAGTGAAAGGATGCTGCTATTTGCTGTTATTCGCTATCTCCTGTCCCATGCAACTACTTGAGTGTAAATCCATGTCTCTTATTTAACGGAACATAATATACTTTACTCTCCCTCCAGACTTATTCTTTGGTCTATGAAAAGCAACGACAACGTAGAACTAAAATGAAAAAAAAAATATAAAGAAAAAACTCGATCAGATATCGCTCATCGAAAAGCGATATGGCAAATTGAGCAGACTAAGCAAGTGCGCACGCGCAGTTCATTAATTGGGTTACAACCACAGAAATACCCCACGGCTTTTATCTCTCTCTCTCTCTTTTTGGTGGATTATTAAAAGGATCCCATGCGGAACTCTTTCCGTTCCCTCGCAGGAGACAGCGATTAGCGATAGTGAGTGAGCAATAAGCATAAGTGTACATTATACCTTCTACGTCACTATGCTCATCTTCACACGATGAGGTTGAACGTCGCCGGCCGTTGTGCCATTTCACACTGAAAGGGCTATTATTGTACATTCGTATCTAGCAACCAATATCTACAGGCCTATATATAGCCATATCCATGTACGATTTGCATTAATGTACATAGCTTGCTCTACGGCGTACCGTTCATAACATTCTCTGGATCACATACTAGCGGATATCCAGCCGTTTGTTTTGATACGCAAGAACGACAAACACTTGAAGGTAAGTGACAAAGTGAAATATGAGAAAACTGACAAAAACGTGTTAATTATTTTAACAAGTATTTATTACTGCGAAATTGCTTGTGTAGTAGGCCTCCTGTAATGACAATGTTAGATGCCGTCTAATGTTAGACCATAGACGGAGAGATGGCCTTTGTAATGCTCGTGGTCAATTCCATTTGCTGCAAGTTTGGGAATTTTTATCTGTGATAAAATAACTTTAAATTTTGAACTACAGCAGTAGACTGGCGATCTGTAACCCGTGGATCTCAATTACAGCTTAGATTAATTCAAATTTAATAAGTTTCGGACCTATGCTATGTGAATTTAGGATTAGATTCACAATTATGTGTAATACATTAATGGGAGAAATTGTGTTTTTGTAACTATGTAAAATAACTTAAATTTTGAGCTACAGCAGTAGGCGAGCGATCTTTAACCCGTGGAACTAAATTACAGCTTACATTAATTTAACTTTAATAGTTACAGACCTAAGCTACGTAACAACAAAAACCTATAATTACAGTACAATCTACTCTTTATATGTACATTCACTCATCACGTATAATTTTATTTCAATCTTTCGTCTTTCATAATTAAGAAGTAGGAAAATCCAGAAGTAATAAAATAAGATAAAAAGGTTAAGGATATATGCACATGGTCATCCACATAAGATGAGACGTGAGATACAATGAAACACATAGGCGCAGTCGAATAACATGCTCTTGATTGTAATAACGTATGAAAAAAAAAACGTCGCTGACCTTCCCATTCTCTTTCCTAGCCAAGTGATGTGCATGTTTCCAATTGAGAGCCTGCGCGCTTGCTTTTCTTTTATTTTCGTGTAGTGGTATAATGATGTATAGCATAGTATGTTGCTTGTAATTGGCCACAGTACGCGTAGAAATACGCCCTTTACTTGTAACCATTCATCGGATATCTGCATCTTTTCTTCGTCTTGCATGCACCAACATTCATGAAGCATTCCCTGGAAAACATACTTTAAGACTTGATAAGCAATGGTCATTATTTCTATATCCGGCCTGCCTGGCCGACAGCAAATTCCATTTACGTGGTCTTTATTGCCACCTATAAATCTAAGTACTGTAGACGATACAGCATAAACTCTAAACGAATCTAAAACGAACCCCCCCCCCCCAAAAAAAAGTATACAAAGTGGCTATTTTTGAAAGGCGGAAAAAGTTACGTAATACAGGTATGAGTAGCTGAAAGGGTATTTCTGGACAGTATAACAATGGGTAGCGTCCTTTTGACACCGAAGTGGGAATTCTCACATGAGTTTCATTGCTTCCCACTCATTTGCACTCAGGATTTACATAACATCAGATGAAGAATAAACAGTCAGGGAAACCTGATAAAATCAGCAGTTAAGTACTCACTGGCCATGGATTTGTTTATAGTCTGCATGTAATGGTCGTTACATGCATGGTAGCCACATGGTGGCTGACTTGGTTGTTAGTTGAAAATGTGTTAGTCCTATCCTGCCTTCTATTTCATAGTCATCACCTCCAGTCGTCAATTTCGCCCATATGGTCACATGATTGTCACATGATGATCAACTTGGTGACAAGAACAAAATATGTCGATCCAGTCTGCCGACCGCTGGGATTTTTTTAGGCTGCGCTCACTTCTGTAAGATGTGTGCATTGTTATCCATATGATGGCCACGTGATGAGTGGCACAGTTATCACTTGAAAATAAATTAGTCCAGCCTACCAACCTTGGCATTTAATACTCATCACCTCCATACCTACTACCGTTACTTACATGCAACTGATGACACGGTGCAGCAGATAGTGGGACCTGTAGAATACCAATCATCACCATATTTGAAATTTATGCTTTCTGCATAAAAATGAATTTGATTCTGAAGTTATGTGAAACTATTTTGCCATTCTTTGCAAGAACCAAGGCCATAAAAACCAATGAACTTAGAAAGTACATCCACAAAAAAATGTGAAATCTTGGTTACGTCATCGAACTCTTTCATGAATATTCACATGTACTGATTGACCTAAACATTTTTGGATCAGACCATCGATCTACGCATGAATTTGGGTTACATGAGTTGCACCCAACGAGTTTCTCATTTGGTGGATTGACGTGGCACCTGCGCGTATTATTTTGCACACGCATGAGAATGCTCAATATGAGAGTCTTAGAAAATGAACATAGTAGGTGGTGAGATTGGAACATATATTTAGTTGTGAGGAAGTATAAAAGGAAGTAGTGCGGCAGGATGAAATGTTGTAAGGAGAAGGTATGCGCGGTTGTGATAAAGACAGATGTGTGGTTATACGGAAGGAAGATGGCTAGTTGTGAGACGGATAAAATAGTCGTGAGACAGGATGATAGGCTACAAATGTGTGATGAAGACATTAGGAAATTTTGATATTGACGAAAAAGTAGTAGTGTAAAATGGCAGATGGGTAAGATTGAAAGTGAAAGAATTGTGGAAATTGTGAAACGAGGATATAGTGAAAGAAAAAGTGATGTGAGAAAGGATGAGAAGTGTTGGTAAAGAAGGATGTAAGGTAGCTGTGAGTTAGTAGAACACTGAAGTAACCGTGAGGAAGACTATACACATCCTCGCCGTCCTCCCTGGATTCATCTTATTAAGATCAAGATTTGAAAGTCGCAAACCGTCTGATACTTTAACAAGGACATTCTCTCATTTAATTGTGAGAAGAGAATGCATTAAAGCTTGTATTCAAAGAGGGTAACTTACTCTCAATCATGTGTGTATGCGGGTGGCGTGGGTAGGTTGGTTGGGGACGATGTAAATGGGAATGGTATTTATTCAAAGTTATTGAATGTAATTGTTTTTGTAGGTAAGGCATTTTGTTCCGGGAGTGATCCTTGTTGTTGAGCCCAAATAGGTTTATGTTCACTTACATCCACAATTATTCTACTATATGCTCCTTCTGCCTGTGAATTTCGGCAATGTGGAAAAAAATCAGTGGATGCAAAGGAAATGAATAAATAGCTTAAATATTACTTTACATTTTTTCTCGTTGAAATTCTCTCTCAATAAAAAATAGAAAGGATATAGAATAAGGGATATTTTGGACGGAAAGTCGGCTGGCATTCTCTAATCACAATCTTTACAAGATGTATGTGAATGACTCATTTGGAACAAGAACATATAGTGAAGAGACAAGTTGTCCAAGTCTTTCCTTTAAGACGTCACTTCATCATCAGGACGAAGGTGTCCCCTTGGAAGTATCGATGTTACGATCGGGATTTTTCAACTATGCAAAACAGGAACAAAACACACTTAACACAGCCGGTATATGTAACTGATTCCGAGTTGTAGGCCTACTACTACCAAATGTGTTCTTTGTAGAAATACACGATAATGATGATAATGTAACTGTAAAAATTATGCTTGGGATTTATTTATTTATTTTCATTATATTTGAAAATTTAGATCTCTGAAACAAATATCAACAAAGCAATTCTGCAAATTGCCGTACTTTGCTCCCAGATATTACTTTCAAGTAGGGCAATTACTTTATAACTATTCAACCACTCACTATTCCTGTTTACTATTAAAGTGAAATGTCATTGACACTTAACAAGTCTGTGTGATTAGCTCATTAATAAAATGCCTTGTTTACATTGGGAGAGCTAGATTTTATGTAAAACTCTGGCTAGGGTATTTTGCGTACACACTAGCAATGAGCTTCACACAAATATAACATAAGCTGGATATAGTGTAGCCGATTAACGCTCTTTGTCGTAAGTATATTGCTGAGTGACTCTTTGCTGAATTCACTTTGGATGTGTCTTCATTGTTGTTTAAGGAGATAAAAATGCTTTGTCATATTGAATTATAACCTGATATAGGTATTGTCCACAATGCTGATAGTGAATGGACAGATCATAGAGAGATTGGCCGATGGGAAAGGGAGGTAAGGAGGAAGAGATGAATAAAAGAATGGATTCATAAATGAATGAATGAACAAATGTATGAAAAGATGATGGGGTTGACGAATAAAAGGGTGGATGAATGGGTGGATGCAAGAATGGATGGATGGATCGATAGATAGATAGGCAGATATATAGATAGTAGATAGATAGAGAGATAGACAGGTAGACAGATAGACAGGTAGAAGACATATAGACAGACCGAGAGAGAGGGACAGATAGACAGTTGCTTTAAGCAATCATATAACTAACACATCTTCGTACGATTTGATTTCAACATGAAGAAGTTTCGGTGAAAGATTGACAAGTTAAAATTTGCACAAAAATCAATGCTACAAAACTATTCTGTATTTCTACTTTTTTCCCTCTTTTTCGTCCCTCTTTTAATCTCTTGATGCAACGTCTGTCATTAACTGGAAATCTCCTGCTATTCACGTTTCATTCGTCAACCGGTTATCAACACGGAGACCCCAAAACTAGCTTTTTGGTTGCCAACAACCGCAAATGCTGAAATATACCTCTTCAGTTACCTACTCGTTCATTTGCCTCATTCGATCAAAGCCGTTTAAATTAGTTGCCTAGTGTTTGGGAGACGTAATATTCTGTCAGCTAACGTGTATGCATATCACAGTGTATTCAGTGCATTCACGGTATATTAATTTTATCAGTTATCATAGATAAGGTTGACTACGGTAACCATACGAATCCCGTGTGGGGTACGTGCATATGTGATTTTTACACGTACATACACATGGAAATTAGTCAGCGGAGTCTGTACTGATGTGTATCCAAGTGCACGTTCCGTTTGAAGAAAAAAAAAAAAAGACTTCAAATGAGATGACATTATAATAACAGAGATTGTAACCATTGCGAAAGGCTGTTTTTCTCAGGGAATTGGATCCAGCAAACGCTACGACAGACAATCAGAAGTGCTTGGGTTGAATAAGGCAATATAGATGAAGAACTTTTTTTTCAAAACTTGCCTTCTGATTTTTTTTATAGATTTTTTTTAAAGACACCAAGAGACTTGTTGTCAGTGCCCACAGTTTAAAACCTAATGTTCTTGTTAACAACTACCGCAAATGTAAAAAAGCATACGAAATCAGTAAATTTTCACATTTCCTGATCAGGTCGACTCAGTGACAGGATCAATGCTGTAAAATTGTCTCAAATGGTTTGTAAAAAAGTGTCCATGATGCGAACATTTTGGATTCTGTCGGAATAGTGAGGCGGAATTTGTTTCCCTGTCAAGGGACGTAGAAGTGAGTAAAATTACTGCTTTTCGTTTCCTTAAAAAAATGTTAATGTTCAATTCATCAACATTCAGTTTGATTGTTACCTAAGGAGAGGACACTCTGAGCCTGGGCAATATTTGCCAGTAACCTAAATAATCGGTCTTAATATTCCCTTAGATTTCACCATCCTTGCAATGGCCTTTACGAAGGTTGTCCCATTTACCCAATTGTTTACTTTCGACCCGAATAATATTGTAATCACGGTTTTAAAACAATAAATACATCCCCCTAATTGAGTTTTTGGCGTCTTTTATCCTGTTCGTGGATAATGAGTAATCACAATTATGTCATAAAGTTTCAAATTCCAAAAGGGATCCGGACAAATCGAAGAAATCTTCAGTAGATCTTCATTTTAATAACGAATACCAAATAGCTCCACGCAACGCTTGCTGGTAATTTCAGTCACTTACAACGTTGTGAATATATTCCACACTTCCTCAACTATCTGGACTTACGTAACTCAATCGTGGAACGAACTACACTGCGAATGGCATAAACCTCTTTTTGATGTCATTCGGTGCTCACAATTTAAGGTCCATGTCTATTTTCTCTTCAATTTCCAAAACGCTTGAAACCATTGAAAAAAAATCTGTTTCTTAAAAATGAAATATCACGCAGCTGCACATAACACTTGCTCGTGGCCTTCAAGTTCTTACGTCATTGTCGCAATTTATTCCGAACTCACACAAGTATCTCCCAGGGACTCTTGTTCAGTTCTCAAACAAACACACTACAAATGGAAAAAAAATCTCATACTGATGTCTTTCTGTCCTCCTATTTTAGAGGCATGAGTTTTGTTTTGTTGTTTAAGAGTATTTTCAGTTGTTAGAGTTAAAGAGTAAGGTTCAGGTACACAGGAACATTAAAACAATGTGTACAACGTTTTCAGAGCTGATGGCGCTGTCCTTGTTTATAATGAACCCTATGAATGAACGTCTGAATAAAAGAATTGATGAAAGAGTGAATGAATGAATAACGAAGTGTCGAAGTAATGAATTAAATGAAGGAGTGAATGAATTATTGGATTCATCAGTAAATGAATCAAGTAAACAAACAAGCAAGGGGTGGGGAAGGGAGACTGAATTTCAGATTGAATTACAAATCAGAAAAAGGAATGAACCATCCTTTCAAAAAAGGAAGGAATGAAGTAATGATCCATGTAACGAAGAATGACGGAATGAGAAGAATGGAAGTATGAACGAAAAAATGAATGAAAGAATAAGCGAGTGAATAATTGAGTGGGTTTAAGAATGAGTGGATGAATGACAAGTCAATTAGAATGAATTTTTCGATACCTTTTGATTGATCTTTTAAAGGAAAGAATGGAGGAACAAATTATATTATGGATGAACGCGTAAACAAGTGAGTGACTGAATGTGTGAGTGCATGGCCCACTGATTCACTGACTATATTCAGTCGGGGTAGATTAACAAGTTCATCATTCTTTTGGTCAGTGAAGATCTCTGAAGTAACCGATATCTACAACCTTGGGGTAAAATATTTCAAAAGCTCAAACAGAGCCTTTGTGAAAACTAAATTTCAAACGAAATACCAGGAAACAAAACAAATTCACTCCAGTCATGATAAATCAATGAGGAAACTACGGTACGATCCGTACAGCGAATAATCTGAAATAATGAACCAATCATCAGATGCATTACAGCTTAGATGGTGTGACTTACACTGAATGTATAGCCAAACGTATTTGTTCTATCATATTTTATGGAGTTATGAGACATTTGAAAGATGTTGCGGGTATGTCCAAAATGTGGAGCTGATAAAGTTTCGACGCAACGAGGCAATACGGGCATGTACACAGCTAAGGTTGTTCAGTGTGTGCATTAAATCATTTAACAACGTTGCATAATGCACGTACACACATTGAAATTTTAAGCATCAAGTGTACTTATACTTCTAATCCCCAGACTGTTGGCTATCAACAGGCCAAAGTTCACTCTGTGAGAGCGTGTGTGATAAGCTCATTCGGAGGTCGATTGCTTGTGTTCATCCGAGACTGAAAGAGCACCATTTGCTTTTTTCTCTATAACATGCTGAGGTATATTGGTCGGTATTAACGGTTACTTGCCATCGCCCACTTTCTTGCCATTTTTTTTGTTCGTTCCAAGGTTTGGCAAGTGAATTTATGGCCTCGTTTACCGAATAAATCAACACCTTTCGAAGAAATCGGTGGATATGCCCCCGCCCCTCCCATTGCGGTTATGCATGCGGTAGTTTTCATTCCCAACTGTACTGATCTGTAAATTATCTGTACTGATCTGTAAATTATCTTCATTTTGACCTTTGACGTAGATTCTTTGTATAAGTGCCACTTTTCGATCCAAGGGGAGGTAACGGGGTCCATGGCCTTACCCAAAGAAGGACCAAAAGTTAAAACGTACGTTATGCCTTTTGCTATTAAATGCAAATTTGTAGAGAAAAAGAACTTACACAATTGTGCAACGTTTCTGCACATCACATCTGTGGAGATTCAAGTTATGGAATTATTTTTAAGAGGGGGAGGTGGCTTTCCTCCTTAGATCCTTCCCCAAGTCACTGTACCACTTGTCTTGGCACCTCTTAAACAAAGGTCGTGGATCCGTCCAGTGTCTCCGGGTAACTTAGTTACACACAGAGACATTATTATTATTATTTCTCGTGTTACCTCGTATTCTCAGCATTTAGCTAACACAGAATTAATGTATTTTGTACATTTATACGAATTTTGAATTCAATTTTTAACAACTCACTCTACGTCAGATCAAGAAAAGTCACCAGGATAATTTTCTAGAGAGTCAAATTTTGGATTACAACAAAACAGCTTCATACAAAAGACTGCGGTCACTTCAGGAAACATATAGATAAATTTGTAACTATGTACCTTGAGAAGACAAGAATTGTTTGCAACCCAAGACTTAAACCACGCTGAAATTTGCCAATTGTTTGCCCACGGATATTACCTGCATCATAGTTTTTGACATGTAATACCGCCCGTTCGATATAGTTTATCAACAACAAACTATGAAAGAAACTCGTGGCCGTGGGTGTAGGAAAAGCAGACCTAACATAGGATGGAATAATTTTTGCAATGCATTGTAAGCTGTAGAAAGTCACGAACGTTGCGTAATAGTATATCTACTAAAGATGAATAAAGAAATGCATACTTGTTTCTATTATTATGTAAAAATCATTATGTAAAATAAAAGTTCTTTTCTTTTTGAAATTTTTAATTCATTTGTCATATATCGTCCAGAGAACTAGTAAAATACGTTGTCCTAATACGTTTCGGTAAAGATCATGCAAAAACATAAAAACAAAAATGTTGCGAAAACGTGCTAGAAATTCTTGTACCTTAATACATACCAATTACATCTAAATTGTTATGAATGGTAACATCATCATTCATGCTTTGACTATTGGAAAATTAAGTTTGTTAACAATAACTGTCTGTCACTGTAGTGTCAGTGGTTGAGAAATTTACAAGAAGAGAAGAAACGTTAAATATTTCGTCCACCTTCGAGTTAGTAAACTAAGGAAGGAACTTGTAGAAATGATTTTGTAGACTTCTAGAAAAAAAAAAAGACTTTTAGAACGATGGATGTATTACATCTGAAGCGACATTTGGTTGATTAGTCAACAGAGGTTATTCGGATTTATATTTAAATGACTGTGTGCACCGCAACGCCGGTACGCACTAGGTACAGGATATGGCCTTACCTGAAATGTCATAGAAACATATATTTATGTTAATAGCTCATGGACAATTGCGTCTGCAGACAGTCTCCCATTATCCAGAAAGTCCTATATTGTTGGTAAATTTCAAACTTCCCCTGTAAAATATCTTGGAAAATTTACTCGACTGTGCAATACCTAGAAACGGTAGTATCATAATTATTAAAAATATTGATACAAGGGATATCACATAAGGCAACAAATCCTGATCACATTCCTTTTTTTTCACCCCAAGGGTAAATGTTTTAAAGTAGTGACATTCCATGCAAAGAAACTGTGCGCCTAGTCCAGATTAGTCCAGTTCCCATATTGTTGATGTTGTCGCTCGTAATTTATTGATGCGTGGGTTGTCTGCCCTTTTCTCAGGAATAATTTATTTCTACTGGATTGCACATACTTCTCAGTATTCTTTACTCTTTCAAGACCTAAGTTATCCCCATCAGGGGGAGATGCGAGAGAATCGCCCTTCACCTTAAAAGAAAGCAACGATGGCTATTCCACTAGACTTAGTCCAGCCGCTTCCAGATTGTTAATGTTGAGATGACCTATATAGCGCTCGTAACTTATTGATGTCTCGGTGGTCTTCCCTTTTCTCAGGAGTAGTTTATCTCTGCCGGATTGCACATATTTCTCAGTATTCTTTACTTTTTCAAGAGCTAAGTTATCTCCCATCATGGAAGATGAGATAGTATCGTCCTTCACCTTAAAAGAAAGCAATGATGGCTATTCGACTCAGGTAATATGTATATCAGACAGAAACACATCACCCCTCATGATGGTGGTGATTTGAAAATATTCAAAACGAGATACACATTCATGCAAATCCACCGCTGTTATCATCCTGTAAGAAGACAAGCTTTTAGATAACCAAGCGTGATTGGATTCGTGAAAGTAGCATCATGTACCAGGTCGATTTCCCAAGAACTTGACTGTCGTTATCAATTCTGAGGTTCAAGACATTGGTGTACGTAATGGGTATAAACAGGTGTGATTAAAGATTACTTTGATAACGACCAGAAATTTAGCATGTCACACAAAAGTGAAGGGCGCCCTGAGCCGTCATTATCTGCTGTGAACTGAAGCCCTTATCATACCGAAGAAAATCTTCTGGGGGTAGCGTAAGTGGAACTTTCAGACGTGACTCCTTCTAAACTGCAACCCCTTGGTTTTTCCACCCTACATTCCAACTGAAGGAAACACAGAATTTCTTCTCGATCTCATCGGCTCAAAGTCATAGCCATTTGGTCGGGAAAAGGCTTCAATTTTTATAACTTCCAGATCTATCACATTCCGAAGATAATGTAGGAATCAACCCTCAGAATTTTAAGTATGAAGTTAAAGACATGTGGTGTGTCAGTCTGTATGATGTAGGTATTGGGACTGTCCCTGTAGATGCTGTAAAAAACCTTATCCCACCTAAGAAAAGTCTAATTGGATAAGCATAAGTGGAACTTTCCTATGTAAACTCCTAACCTGCATCCTCTTCGTTTTTCCACCGAACACTACAACTATAGGCGAATTTCTTATCCATCTCGTTGTTTTTAAAGTCATACTCACTTGGTCCGATGGACGATGCCTGAGTATCTTTTAGAATTTTCTGATCTATCACTTTTCGAAGACTAATGTAGTAACCAACAGTCGGGCTTCTTAATATATGAACTTAAACAAAGTTCTTGTGTCATTCTGTATGACGTACGTATCTAGGGACTGTCCCCCGTACAGATGTGTCTCTGACGTCACTGGTCCCTTTGAGCTATATGGATAATTCAGGACGAAAACCGTTGCGTCTATTTCCACTGGTCGGAAATGAATGAACATTTCAATATTTCAATTGATTCAAAGAAATTCTAGTCCTTAATGACTATGATAATCTTGGAAAAAATGAAAATATTTTTCATACACAGCGTGATTGTGTTCCCCTTTAATTATCATACAATTGAGTTTCAAGGATGATTCTGCAGGTATGCAGTAATACTAATTAGGCCGCCAACCGTTGAAGTGGCCTTGAGATCCGATTAACGCGACGTCGCCCATTCGTCTAAAACGCCAATTATGCAAATCAAGGGACTGAAGTCTGGGTGAGAGAATATGTATTTATGAACGAGACTCGGTTGTAATTATTGTGTAGTTAATCCCTCCATCCCTTAAGGTCAGTGACAAACGCTTAAAAAAATGTGTGTCATGTAAGTGAAGGACTACGATTATCACATGTCGGAATTTGATGACACGGTTGTGACCGTAAAAACCGCGATAACCGACAGACGTATCGTTGACATATGCATTTTTTCCTAAAGAGACGTGTGAGACGTGACGTGACACTGACACACTTAAAGAAGATTTGTCCCCCCCCAAAAAAAAGAAAATAAAAAAAAGCGTTAATTTTGTTGGCTTAGACGAAAGAAGAAACTTTTTTTCCGAAATTTTAAATCAGAAATATCGGTCACAATCTTTCTAGGCTCATCGTTATATACGGTTCATGAGAACACGAGATTACCTGGAAAAGTATGTAAACGTCATTATCGTAATTACATTATAATTCTTTAAATGTAATCGTTTTCATCGTCTAAACCAACAATCATGTATGCAAAGCTAAACCTTTTTTTTTTTAACCTACCTCTTATTTGTTGCACTTTATTTCGACGTTATTATCTTTCTCTTTTTCTTTATTAGTTTCGAATGGTGATATACTCAACAGAGCGGACAAAAAATGTTTGACGCAGGCTGCATAAAGAGCCGTCTCTCGTTAATTGTTCACTCGGATGTTTCTGTAATATGCACGAGTGTTAGACATGTATTGGTGCTGATATTTCTTGTATACTCGTGTAGATATTGCCACATGTCAATGTAAACACGATATAAGTGCACTGTAAAAATTGTCTGTAAACTCACAGAAAATGAAAAACAAAGACATTAATAAAAAAAAAAATTGTGTCGAACCTAATTACCAAAACATTTCTATATTTCTTTTTCATTTTTATTAATTTCCAGTTGAACAATTGTGTTAAACATCCATAATATCTCCATGCATTCGTAAAATGTTCATACACTAATATGTTGCATAAATATGAGCGCAAGTAGTAGGAGAGAAGTCACACAAGTCGGAATGTGATACCATTGGCTTTGGGGCCAAACACTGCTCGTGTGAGGATTGGCTGCACTGTTTCTTGTCCTTGGGAGCCAGAGGGTCTTACTAAGCTAATGCTCTCGGAATATTAGTAGGTCGGAACACAGGGGTGTAGGAACACAGGGGGGGGGGGGGTGTGTAGGAACACAGGGGTGTAGGAACATAGGGGTGTAGGAACACAGGGGGGGTGTGTAGGAACACAGGGGTGTAGGAACATAGGGGTGTAGGAACACAGAGGTGGAGGAACATATCGGTGTAGGAACACAAGGGTATAGGAACACAGGCGTGTAGGAACACAAGGGTATAGGAACATAAGGGTGTCGTATCCTGGGCCAGAAAGAAAAAAAAATAAAGAGAAAGAAAAATCCAAGCTGTCCCTGTGGATGTCGCAGTCCAATACACAATAACGACGAATCACATGTAGGCAAATTAGCCAATCGCCGTATACCTTTCCGGTATCCATCCTATTCTCGGAGTTTTTCTACAACAGCAAAAGATATGTTGGTGTCAGGTTGCTAATAACCAGGCCTTTCCTACTGTTTCACTCGATTAGCTTTTACTATTACGCCTACTATCTTGTCACGTTAAACCGTACAACCGTTCTCTCTTGCTTTTAACCCTAAAATGGACGATTTTGGGGTCAACTATAGTTTAATCATTTCTCAGAAACCAAATAATGACACGACGTTTGGTGCGTAACTACCATCCGGAGAATATTGTCTTAATAATGCATGATGAGGTAAAGTGTTCGTTCTTGTAAGAACACGTTGATCAAATACACCTGGGGATCCGCTTTGATAGGTCTACAGTTTTAGAATGAAGTGAGTTTGACGATCTCGAATAACACTTTTGAGT
The DNA here is from genome assembly GCA_021234535.1 of Stichopus chloronotus. Classification (NCBI taxonomy): domain Eukaryota; kingdom Metazoa; phylum Echinodermata; class Holothuroidea; order Aspidochirotida; family Stichopodidae; genus Stichopus; species Stichopus chloronotus. The sequence goes on from CM037842.1 coordinate 11,130,062, forward strand.
CAAAATTTGAAAAAAAAAAAAAAAAAAAAAGTTTGAAGTTTACTTGCAAAAGTGTCTTCAAATTGGTGATTTTCGGGTCACAAAGCAATGTCTAACGTGCCAGGGTAAAGCAAAGAGTAATTTGAAAAAAAAAAAAAAAACAAAAAAAAACGATAATTTCAAACTTTGGATATCAAGAAGGATATCAAGACCTAGGAGCAGTTTCACACTTTATGTATGAAAAGTGGTAGAAAACAGATGTACCCATCGTTTGACGAAGTACCCAGGAGCCATTACATTCCACAAAAAAAAAAAAAAAAAAAAATGTGTTAATTGCCGTTCTTTGGCATAGGTTATTAGCATTCGCATTTTTAACTTTTGTTTAAAGAGCAATAGTGAGTTTATGATATTCAAACATGCCATAAAAAGAAAAAAAAAAAAAGGTTTAACCGTTGGTTAATCATTAAGATTCATCAATAAACATCTGCAAAAGCTTCCTCCCCTCAAAACGTTTGGCATGTGATGAGTACCTAAAGATGCATCATTCGAATTTTGAAACGTTTGGGTGCACAAATTATTGTTGAGCAACTAATAACTGAATTTCTGTCTTTGAGAAACTTATTTCTTGTAAGGAAGACGACTGTCCTTCCTTATTAAGAATAATCTATCATTTTGTGTCCACAAACATTGTTTTTTTTTTAAATGGTTGTTGGTTGTTTTCTGTAAAACAAACACCTCATTTCCTAGTCATTACCCTCCGGTCTGCATGATGGGTAATTCATGTCCTGTTCAGGTTGTAGCTCATGTTATCATGTTCCGACACGCCCATGTTGCTGCTACACATCCATTTTGTCATACACCATTGAGGGGGGGGGGGGGTCAGGGTATGACGCCCGACCAAATTATGATGCGTGTATCATATTATGCAGGATTTTTAAGTTTCAACGTACGTTTTATAAGATGAAATATATCAGCGTCAATGAGGACAATAAAACAAAAAAACAAACAACAAAAAAACAAAAAAAGAATTAGTATCGTACCATACGTTGTACATTTGTTAATTTGAAAATATGTGCATGGACGGCCTTGACAGATTTCATTCAAACGAGGTCGTGGTAGCGAGCGTTTTTTTTTTTTTGGAGGGGGGGGAGGGTCCCATACTGCTCCTTATCCACGAGCTCCAGAGGGTTTTACGAAAGCCCCGCTGGCGGAAAATCGGTGTGTCACTAAGAACATAGGGGTCTCATAGAATGTGTAATAGTTCTCCCTTCAGACATGAGAAACTGAAAGGAAGAACAGAGAGATAAAAAAAGTAAACAAGTTTAAAAAAAAAAAAAAAAAAAAAAAACTCACTTTTGAATTCATACCGTCAACTTTTCACTAGTTTGCAAGGTAAGGCGTGTCTGCGTTCGGTATATGCGTGCCTGGACATACCCTCATCCTATCCAATTACAATAAATTTGGTTCTACACGCTACCGTATCTGGGAATGAATTCGACGATATCTTGTGTAGTTGGCGTATTCAACAGCCACCGTATATTAACCGTGCCATAACCTCAGGGAGGTACTCTGCGTATTCTGTATACGTAAGGTCTGCTGAGTGAGCGATATGTGAAAGTCGCATACTGGCATAAATTAGTAACTTTTGCAGGCAATTTTTTTATTCACTGTTTCGATCTAACTTGTCCTCTGTTGATACACCTAACGTATCTACATTAATTTGTGCGTTGTTAGATCTATATACACCTTCTCGTGTTGTCTATGGTATGTAATTATGTGGATTTCGTTCATAGCGCTTTTCCTATAATATTGGGCTCGCCGTTATCTATCTTCCATGGATGCCCGCCATTACTTTTGACCAATTTCACTCTTCTCACTAAGAGAAAACTCATGGCACATAGTTGAGGACCTGTGGCAGTATACCTCTCACATTAAAATACCCACTTTTTTTTGGAAAAGAGCAAAAAAAAAAGGGTAAAACTAAGAGCGGATGGAGATATTTTCGGGAGACTTCTCCAAGAACTGAACCTGTTTCCTTCCAGTGTGTTTTAATCAATAATTACTTCACGGAGTTTTCTACTTTTTCTGAGGCAGTATTTATCTCGGTAGGTGCAGTACACTTTAATGTTTTCCTCTTAAAAGGTAGGGCATCTCGTGAATGTCCTCAGTAAGTTATTTTCTCTTTCAGTGAGTAGATTCAAACTCCTAATGTTGTTATTGTTGTTGCTGTTGTTGTTCGTTGTGTTTGACTGACTTACTTTTGACCCATTTTAGACCTTATTGCCATCTTAAAGGGATATTTTCGATGAGGGAGACAAGAAGCTCTTAAAGAGGCCTATCATTTGGTTGGTTCACAAATTTGGTGATACTTTGACATCCGCCAAGTGTGTTGGAGGTAATGATCAAACTAAGAGATTCTGCATAATCCTACACACAACTGAAGCAACTATTAGAGTCTCATTCATGGTGAAAAAAAAGTTACTTATTTCAACCTTCGACCAGACACGTTTGAAAAGAAGATATGTCATTAAATGTCTGCAATATTTGCTTATTAATGAAAGAGAACAACTTCTCATATTTTCAGTACTATAGGAACTAGATGCATGGACTAATTAGTGATGTACTAATTAGTAATGTGCTAATTAAAAGTACTGACAGGCAACGGTTTACTGCCAGCTTGTCACAAAATAAACAAAATCAATTCAATCAGTCCCTTTAAACAAAAGATCATATTTTGTGTTTGATTTTGGAATATTGGTTGTATTAATCATTAAAAATGTTGAAAATAGCCACAAATTCCATCAAAATGAATAAAGTGCTTTAAATTCCTCCAAATTTCATAGCGAGTATTCACAAGTTTGGAGTCAATTTCCCACTTTTATTCCTGGCTTATGAATAAACATTCGTGAAGCATGCAAATTTCTGACGTCAAGACACGGACTGGCATGATATGTCTAATGTTAACTTTTGCTTACCCTGTTGATCTTTATTTCAAGAACAACAGAGAAGTTTATATGGCCCGCGGGTTTCGCATTAGAAGCATCCATTTTCTTCTTTTACAAATTTCGATATCACTTACCAGCGTGAAACCCACTAAATAAGTAAATAAGAGATAACATATCTAGGCATGACAAAAAAAAGGCCCCAAACAATACTCCACGTCATCAAATTTGCATTTCCATCAAACTTTGAAAAGTCATATCTCAAAAATAGTAATAGATAGAAAAACAATTTCAAAGGAATTTTATTGAGGGTTTCATTCTACGATCTTAGAGTAAATGCAGCTTTCTAGATGCATTTCATACAGTTTGACATTTTAAGTGAAAGGTAGTTACAATGGCTTTACTTCTGGGTGACCTTAAAATGTAGAATCTATATCGCAGTTCTCAAACTATTGCAATATTTCTGTCAAGCCAGTAGAACTTCTAGGGAAACACAATCATTCCACTATAGTTGCTTGATAATGACATCATTGATTCCTATAATGCAACTTTCCAATATGAAATAAAAATTTGATTTTGAAAGCTATAACTTCTAAACAGAACATTACATATCGAGATGTATGTTTTAGGCGCATTAAGGGAACGCTTGGTGCAAACTCGGCCCATTACAAACCTCCACTGCTAATTCCAGGCTGAGTCATTCATTTAAATAGCGGTTTGTTTAAGTGGTGCATTTTCCGAAATGAAGCTGGTAGACGAAATGGGCCTTAGTCTGATATGACTCAATAACTAACGAAAAAAAGAAAAGAAAAGAAAAAGAAGTCCAATGCAGGCGTAGGAGGTAATGTCTTCCCTTTAATTAAAGACACGACGAACGCACTTAAGGGTGAGTGGTGGTTTGCTTTGATCGATTTTAACGGCCATATACAGTGCCGCAAGGAACAATGTGCATTTGTTGTAGATAGGACAGTGCGGTCATTAGGAGGCGTTATCATTTTTAGGGGGAAGAAGGGAAGGGGTGTCTGGGAGGGTCGAAAAGAAAAGCGGAATTTAATTCTGTAGACGCTTGAATTTAAGGATTCTGTTCACGAAGTCATTATCACTAAATACGTGCTAGGTTGTTAGCGATGATGGGAAAACCCGCAAGCATTGTCCAACTTCCACCTACTCACAACCGCACCACCCCCCCCCCCCCTTCCTCCGACAAAGATGCACCGACGCCGTCTCTTATGCCATATGGTTATTTTAAAGGTGAAAATGCAGATACTTAAGTTGATTCTGACCCAATGACGAAGGTCATTGCCAAAAGTGGAAGGCACAAAACATAAAGGATTCTAGACAGGAAATATGTAGTCTGATTGCCATGAGTTGAGACGCAAATGAAGGATTTGTAAAAATGTTTTGAGTTCTTTTAGGAAGTACAGATCATTGACGCCACGTCATATCTTTTGTCAATAACAAGGAACATAAATTATACTCTAAAAACTGGAGGAAATCCACCAATGGTTCTCAAAGATCAATCATGGTTCAACACGCACAATCGCCATGGTGTACGTAACACATCATGTATCTACAACAGATATCAGATTTGTAAACTCTGCTGTTAACAAAATACTCGAGTTGGTTCAAGGTATCCATTGGTGGGTAACGTGTTTCAACCCAAAAAAGGTTATTTTTTTTTATATCAACTTGCGTATTTTTCGTTACCGTGTCCAGTACGTGTCCAACCTGGATTAAAGCTTACCCAACTTTTATTAGAGCGTACTATTACGTAATTACAACATGGATCATGTTTAATTTTGTTTTTCAATCAAGTCAAAGATAACGAACATCAACCGACTTCATGACAGCGTCATGTTTCTTACGCATTCATACTCCATCCACTTCTACATCCGCTGGTTCAATGAACCCGCGGGGACGTGCTATTATTACTATTATTATTAGTATAATTCGAAGGTTGATATTGTTTCATAATGAAAAGGCTTAATTGAAAACCAAGAAGCCATCCGTATCTTCTGTTATTAGTTATCAATCAATGTCTATAGATGATTTTGTTGGTTTTTGTGTGGGTGTGTGTGTGTGTTTGGGGTGTGTGTGTGTATTGAAGGGGGGGGGGGGGTGTAAATATATTTTCTTTCGCTAGTTGAATTGTGTTATGTGGTTACATATTGGCCATCCTACAGAACGTGAACAAAACTAGTGCATATTGGCACTGGTGAACCATAGATGCCAACGGCTCACTTGTGTTTTACAAATCACCGCGTAATGATTTTTCCGTGAACGACGCGAATTCATTACGCACTAATGCATGAACGGCATAAAGTAATCAGAAAATTTCATGCGTTTTCAGTACTCTTAACAGAATTTCAAGAACAGGGAGGGGCAGCCTGGGGGGCATACTATCCCGCGTCACACTCGATGGCATTAATAAGACGTGGAATGACATATCACAGTCTTAGATGCAGCTCACGTGTACAGCTTGCTCCTCTTCGTCTCAAATAGAGATACGCACTCCGCAACTCTAGAGCATCTGACTGCCATTAATAATGGGCCTTCCTCTGACAGGTTCTGAGGAAATAACTACACTGGAGGTCCTTTATTAGGAACATTATTCACCACCAGGGTGTGACGCAGTCACAATCCAAAATACTAATCCAAACAAAAGTGAGAGCCCAGAAATTGAAACTGAATGCGATGAAGATGTAAAAAAAATAGCAATGAAAGATTGCTAAAACATTTCCATGGACTAATCTGAAAAAGAAAGAAAGAAAAGAAAACCAATAAAATAAACGATCAGTTTCGCATCATACATTTATATTCTGTTAATTTTATTCTGTTAATTGGTTAATTTGGTTAATATAGGTCGTATATATGTGTTAACCGCGATCGGTAACCAACGTACTGAACCACGCTAATAGAGTATTATATACTTATGAATACATGTAGGCCATATGTCACAACAGTGTGGACATTACCCGTACCTACACAAGGCCAACTTTAGGTATAGTAATGCTGTTGGTAAAGGAAACTTCTTTGAGAGATGGCTGTCAGTTTTATTGCTCTCAAACATATATAGCCCCTGCAAAGTTGCCAATCCCTTACAGATGCCACAACTGTGGTATCCCCCACCGAGTCTTGCATACGAATTGGATTAGATGTACCGAACTTAGTATATCGCGCTATTGGATATTTGGAAGCCCATACGACACCATTCGTTTTTTGTGTGTGCCGAATGTGATCCCTTGATCACTCCGACACACACTGAAGCGATCCGTCACACTGAGAAAGTATAGCAATGAAATCTCTTGACACCAAACAGATGGTTTATTAAAACAAAAATGTCACTCAAATTACATAAAAAAAAAAAAAAAATGAGCAAGTGAGTTTCGATACCTTCGGCTAAGCAGATGGACTGCTGATGCAATGGCAAGTGAAGCGTTGAATATTTGCAAAGTGTTTTCTGTGAGATCTCACTCATCTACCCAAGACGCTGGCCTCAGTAGGACGTCATCTCTGGACGGGCACTTAAGATAAGGATCTAGAATCTTAGATCTTAAGACTTCGTCCTCCTGCTTTCATGTAAATTTTATTTCAGTTCAAATGAACAGTTGGAAAATTTCACAATTCATTTAGTTAAAACAAACAAAACTGAAGAGTGATTACGAGAAATCATTGAAAGCTTATTTGGGTAATGACAACTAAAATAAAGAAAGAAACAAGACTAAAACAAAACACAGAAAACACGAGTACGAAGAGGAAAATGGGAAAACGTCAAAGGAAACAGAACAATTGCGTTAATCCTGTTTACAAATTAAATGGGTGTCAAATGGTGTTTTTAAAGGTACCCAAGTATACTGCGTTGTTCATATTCAGGGATGGACTTTCATGCAAATATTTATACCTAAGTGGGCTATCTAATACTGACTTGGGAGAATCTTAATCTAAAGAGAAGAGTACACTTATTGTATAACGAGAGAGTTTGGTGGTCATTTGCGTCGATATGAAATTTAAAGTATTGTTAAATACATGAAAATTGAACGACAATCATTACGTAACGAATCATATATTGAGGATTGAGATATTAATTGGAGGGTTAAGATGTTACAGTGTTCAAACATTTAATTTCTAAAAGAGGAGGGGGGGGGGGGGAGGTATATTGGGGTAGTACCGGGGTTTTGTGGATGATGAGAAGCATCCAGCTTTCTTGGAGTAAAATAAGAGATTGGATCCTTGTTGAGAGACCACTGCCGCAGGCAATGTTATGATAGGACAAAAACGGGAATATGAAGGTATTGTGAAACAAGAGAAGTGTGTCATATATGTGGTAATATAAGCGGGTGAGAATACCGTTTACCTTGGCTGTAACTTTATTATTTATGTATTCAATGTAGTATAACCGAACTAGATGTTGATCGGGGATAACTCCTTCAGAGAAACTTGGCACTAGCAGAAACAGTAGTTTTAACACCACCCAACGCACTATATTGGACATTTCCATTAAATGGTTTACCCGGTGATCTGAAAGTAATAGATGCAGTTTTGCTAACATTTAGAGATAACTTATCCACGCAAAACCAACTTTGCACGTTAACGAATTCAGCCTGAATGCTTTCTATCGAAACCGTCTGGTCACAACTTGAGGGCAAAAAAAAAAAAAAAAAGAAGAAGAAAGATTTCTGTCATCAGCATAAGAATCACGCAGATCGTTGATCTACAATATGGGTAACAATCTCCCCAGAATAGAAACTTGCGGAACGCCCGCAGTGGTTAGGCTTTCAATTAGAATCGACGTTTCTATTTGGAATGTATTGCTCTCGGTCAGAGAGGTAGCTAGGATGCCGTTCACGGTGGGCACTTCTCGTTCCATTCTCTTCAACTTTACTAAGTACGATGCTGTCATCTAGAGTATCGCATGCCTTAAGAGTGACCTCATAGAAAAGATGCTGAGCAGTGTTAACCTACATCCTCTGTAGAATGACGTAGCAGCAAATTTTCTACCTTTCCACGAACCTTTTTCCACGTTTTGAAGTTTCTGTTTTTATTTACAGCCTCACTATGTCGGCTGGCTTCATACTACTTCACAAAGCAAGGATGCTGCCAAAGTGACGTCACCACATCATTTCAAAGTTCAGTACGATTGCTTAGTAACGTGTAGATGCTGTTTTTAATATTGTTGGTCCAACGGGAGGAACAATTTCAAAACAGTCCAATTTGAAATTCCTTGAAAGTTTTTTGGGCGCTTGCTTCTGAGTCCTTTCAGATAGCCAATTACGTGACCATATTTTCAGAGAAACAAAAAAAAAATGAAAGAGAAGTAAGCATATGCTAATTGAATAAAAACAAAAACATTATGAACATACAAACAAAAAAGAATATAGTGTACAAAACAAAGGGAAACAAAGCAAAGACTGAAAATGTAAATTTTTGTCCTGTTTTTTTCCCCTTTTATTTGTAGTAACTGCTAAGCTCTATACTCTGGCTAGTAAAATCGTGATTGATATCATCAATTCCTTTTAACTATTCACCAACATTGAGCCTGGAGTGTGAAAAAGTCGTTAATCACAGGCCCATTTATTATTAAAACTTATGTCAAAATGGCGGCTGTTTTCTGTCGAACCGGCTCCCCGGGTGCACCAAAGAAACGGGTTGTAAAAGTATACGTAAACAAGTTGATAAATATGGCAGGGTGGGAAAAGTTACGAGGGGGGGGGGGGGAGAAAACGGTTTTACCGTATGATATAAACAATGATTTGTCCCTTCTAATGATGTATTCAACGAGCCTGAATAAGCGAGCCTGAATAATTTCTTTTCTCCCTTTTCACCTAAAATTTCGACAAGTTGCTTTGTGACGTCCACATTGGTCCAGTGTAATTCCTCCGTTCTAGTAGTATCGTTAGGGTAGTGGGATGCTTAAAGGGAGTAATTAGCCACAACAACTATAGTCTGAAGCACCAGCTAAATCTTACAAATCTCCTCCTTTTATATCTACAAGTATCTTTCATGATGTTTCAAACTATTTCTTATTGGATTTGAACAAATAACTTGCATAAATTAAGCATTCCTTTGACAAAAACATTTATCAAAAGATTCCAATGTGTCATCTATGAATTACGCTAGGCGACTATATATACTAATACAAACTGGGGTGAGTGCATTTGCCTTTAAGGTACTGGGGCATAAAGCAGATAACTTTTTCATATTCTAAGGTCGCCATCATAAAGTCAAAATAAAAACATTAAAAACAGTGTTTTGGTTCCCTTTATTATCAAACCACAGTGACGTAAAACCTTGCAGTGACGTACAGCGTCAGAAAGGAAAATATGACATTTGCTCAGGTTAAGAGCCCCTTCGTCAATTGCCCTTTGGGATTCTAGGTTAAGAGCGCTGTAGAGTAATTGGAGAGATATCTTCATAGGTGCTTTTAACGTTTTCATTCGTTTCATTATGACTAAAGGTTGGTTTACTCAAGAGCATTAATTGTTGCTCGAAAATGCAACTTTTTTTTCTCTCTTTACTTTCTTAAACGGAGAGGATTATTTTTCGCTTCTTTTCTTCTATATTCGAAGAATCATTTCGTCACTTTTGGCTTTTATGCGGCAATCATATAGTAGTACTACAAGATTAACCAACGTGATACGGCAATAATTTCAATTTACTAAAACTGAAAGTCAATCGAACTTGTTCTATTTTTCATTGATCATCTTGAGGGTATGATCATGGTCTGTCTAGAAGCTTTAATATTACAGAAAACTAGCTTGTTCGACACTTAAAATACTTTTCGAAGGGCACAAATATTTACGAAAAAGAAGAAGAAGAAGAAAAGAAAAGAAAGAAAGAAAAAGAAGAAAGGAAAAGAAGAATCGATGGCGTGAAGTTTTGTTCCTTAGTACTCGAGTTGTTATCAGTAATTTGATACAACACGGTCTATATCACAAACAGCAATATATAGGCCAGTCGGTGTGTGACTCAATTAATTACAATACACGTGGATATAAATTCCCTTTTTGATCTATATCGTGCATTTCAGACTACTATCGGTGCATGGCAATTAATCGGGCTGTTATCTGTCGACATCTGTTATACATTAAGCATCAACATGAGACGAACATAAACAAGGTGGTAACGTTATTGTCAAGATATTGTTTACATCTTTAGCTTTTTTTCCTAAATTAAACATGTTGGGGGGGGGGGGATGCAAGGTACCAAAGATGTTTTTATCCAAGGTTGCAGACACAATTTCGGCAGATGATGAATGTATCAGCGAATAACATTGCCTATGAAAACATGGTTTAGACGATGTTGCTTATTTCTCAACTAAAATTAGTGGCATCAATATAATAATGATAAAATTGACAAGAACGTTACTTTTTGGTTTTACGTTTTCTTGAATGTATCGGGTAATGTAACTCTCAGATCTCGTGTTTCTGTTTTTTTATTTCCTTTTTATTTCCTTCAATGTATTGGACAACTTGTAACTCCGAGATCAAGTGTCTCTTTAAGAAAGCCTTGTGCTGTGTAGTGTGTAGGCGTGTGTGTGAAAGAAGATCTAATAGATTTCGAAAGGACTTTAAAGGAGGGTGGGGGAGTTGATGAGGGAATAGAATTTTATTAAATAACATACCACCATATTCTTCTTTGAAACCTCATAATAAAATCAACATAAAAAGAAGAAGAAATAAAAACGGGTACAGAACTTCTGCTCTGTTGATTGTGTGTATAATCTGACCTCTAGGTCACCTACCCGTCCATGACAACGTCACGTGATTAGCCAAATATAACCGTAATACGTGACCCTATAATAGACCCCTTGTGTTGACGTCACATAATAATAAACAGGGGCGCTATGTCTGAGGACATCCCAAAGAACGGTACATTTGACTATATTACGTGCATGTAGATTGCATAGCAAAGACGCAACCTGCATATGTAAACTTTAGCAGCGTATCCTCATGGAGGGCACTGTGATATAACATGCAAGACATGTTGAAGCAGGGTTTGCACCTCCCTGGTCGAAGGACAGCTTTACCTTTAGCTTCGGCTTTTGTTGCATTGCTCAAGGATTCTTTATTTTGGGTATGAGAATAATTAAAACCGTGATTACTTTTGGTTTCTTTCATCGACTTGAAACCAAAGTAATACGACGCTACTTCTCTATCCAATGTCAAGGAGGTAGCCGTGGAGGGGAGGGGGGGGGTATGGGGGTGCGTTCCCCGCCAGAAAATGTGATATTTGCGATCCGTAGACTAGATGGGTACAGAAAAAATGGAAAATCCTCGCATGCAGTTTAGGCTGCTATTAAGTATATTCCATATGATGTCCATATGACGTAAACAGTCGTTATCGTCAATATTATTGGTGGCAAGGTGGCACTGACCCTCAAAACAATGGATAGATATGATTTGATATAATAGCACTCGTTGGTCCAAATGTGTTATAGTTTTGAATTCGTGACTTAAGGCGGATTCTTATTAGCATAGTGAAGCTTATCAGCATAGTATGCAATTGTGACAACATTCTCATGGGGGGATTTGTGAATGTCCACGTCATGCAATACCCACGAAATGTTTTAATTACCATCCATCAATGAATTCACTGACCTTCAAAACGTAGGTATAGACTTCACTTTTACTACGATAGCACACTAATTTGATTCAAAGGTATTCAAAATCCTGATGTTAGTGTTTTGTGAGGTTTCATATTGCCTTCTCCAGAAACAAATCTCGGACATGATATTAAGTCACAAGGTTAGGTTATGGTCAGAGGCATAAGAGAAGGCTAAAGGTATGTAACCATACATGACATCTTGTTATTGACTGAGTGCTTTGGGTTATTGCGAACACTAATTAGCACACTCATGCAATTTTGACAACTTTCCCCTATCAGTATCATTTTGTGGATTTTGGATATGTTATACAGGGGGTGTATCCAGAAGTCAATGCATTTTTTTTACTGTTGCATTTTATTCCCTGTTAAGCCACAACTTGACTGGATTTTTTATCCGTCGGAGGCATGTCAGTATTTCGGTTTCTGTTGCAGGTTACTTTAATTATCTCACTAACTTCCCAACGTCCTCCCTTATGCGTATATGTCAGCGGGTTTCGACGTATGCATATTCCTGTTGATGCATCACATTCCTATATTACATCAGCTTAGAAAAAAAATATCACTAGACTTGGTGCTTGTAGTGCAAAATAGCCAGTCGATATGTCATTGGTTACCAGGCTGAAGGATCTATCGAAATGATGAGTTGATTTACGCCCAGAGGATAAACGGCCCTGGATGGATGCCTTCCAAATAATTGTAACCGGAACTAAAGGCATATCTTACCGACAATTGAAGGGGTATTCAAAAGAAAGACAATAATTTAAAACTGCAGGCATTTTCAACCCCACACTAATATCTCGTTCCTAAACCAAGATATTGCTATTTGAAGAAAGACTTCTAGTTGCCTCAAGGATACCAAAATTTCATGTAACAGTGGAAATTTATTACTAGAAGACTCAGTTCAGTCATTGTGATAATACTTTAACCTGAAAATTGTTCACTGCAGGGGGAAAATATGTGTAATGTATAGATTTACCTGACAATGTTGTGGAAATGCAGGTCACATCTCTAATACTATAGTGATGCTTCATTTAAGACAGTAAAGATTACAAAGAATTACAAGGGATTTCCATGTAGTTGTGCCTGGGTGACATCACAAATTTCCCATCAGGCAATGCACCATTTTGAAATAAATTTATCTTTAAATATTCATACATTTTCAAACCGAACACGCTATTGATGTATGTTTTTTTACCAATAAAGAGAGGAGAATTTCTAATTTTCAAGAAATATCATACATAAATTTCATTCAGTTACCATGGAGATATTGCAGTTACCATGGCGGGCCCTTTAAACTCTCCTCGACCTTCGCCATATAACACATACCACATACATTGTGCATATGCATTGTCGTATATGCCATATGTATATGCTTTTCTACACCATTCTCATACACATACACGGTATTTTCAGCATGTGTGCCTCTGGGTATACGAAGAATGTTTTCTGTAATTATCTGTGTGTTCATGTGACACGAAATATTTATTATGATTATTATTATCTATTTATTTTCAAATTTAACCCTGAAGGGTATAAATCAACTGCAAGTTTAGCCTCCGTCCAGCCACACAAGTATACTTTCACTTCTGTATAATTGCAAGGATAGAAAAGCTTACACAGTACAGATTTAAATTATTCTGCGGGAAGGCTTACTGTATTTTCGCCTTTGTTTCACCTTTGAAATGGAAAGAAAGACGCTTTGCTTTATTATCGCGATGAAAGTGTGACTCAAACATTCTTTTCTTCAAAGAGTCTTTAATCAAAGGCTCATAATAAAATGACAAAGGAAGGAATGAACATGAAAGAAACGGAATGAAAGAAAGAACAGGCTAATGGGGAAGAAATGTTGGGGATCAAGTTTTCCGCTATAGCGCGTCACAACAGGCAACCTTGTAAGTACCCGGTCACATGACAATGAAACACCTAAAAAACAATTCATTTTCTGCCTCAAAATTGTGCAAGACGTAAGCAGTAGACTGCAAACTGTACTTATCATACATCAATTGCTCTTTTGGCTTCTTTGTTTTATAATTTTAAGAGGGGAAATTGAGGAGACCAGAAGTGCACACTTAGTTTTCCCATTAGTTGAAACAAATAATGAGAGAATGAAAAAAAATGAAAGAAGTAAACATTTTTATTGAACATACCAAAAGCAAAGGACAAAACATTTAAACGTTATTTTTGGAGGGTACACTCTCTTTTGTCGTCTGCCTATTGTAGTTATCATTTCAAATACAATGAAGCGAGTCCATCCTAATGCCATGCTCTTCAGATTTGAGTAAACATCTTTTTTGGGGGTATTGCTTTGTTGAACTTACCTTAGCTTTAACATTTATTTTGTTTTCCCAGCGCGAACGACTATTCCCTGAACGAGAACGGCTTCAAGAGTTACAGGATGAGCTTCCCTACTCCCGAACTGCTCTTTTTGACAGCCATCAGGGACGGCGACATCGGATACGTGGAACAGGCTTTGGAAAAGGAGGATCGCAAACTTGATATAAACATAACCAGTCCAGAAGGGTTGACTCCCCTGTCCATTGCCGTGAAAAATGGTCACAAATGTAAGTATACTGGTAAAAGGTTTACTCATAGGTACATCTCACAGGAATATATTTATAGTGCATCTAATGAATCGTTATATTTGTTTACATTTTGAGCTTTGATAACTACTGTTGTCTATTTGTCTGAAATATCATCGCCAAATGCTTGTGTGTAATGATTCCTTTTGGATATCCAAGGAAATCCCGGCCGTAGATTTCTGCCAACATTTTAACCGGAAAAAAATCTGAATCCAAATTCCTTTTGAATCAACAATCTAATTAGTGAAATATATCCTGAATGAAACGTGCCCTAGATGTCAGATTTCTCAAATTGGTATCAAATGTAAATGGAATCCCGAAGATTAACGATAAATGATTTTTTTCAAGCAGCAAATTTGTTTGAAGATATGTTCATTTTACCTTGCTCTATTTACGTTACCAGGACCCCCACGAAAAAATGGACATGAGGATATCAACAAAGTGCAAATAAGATTAGGCGGATTGCCTTGCAACCTATCAATAAGCGTTTTACATTACAAAAAAAAAAAAAATGGACAAACTTGACACACATTGTTTTCCTCAAGAGGAAATTGCCTTACACGTCATCACGTTTGGTGGCCGATGATAATCCTTAACCTTCCACGAGAATGGCTAATTCCAACAATTGAATTTCATTTTTTCTGTAATTTTCATTTCGCTTTTATATTACGATTGTCATCTTTCCCCCTGAGGATACCGTTTCATCAGCCATGCAGTCAGTCAGCGACTTATTTTATTTACAGTGACTCGAAACATGCGTTATTTCAGGTTTCCTTTAGCAGCTTGTCTTCATTACTATGATTAACAGACACGAGACTTGAGTCGCACCGACACATACAATACATCTTGATCGCAAAACAAGCAAACCTCAATTGTACATGACATACCTATCAGCATAAAACACCTGTCAAAGTAATCACCGTATCGTAAATTATGATAAAATTCTGATTAACGGTTTTTCGACTTGAACATCCCGAAGAGATTAGAATATTTTTGGTCGATGTAACGTGAAGTGGCGGAATAAATTCAACGTAGCGTATATACGTCTGTCTCTTTAATAACGGTGGACTCAGTATGAATCATTTGTTACAATGACATTATCAATACGTTCATATATGTACATGTAAGGTCTTGCAGTATCAAAACGATGAGCGCGTGGACTCAACTGAACGCTGTGCTATAATGCTTCGTGTTCATCCTTACGAGACGAATCTTGTGAAGTTTCTATTGGCTTAACGTAGTATAATGTCGTTTCAAACCTAACGAGTGATCTACTTCTGATATTACAATATCTACCGGCAGCATGGTCAGTGTGTAATGTAAAATTCTATCATTTTGTCTGTCTCGAGATTTTCCCACGTGTGATAACTACGTCCAGACTACAGTGGTGAAGTATAACACCAACGGTGGGTGTCGGCTTGCGGCGTAGACCTCCTCCTAGTTTTTCTTTATGATAAATTAGGGTTAACAGTATTGTAACAATTTGCATCTTTATCATGTATGGTGGCCCTTTGGAGTTCCATAGACAAGTAGTGGCACATGCCAGTTCTCGTCTGTTGTTCTTAGATATTGTGTACTGTGGTTGTTACACGTCGCCAACCCAGCATGATCCCGTTTGAAGAGCGAAACCTATACACCAAGGCTCCTTTACAATTATTTCACACCTA
The DNA here is from genome assembly GCA_021234535.1 of Stichopus chloronotus. Lineage (NCBI taxonomy): Eukaryota > Metazoa > Echinodermata > Holothuroidea > Aspidochirotida > Stichopodidae > Stichopus > Stichopus chloronotus. The sequence continues at coordinate 11,145,833 of CM037842.1, forward strand.
TTTTTTTTTTTCCAAGCAAGTTCAACTTGATCATCGTGGGATCGTAAGTTTTTTTGAAATCGATATGCTGTTTTTTGTAATTGGATTTTTAAATTACCAGGAATTCGTTCTCTCTAGATAATGATAAATCACATCACTCGCGAGCATGTAACTGAAGAAGATGACCAGTGTATAGTGCTGCTGTCAGAGGGGCTTAATTAAAGGATAAGGAAAATCCGGGATTGTATTTATTAAGATAAAGCAGAAGTGTTTGACGAACGTTACCAAAGTTTCACTCAGAAATCTTGTTTCCTATTAAAGAGTTGGGTGATGCCATTTTTGCCTATGTTGACTGTAAACCCGCTTGAGTAAGTCGAATTATGATGTCACGTAACCTACACAAAAAATCTGAATGTATTTTCTTGCTTTCTTTACGTATTATTTGCGTAAATTCGCATACACTTGTACACATTTGCGTTGAACTGCTTAGGTGCATAATGCTATAATAAAATCAATAATACTCTGATTTGAATCTATGCATTACTGTTAAAAATATTTGACAATGACATATGAAGAAAGATACAATCATACAATGCAAGTAAACACCATATTTAAATGAAATTTGGCGATGGTGTTTATCATATATTAGTCTTCGTTGTCGAAAGCCCTGAATTTTATTCTCCTTACATGTAAGCAAGACTGATACGGAAGTCTAAAAAGGTAACTATATCAAACTGGTAGGCCAACGGTTTAAATATGTAATGTACAGTACACTTTACATTTATCAACCCATGTGTCCTTGAAACCCTCTTCCTTGAATTCAGTCTTTTAGAAAAATAAAAAGCAAAGAGAATTATAATATTAATTCTATCATTGTTAGACTATTGATCGATCAATTCATCAAACTGAAAAAGGTGGAGGTACAGGTAACATTAATAATTAACATTAACAATAGCTGGGAACGGGAACTAAGTCTCAATTACCCTTTCAAGTAAATCAAATTTCACGATCTATGTCTACCTGTGGAACGTTTAATGTACAATAGCTTTGATTTTGCAGACCGAAGAACCACTTATCATTTTCTTTTAACCCAATCTCGCAAAGTTCATGTCTACCTGTAGGGGACTTTCAAACTACACTTCGATTATACCATCGTTATTATGACTGCAATATTTTTGTGTGGCGGTTGGGCAGACCAGCTCACCGCACATTATACTTTAATCAGAACAGTCAACTTCTACTTTTATTTTTAGTTTTTTAATCTCATGAAAGAGTGTTGATCAGCGATGGAATAATGTTGAAAACAGATGCACCGGAATGTACCCAATTGAAACAAATAACTATCACTGTCAATCATATTATCCCTGCCTCCGGCATCCAGATTCCTCTCTCGAGAACTGTGGCCTTTACACCTGATCCTCTCGGAATATCCGACAGGGTATATTAACCCCTGTGTGTGTGTCAATATACAGCTTCAAATGGCCTCTTAAAGTGATAAAACTAATACTATATTAACGGTAGCCATTTGTACCAAGAAAAGCTTTGGATGTGAAGAAGATGGCCTATGCTCTTTTTCGACACGGCATCGTTGTTAAAAAAGTAACGCATGATCCTAAGCCGGGGAACATGAAACTCGACATGTGTTTTCTAGTTTCCTGTATCACTTAAACATCACTAAGTGTATTTGTGTTCCCCTTTTGATCGATGGAATAGTTTCATTTCCCTTTTCCTTCAGGACAAAACTTGAAGCATGAGCTTGGTATCATTTCCATGACAATTGATGCATTACACACGTTCCACATTGGAATAATTGGTCACCTTAAAAACTCATTTTTCTCTCCGCTGTATTAAAAAAAAAGTTCGGTGATCGACTCAGCTCCGTTTGGGCAGACAGCTTACTGTAAACCTAAAGATGATAACGAGGCATACGTTTACGTTTACGTCCTCAGAGGAAGCCTAAATTTGTCTCTGAACATGGAAGCCCTACGTTACAAGAGTTATCTCCTGTGGTGAACAATCGTGACTTGCACTTTCTTAACGTCATTTGACGTTACTTGTTTACGTGCAAATGTACTTGATACCCCATATTTGCAAGGGAAGGATCGTGACTTTCACATGCATTATATTACCAACGTTGAAATCACATTATGTTATGCACGTATATCTACAACCTAACACAGTGGACTGTCTATGCCCAGTTATCTGATAATAGAAGTCTCAATTATCATAATTATTCCTGTTTTCAGAATGGACGTTGAAGGTACAGGCCATATTTACTGTTGAAATTGCCCATCAGGCCCACATGTTATTCTCGTTGTGAAACCTGAGTTATGTGTGGGATGTGGGCCGGTGGCGTTGGAAGGGAGAGTAAGTAGCACACATGTCATCAACATAAGGCAATTAGTAACACTACTGGAAGAGAGAGAGAGAGCGAGAGAAAGAAAGCGAGGCGATAACATGAATGGAAAGCCCACACACACGAACACACATAACTCGGAATCCTAGCAATGCTCTTTAAAGTGAATTACTGGGATAATCATTATAACTTTAAAAGACCGTTTTGCCTGTGCAAAACCAGGAACACTACCATGCATACCCATGCATTCCATCAGATGGAACTGAAAGTTTCATCCTTCAGTAGTTTGCCAGACAAGGACGTTTGTGTATAAATCTCTCTTTAAAAATGAAACCAGTAGATATAAGGGTTGTGTTTAACAATGCTTCCTTCTTTTTTTTTCAGTGATAGTGCAACAGCTCTTGAAACACTGTTGTGCTTTTGGGGACAGCCTCCTCCGAGCTGTTGACTCTGAATTCTTCGACGCGGTTTTTTTAATATGCAAATATGCTGAGGCACAAGGGGTAAGTTGTATACTCGTTTCTCTCAGGGAATTCTAGATATTTAAAAAAGACGCCGGGCATCATTTCTGTTGCTTTGCTTTTCCCCATTGTCTCCGTGAGGTTTGAAGTATCAATGGGACAGGTGTGCGAGCCATTTACTAGCCAACACTACTCGCCCCCAGTGTTCTCTGGTTTTGAAAAAAGAATATTAAAGACAGAATAACGTACCTGATTTTCAAATTTAAAGCACGAACACAAGAATACTTTACGTGATAAGAACATATGAAACATTAGTATGTTTGTTTTTGTTTTGTGTGCAGATAAATATTTAAATTTGAAAGTAAATATTGAAGGATTAAATAGCAGCAAAATGTTAACCTGCCATTTGCTATTATAATTACTTTCCCCCTCATCTGTTTACCGACGATCAAACGCATAAGTTAATTCTACATCCGTAAGTGTGTGAAAGATAATTGTACAAACTGACTTCTAGTCAGGCAGATATCTAACAGAAATTCGTCGAGATGGTACACTGGCAGCAGAAAGTGTAACAATATGCATACTATAGAGGGTATTTTGACATACTTGGCTTGTTACAAAATTTGAAATTATTTCATTACTAAATTCAACGCACCAAAATGCACTTACATAGCAAATGTCATTACCAGAGATCATTTATAATCCAATATAGCAATGGTGAATGTCTTGCCACGGCGCGGCGGCAATATCGAAATTTAACATGGCGGCCCACCTCTCGTTGGTCAATCCTTTTCAATTTGGCAATGTCTGAGCTCAGTATGTCAAAATACCCCAGTATGCAAATTTTAACACTTTTTACATATAGAAAGTAACTTTTTTTCCACATATCTGACGCATATCAAAAACAATATTCATCTACTACTGATAGCTACGGTTTAATGTACTATATTTACGTTTCTGAGACTGAACGATTCGATTACAGTTACATACATCGTTTTTTGCGTGTTTTTATCTTTTTTTTTCTTTAAGTCGTGCTTCCCTTACGGTTTGCTGGATGTTACTCATACAGCAGTAGCTTATTTCCATCGTGTTCCTGTCACATATCGTATGTAAACCACTGTCACGTGACCAGTGGGACATTCCAGAAAAATTCAGACAGGTCGATTCTGTTACCCATGAGTAGCTGAGTAGTGCTGTCGAATTTATTAATATTTCGTTCCTCATTATCTTTATCGTGCCCGCATATTCTGCGTCATTCACTGTCGTAGGGTCAAAATTGCACAATTCACTGAATAATTCGTCGCCATAAACTTGTTTTGTGTCGAAAACGAATGAAGAACTCCCCATATCCCATCTGAAGAAAAAAAAAGGGAAGAGAAATAAAAGGAAAAAAGAAAGCTAGTGTACCTTATTTACAATCATTAAGCTCTGCATGTAGATGCCGTGCATGTCTTTCCCCCTGTGTTCAGAAGCGACAAAGCTAAACACTTTAAAACTACGAACTGTATCGTAAGTCGCCAGGCCCTATAAATAGTTTATTACGACATATACCAGCATGTGATGTCGATATTTCTGTGACAAAGACGACCCCCCAGGACGACTCCCCCCCCTTCGCTCTGAGGTGCACAAGATTGTACGAGAGTTCATTTACCTCTTCGTAAAACAATTACGTCGGTTCAAATGATACCGAGAGTCCACGAGCCTGAGTGTATATGAAGAGAACTTGCAAAAAGAGACATAATTAGACGTTTGGTTGACTTTCGATTTAAAGGAGATCTGTATTTTGGAATCACAAACCGACAGACGAGAAGATAGTAACTTGTTTTACTCCTAGATCCTTTTGCATATGTCCGAAGGTTTCTGCGACATCCGCGGATTCTAACGTGATATCATACATGTTTATGCCTTCTCGAGAGGTAACTACGCTAACCATTATGGTATATCTGGATGTCACCTAATGTTCTATCATGTAGAAAGAGTCCACCGGAGACATGATGTTAGCACATTATATGTATTTTGTGAGGACTAGGTGGCGAAATGGAAAGTTTGTTCCTTCATTGTCATCCTTTCCGGTGTTAAACAGTTATTCCTTTTGACTTTCGGTAGAAACGCCGCCGTTAATTTCTCCCATAAAGGTACAAACGAAAGGAGCAATGCTTGAGGGCTCCACGTGCATGTAAGGTACGTCACATTAGATATTCCCTACCTACTGGGTCATTATTGTCTGGCCTTCATCATGGAATGTAGAAACTTCATTAAAGTGTATAGGTAGTTCCGACATAAATATTGCCTAGCTTTCTTTTTTCTACTCTCTTGTTCTTCCATATCTGGTATGAGCATGTCTATTCAAGATATTTGTGGTAAAGAAATAATCCTCAAATGACAAAATCATTCGGATAGTGGCCCAGTAGACCCCCCAAAATAATCATTTATTTATTTTTTTTCTTTTATTCATCATTTCCTTGTTAGATACGGTAAATGTAGGCTTTAAACGTGGAGGCAGATATATCCTGCAATTTATTGAATGGTTTACCTGGGCGTCGGCCGGAGATTGTTAATTTGAATCATCGCACCATTCTAACAACCAACCAGCAAACTAATATCACATACAGGGCATAGTTGAACTGAGAGTGTCAACTTTCATCTTCTCATATTGAAAATGTGACGTCACTTTGAAATCTATCTCGACCTATCCTCACACCCTTAGAAGAATGGATATGGCGAATTCTACTATCGTTTGGAAAGCTGTCTTGCCTTCCCCAGACATGAATATTCAGTTTCCTAGTTGTGTGTCTGCTGAACTGATAACGTTGAATTTAAAAAGCACAAACTGGTGAGAGGACAAATCGCTTTGTTCTGAAAAAGAAGGAAAAAAAAACTAAATATGACGTCACGACACTACATACAAGTTACGACCTTCCTACATTCCTGACGCACAAACTATCACCAAATTTGCCTGTTGACGTTTTTTACGTTATACTCAGTGATTGAAAACCATCTCTCACTATATGACAATAACGGAGGACAAGAACGTTCATGCGAAAATCAACAGGCCTAGGAGATATACTGGAAATGCCCGAAGAAGTAACACTTAACTGCACAAAACCATCACGTGACCAAACAGGAACAACTACATGTTCAAACCTTGCTGTTTGTGTTTATTAGACTGGAACATACAGCACTGAGTAAAAATCTTCACAGCATTGGTTAATGTTGGGGATTTGTTTAGGCGTAAAGCAAACTATTCTACGTTAATTGGATTCTCAGATGTCAAGTTTGCTCGGAATATTACAATATAAAATCTAAGTGAGAGAAAAGTGGCGAAGGCTATCGCTGAATCAATATTCCACGGTCTATTGAACATGCTATTTAACAATTACGTATGAAACGTAGTATTATACTGCACAATGCAGTTGTACATAAGGTCATAAGGTAGTAGAAGCGTTCTATATCTTCATTGCGATGCGAAAAAGTAACAACTAAGTTACTGACGTATTTTGATTCGTACACACGTTTTTTCTTTCTGGTTGAGCATTTTTCAATATTTGCAAGGTTTTTGTGAATGAATTTTCTTATCGAGATTTATGTAATTAAAGTTGCGAATATAGTTAAACCCTAGTACAGATTGCTAGAGGTGGGCCTACACTTTAGCCAAAACGATGGAATTCCTCTACGTTTTCCCCAGAATTCTACGAATAACAGTAGTTTAGGTAGGACATTGTTTAGTGGTTATTCTGTTCCCGAGAACAGAAGATTACAGGAGATAAAATTACAGCATCGGGCTATTAAAACAGCGTCGTACATTTCACACACACAAACGCACAAAAAACACCAGGGTTTTTTTTTCTAATTGGTTGAATAATGTAATGAAACTTGGAGAATAACATCACAAACTGAAGTTGCGTGAGAGTCATCAGTGAGGACCAATGAGTCTTATGTAAATGAGATATGGCTTCTTACACAGAACACTTGCCCCGCCTCCCACGACATGTCATGACTTTAAGCACATAAGATGTAAGAGTTTAAAGTGGTAATGAGAGCACTGAGTGGTAATAGAAAGGTTTTAAAATGACTCTGTAAGCATAGTCTCACTATTTCAGATGCGGTGTTTAAAAGTACAATAACCCTCCCAGAGAGTCTGTCTTTCACTCAGTCTTTAATTCAGTCAGTGAGTGAGTCAAGTAGTCACGCAGTCAGTCAGGCAATGAGGCAGTCAGGCAGTCAAGTAGTCAGTCAGCCAGTCAGTCAGTCAGTCAGTCAGTCAGTCAGTCAGTCAGTCAGTCAGTCAGTCAGTCAGTCAGTCAGTCAGTCAGTCAGTCAGTCAGTCAGTCAGTCAGTCAGTCAGTCTTTTTCCGAGTGAAAATCCTAGTAGTGTTGACATATCTGTAGTCGATGAAACTTTGAAAGCCATTTTGTCCTTTGGAGACCATAAAGTACAATAGTATTGAGTCCATAGCATATCGTGACCATGGGCCCAAACGATAAACGGAGGATCACAGTTGTCACTCACAGTTTCTTATTAATCAATTTTGGTCACCTGAGAGCTCGTAGTCAACAGGAGATCTCGGAAACAATACAAAGGGCCCCACCCAATCAGATTAAAGCATCCATCAACAAAACAGAGACGCGCTTATGAAATGTTATTATGTCCCCCACACTCCCTTACTTTTCTGAAGTGAAAAAAGGTAAAACCAAAAATAAATATAAAAAACTGAAAAATAAAGAATCTAAAAATAAATTAAATCGATTGGCTCTTCTTGCATGGAAGCATTACTATCAATCATTTTTTCATCTTTTTAGAATATAGGTTCCTAATTCTTTGACGTTTTGGCTGACTTTCAAAACCAAGAAATTGCATTCAGGGGCAGAGAAAGCACGTGACGTAACTATCTCAAATAATAACCTTCAACGTGGTGGTCGTGGTGCAGTAAATTTGTAATCGTCTTTGAGACCACGTAGCTGAACGTCGTTGTTGAGAATCCATCTCTCACTTTGCTCTGCCGTGCAAAAGTCATCACTGGCCGTATGAACACCTCCAAAGATTGTTACTTTGAATTTTGACCTGGCCATTGAGGTTGTTTCGTTGTAACCTCACGTGATGGGTCATAAGTTGCCTAAAACTTTCAAACTGACCACCAGATTATCTCGAGGGGTTGTCATTCACTTTACCAAATCAGCTGGGATGTAACCACCTGCAACGGAGTATCACGTTTTGTGTAATAGTTTTCTGTCTGTGGATGAATAACTGAAGATGTTGAAACTTCAAAACGTTGTTGACTATCACGAAATACTTTCTCTGCATGTAAAGCGATAACAATGTAACATGTGAGAGTACTATCGGTGGTTGTTATTTTGCTCAAATTCACAAAAAAGAATAAGAAAATAGAAAATGCAAATACAATTATGTGATCTGTGTGCAATGTGCTGGTATGTCTTTTGTTAAGACTTTGTAATGATATTGTCTTTTAATTTTTTGCAGTCTGGATTACTTATTGGTAAACGATATCAGTATTCGTATAGGAGAAATTTTATGCGTCCAAAACAAAGCCCTGGAGGCATATTGAATTCTCAGTTGTCCTTGACATAAAGTTAAGTAAACAAAATGTAACGTAAGACACGTGATATCGAGTCCATCTCTTGACGTCACTACTTTGCATACTCAGTCAATATTTATTCATGATGCAGGTGTACGTAAGGAATGAGCCTGTGACATTGTCAATATCTGATTGATTTCGATGGCATTTTTGGGTATTTTCAACATTTTTTTTTGTGATAGATACAACCAGTACACCAAAAATGTCATTATCATTCCACACAACGTTTAAGCAACAGATTCCTCATTATAAATCCCTGTTTACAATGAATATGTGAGACGTTAGTGCTAAGACGTTAGGAAGCAGAACAGAAGCTTCCTGTAATCTCGATATTTTGTACGGTTTTAAAAGCGCCGTCAGATACAGACTGGCAAAATTCCAAGCCTGAGCAGCACCTAACAATTCGACAAAATGGAACAACTCAGACAGTCCAGTTTCAACAAACTATGAAGGCATCTTGTTCCTGGGTATGGTTTGTACTTAGACAATTACAATTACTTTTTTTTTAACAGCTACTCGAGTCTTGCACGGTTCAGAATTATCTTGAAGTGGTCATGGCAAATCCGAACGACGGCCCCCGTGTTGCAATCATATTGTCACTTGCTGTAATTAAAGGGGCCTATACCACGTCCCTGCGGGCAGTTTTAAAATACGAGACTTGAGGCAGGGAGAGGCCAACAGGCTCTCTCACCTATGACAGTGGGGTTGCTCTCGCTGTTATCGAGGTTTTGTCTTTTGAACACAGTGTAAATGTACAGCGATGGAAGAGGTATGGAAAATATGACGTCATGGGGCCAACGATGCAGCGGTAGGTGTAACTCTGGGTACGCCAAGATACTAGTGACGACGGCCCGTAATGCATACACAACCTCAAACTAAATCCTGCTCGATGTGGTAGTTAATTATTCAAAAAGCCGCGAATGTGAATATTACTCAAAAACGTAGGGTAGTAAGTGTTGTGTATTTATTAACAATATTTCACAGAGCTTTTTTTTTTTTTTTACGTCTGTCTTTATGTTTGTTCTGTTAATCAACAGAACTTTTTAAACGGTGTAGTCACCTTGCATCGCGGATCAGCGCCTCTGCTTAATAAAATATGGGGGGGGGGGGGGGCCCGTAATGAGGGGAGGAGTGGGAAGGGGTTTAGGACTGGTGATGGTGGTATCAGGCTCTCTTCAAAATGATGATAATGAAAAAAAAAATTCCACAGTGACCCTGTACTCTAAATCACGTTGCTTTGCATGTGTTATGAGGGAGCTGCACGTACGCAGTCATGAAATTGACATCTCATTATTTCGTATACGCATCACATCGCTGGATTGACGGAATTGTTGCCACATCGCTTTTATCCATTTGTTGCTAATTGGTGTTTTTTTTTTTTTCGATCCCAAGTTCATTTATTTCACAAAGTGTTCTCGTAATCTGAAGCAGTATTCAGGGCTTGTGATTTCTAATTTAATTTCTCTCTCCACATAAGAAAATTAATTCTTGGGTGAGCTGGTTAGACATACGCAATGTAACGCCTCCGTAAATATGTCACATCATAGTTTGTCATATCTCAGGAAATTTGAAAGGATTATTTGTTCCTGTAGCTCTCCGAACCTTTATTCGTAGTAAACAATTAATTACCTCTCTGTAAAGAACATATACTAGTGTCTAATTTTCAATCTTTTGATAAGAATATCAGCAATTTCTGTTTTTTTTTTTTAAAAAAAAAGCCTTGAATTTGTCTTATATTGACATTATGGCATTGGAAGGATCATATAAACTTACAAAATCCACCACAATGGTTTAATATACATTGCATGCATACAATGTATATGCTAACTCCTCACATGAGAAGGTTCCTTGCTGTTGATCCCGTCAGCGTTAATAACATGTTGACCATGTCTCCGGCTAGTTTTAGTTCACGAATAAACAAACTGTCATTCACCTGTCACTTCATTTAGGGACATATGTCGTCATCGAAGTTGTTTTGATGGTGAAATAACTGTTTCATATTTAATTACGAGTGGGTGAGGACGATCAGTTCAATTGTTTCTCTCTCGGATGAGGATGCATCTCATCCAAGGTCTGTTTCTTCCATGAGCCCAGAGACATTCTGAATTTCGCGTAATGAATTTTTAATCTAGTGGGAGAATTCATTCCAGCTTTGGCGGATATCCTGAGATTCAACGCACCCTCCATTTTGTTTACAATTGTAAACAAAACTCACAATTTGTTTAGGTTCGTAGTAAAATAGAAGGTGTCACGCATAAAGTTTTATCTCTAGACAATAATAACAGTGATGATGATGATGATGATGATGAGGATGTTGGTAATGATGATGATGATGATGATGATTATGATGATGGTGGTGATGATGATGATGATAGTGATGATGATGATGATGTTGGTGATGATGATGATAATTATGATGATGATAATTCTGATGATGATGGTATAGTGATGATGATGATCATGGTGATGATGATGGTAATGATGATGATAATGTCGATGGTGATGATGATGATGATGATGGTGGTGATGATGATGGTGATAATTAAGATGATGATGGTGATGGGGATGATGATGATGGTGATGATGATGACAGTGATGATGATGATGATGATGATGATGATGATGATGATTAGGATGATGATGATGATGATGATTATGATGATAATAATAGTTATGCCCTACTGATCAGATTCTCATTTCTGTGTTCAAACCGACTGACTGACTTCCGTTACATATACTTTCATGTGTTTTTCTGCCTTTTTGGTTGAACAAAGTAACCGGAACTGCAAATCCTTGCTCTGACATAAAAAACGGGATAACGATTTTTGCTCTGTTTTGATCACTGTGGTATGAACATTTCTCACCAAATCTGAAATATTTGTCAAGCAATTAAGTTGGCGTTTTCCCATTTGACTTTTATTGTTTTTTTCTTGAGCGACAGCCCAGTAGTAATTTGCACTGAATACAAACTGTACGATATCTAGTCCTTTACAACCATTACAGTGTCATGTGTGCGCAATACACTCCGCAGGATGGATGATAAAGTCCTACCAGGGAGATACTAATCTATCTCCCTGCAGTCCTACACTGTATACCGGTACTTTCTTTTAAATTTCAATGTCAGATCAAAGAGATTGTTATAGTATAGACTGATAAGTTATATATAGAATTGCTGTTATTTTAGTGATATCATAGCACATTGCATCATGGGACATCTGATGTCACACAAACACAACAATGTCCTTTGTGTTTCTTTGTAATCTTGACTTTCAGCTACAGAAAAAAAAAATTGTAGTGGTGTAATGGAATGATGTTAATTTCCACAAAATTTCAAAAGGTAAATCTATTATAAACTCAATCTAACTTTTTCACTGAGGTCAAATTCAAAATTTCAAAGGACAACGAAGGCTCTTATCAGTAATTTCCATGTGTTACGTTTGGTATTTTGGCAACAAGTGAGGCAATCTTTAAGCTCTCCTTTTGAACACAATAATATTTTCCTTTAAGCGCAACACATTGAGGTATAAACGAAGTATTAGAGGGGGGGGGGGGGGGGGTGAAGGAACTTCACTGTCATTTTTGCTTTTTTGTCCTTTAAGATCTCCTTAATTTGTCAGTGGAACATTTCTTAAATTCTGTCTGGATAATAGGCCAGATGTTGAACTGCCGTTACCATGGGGATCTGCAGTTGGCCATTGTTGTGCCTTTACGTAACTGTAAGACCGTCACTGAACAAGTCTTGTATATTTAAATAATACATATCTGTATACGAAAACAAACAAATGATCTCGTAAGAGATTCGAATTTAAGCTTTTGAGAAAATTTAATTGCCAGAGTTAAGGGAGCTAGGGGTGCTTGGAGGAGGGGGGGGGGGTTAGACGGAGGGACTGAAATTTGTTTCAAATTTAATTCGTTTCCATAATTGGCAGTGACATCACTCGATTGCCCTGGAAGTGATTGAACTGAAGTGACCTGCACGGAGAAAAAAAAAATAACAAGCCAGCTTTGAAAGAAATGCGGGTTGCACTATAAAAACGATAACCGCACTGAACAAGTAGTACTACACTTGCGTTGAATGTATACAGTTTCCTTACGAGAGTTCTCGTTTGTATTAGGCATGTTTTGGCAGTTATTAATGACAAACGTGTATGGTGATCACCAGTAACGTATACAGACCGGATGGATAAACCTAAAAAAAAGTCTCAATGAAATTACTTTATTAATATGAAATCACAACTCATTATTTGTCCACATGTTTTTTTTTTTTCGTCTTTTCGACTTTTTTCGTCTATGTCTCTTGTTTCTATTTTTGTTATTTCTCCCTATTGTTATAATTCGTGATAAAAGTGTTTTTTTTTTTTTCACTATCAGAATTCTCCCTTTCATTCCATTCGGTTTCTTTATTTATTTCCATCTGTTAATTATCTGTCTTTTGGTGACTCTTACATGAGTTAATCCTACTTCCTTCAGAACATCTCCCCCCCCCCCCCCTTGCCACATTACTTTTGTGAAAATATGTGTCTCTCATATGCGTGACTTTTGCTACCTAATGCTCACAAATGGGCCTATGTGTAGCCTAATCTTTAATGTTAGATTGTGTGGTCATGTCATACCCAATCGAGAGGAGAAATTACTGGGTTCGTATCGAAAATTTCGAATCATTTCGAAGTCCAGTCACAACCGATTCCAATCAATATTTTCTCTGGTACTTTCTGATAAGTCTTATTCTCGAGCAAACCGTTTGAATTCGAAGCCACAACTTTACTGATTGCACGTTGTTTTAGTGATTTAATGGTTAGGTGACTTGTGTTGCAGTTACAGGCAATGTATGGTCTCGTGAACACTTGAGCGTCTGGGACGAGCATAGTTCCACGTATACACTGTGTGCGAGTTTCTCGCGCGCACAACTCAGCCGTTGGTCACGTGACAAATAAGTCGACTGGCAGTGTGGTAGTGACGGAATGAAGTTTTAAGCGCTCGACTCATGAATGATGATCAGACTGTCGGTTTGCCTTTGAATTATAATTAAAGCTGCCATATCCACCCCCTCATCGTATGTGGGATGGTGATTCATACGCCTGAAAACAATCATAATAGAAATAAGTAACGATTCATCATTTGATGAGTAAACCCTATTACCATACAACCATCATCACGTTTCATTCAGAAACTTTTTTTGTTTAAATTTCAACATTAATGTGTCATTTACTTCAATGGGATGGTTACTTTTTGTTTGTTTTGTTCGTTTTCGCGGAATTGGTTCGCCGCGTACCAGCAACTTGATTTCTTACGGAATCCTGTAACGATGTTGAAATCGCGGGACGATTAAAGTGGAAAGAGTCGACTTGTTGCATACCCTCATCGGGATAGTTTCATCACCTCATGACGCCACGAGTCACATGTTCAATGAAATATAGATCTCGTAAAGCTGTTAAGGTGTATGTATCAATCAAACGTCTCGGCCTTTTTGGGTTGCGTCGTATATGGTGTTAGGTGTTATGCCCACAGGGAAAACATGTTTAATCGAGCATTGGAATGGGTCTGTTGAATTTTATAGCACAGTCGAAACACCATGTCAATGACTTGTTTATTCCTTGCTCTAGAAAACAGACTTTGGCTCTTATAAAGAACGTAGACCAGGGATAGGTTGGGATGTAAGGATATGGAAAATGATTTGAGATGACTTACGGAGCGGTATAGACTGCGTCTACCAGTCGTGTAGTTAATCTACCACACGTTACAATGAACCTCGGAGGAGGAGTAAACAAAGATAGCGGCGATATAGAATTCACTTACTCTTCTGCCTAGAACTTCATCGGGTCCACATGAGCCACAGACGTGGAGGTTGCGAACTTAACGAGAAAGTAACTATTTTCCAAAATTTAAACTATGCAAAAACAATTTCCATAGGTGGCAATAAACACAGCTCACATCCAAGATCTCCTTCATGTCTGAATATCTCACTGGTAACATTCGAACGAGATATTTTTCGTTCTGTCGCTTTAAGGGACATTTAGTCAAAAAGTTCTGCTGATAAGCAACTTTTTCGCTCATAACTTTAAAAGCGTTCTTGATTTATTGAACGCGAAGACCACGTGGAACAGTGTGAAACACGTGACTAACAAAATACCGCTTTTAAGGTCTCCCTAAAATGTGTTACTAATCACATTCGGGGCAAGGAAGCAGTCAACGAGACACAGGGGATATGAGTTAGCTCGAAGGCATTCTAAAAGGGCTTCGCTATATAAGTTTTGTTACTCTAGGGCCAACCAAGCTTGTTGATAGCCTGCTTCTCGACGGTTTCTTTATTGAATCGAAATATTAAAAAAAAAAAAAATTGAACCCAATTTATATGTCATTGACATCACGTTAAGTCGTTAAAAAAAGCCCTTAAGAAAAAGAAGTGTGTTTCAACAGAGCATAAGTAGATTAAACACCCGAGAAGGTAATGGCACTTCAGTTTTGCTTTTGACCTTATATAATGCTTATGTAACCTGATTGACCAGGCAGTGGAATGTATATAAACTATACATGGTTAAATAAGTGAGTTCAAATTCAATGCGACTTACGTCACTGCCTTCTTCGACCTGGTAATCACCTATCATCATATTGTGGCCTACTACGTCAATCCATAGACTTACCCATGAGTTAGTGTCTTCGGCTTTTTACTTCTCTTCGACGGCGGTTTGAGGTTATACGTTGAAGTGGGCTGATGGGGGAGGGGATGGGTGCTTATTTCCGTAAGATATGAAAGGATGATATCATAATTGTAGAGTCTGGGAGGGATATTTATCAATTAAAAGTTTGCTTAATTGCTCGGTTTGCTCCAATCACTGCAGGAACTTTACAGTACGTTTCCATCTCAATGAAGAAAATAGAATTAAAATGCTACATGTTGGGCAACTTTTGACGATGGCAGTTAACTCTTGCTCAAGGCTAAGCAACCCTTTCTTGTGGACTGCCAGCTACCTTTCTCTCCGGATGTTCAAGCGTATAAAACATGCTGAATCAAATTACGCTTAAAAATCCAGTTTTTCATACCTCATTTTTCTTTTGTCATGACGTGGCTTATTCACCATCCCAATATGTCTCTTTTATTCTTTCACCTCACAGTAATTCTATCACACTTAGATTGCAAAAAGTTACACGGGCAATTAGACAGCAAATGGAGGGAGGTTTACATGAGCTACATTTTCATATCATGACATGGGGTATTATTTGTCATGCCCGTATGAAAAAAAAAAAGTATAATGCAAAAAAATGGGAAAGTAAAGTTTGTTGACTATTTTTCTTGAGATCTGTTCATCATGCAACATTAATGCAAACCACCAAAAAGCGGTGCATTCAAATTTGTAGTAACTGACATCATTTTGTAACGATGACGTATCAGCCTCGTCATTGGTGGATCATTACGTATCTGCAGTGTGCTGTAAGGGACTTCAGTGTATGGCATATGCCATTGTGACGGTTTGTGACATGCCTTATTGTTTTCATGAATGTTGCATATATTACGAATACTTGGACTGGAATGCTTACAAAAACCGTGAGAGGAATAGAAATCAACTTTTGGGAAAAAAAAATAAAATAATTCATTGCGACAACCGCGATCGGTGTTATTAAGTGAAACGGAGAAAAATTCCTACAGCCCTCGAATTATATACTATGCGTCAAGCTCGGGAGGTACCGTTTAAGTGAGGACCATTTAATCCTTGCAATGGCATTATGTTTTTTCTTTCACCACTGGCAAAATTTTCTATTGCCAATAATATGTTAGAATTCTCATACTATGGTCGAAAGGTAGCAAATTCTTCAATCTGTCCAATCCCCAAAATTTCTCGCGTCTGTCGGGGTTCATTGAACGTTAAACCTAACATACCGCATGCATACGTTAACGTGTAATAACTTGGGACATTTCTATCACTTGACATTAAACCAGCATTAGCAAGTATTCAAATAGACGTTGCTCTTCCGTAGTCCTTTTTTTTTTCTGATTCTAACGTAGGCTACATGAATCCTTTAGATAATGGATCTTGATTTATCACACACGTGCACATAACGGAATGCTCACTTCTTGATAAAAGACCAACATGTTTCCCATTTTAGGCAGTTTTGTATGTGCTGGCATTTTTAAATATGTGAAGCGCTTTGAGATGTTTTAAAAGCATTGCAATGAGCAATGTAAGATAAAAATTTTATAATTTATTACAAAATTCGTTTTTCATGTATTTGTGAGAGTATTCAATGACCAATTTCTGAAAAAGTTGTCCGCCATGTTGAGAAAAACTCGGGCTGAGGTAACAAAACGATGTACGCTGTTTTGGTATAACGAACCATTTCTACCTGACATTTGCAACTGTCATATTGTCTTTTGTTTTTTTTTTCTTCATATAATTGCGAACGTCAAAATTTGCTTCATGTAGTCAGCTTCATACGTAGCAGTAACATCCACAGACGTAAGACGCAGAGTCTCATTAAAAATGGATATCATGCGGCCGTACAGCAAACCACAGTGGACTAACATACTTGTGCACAGTGAAGAATGTTCTCAATGCTTTTGTAATTTGATGCACAATATACCCATCCTTTCGTAACCAAATCCAGGGTTCCTTTTCGAGCTATCGTAACCGATACGTCACCTTTGCTTCACTAATCACAGAGCCGTTGGCACGGTAAAGAAAGAAAAGCGTATTGCATATAGATATAATGGGATGTAAGAACGAAGGATAATGTTCTAAGCCTGTAGGCTGATTTTTTTTTTTTTTTTTGTCAGACAAAACTGACTTAATTTTAACCATCTGGAGTATTGACAGTCATACAGATATGTCGGCAACAACAACAACAAAAAAGAAATTAAAATGATATTTGCTGGTGGGATATTTCTTACACAATATGTCGTTTTTCATGTATTTTAACATGTTGTAAAATTCAAAAGGTGTGTTTGTATGTCTACAGCTGCTTTAGATCCTTCGTTTTAAGTTTAGTAATGCTATAGTCGTACATTGTTAGTACGTCATATTCATGGCTTTCTTGGCAAGCACTGTAACTCGAGAATTTTCGTTACGGTTTTAAGGACAGACAAAAAAATATTTATATATATACGTAAAATAAAACCGGAAAGGTTAATATATGAATGTGATTGTATGAATCTAGTAACCGGTGTGATGATTACTATGGCAGGTAATGACGTTTAAAATTGAGGGGAAGAAACGGACTCATTGTGTGAGTGTCACAGCATATGCGAATGGGAATATAAAATATAAAAGGGAACCCGTTCAGAGATCCTAAATTAAACACCGATACAGTGCGTAGAATTCTAAATCATTCGATGAATTACACGATTCCATACATGATTTATCCCACGATTACAAAGAGAATACTTATTGAAATTAAATCATAGTGAAAATTTGGGAAAAAATAGATGATAAGGCAGTTCGAAAGTCAAGCAGATGTGGATGTGTTTCAGTTATCGTCTGACATTCATTCTGAACTTTACATTAAAAGTGTATTTTGTTTTAAAATCATAACGACCAACACCACATTTAAATATGGACTTTGAGTATAGGCTACTGGTTATCCATTGATCAGCTTTTGCAAGTGACCGTCCTAACTTTGTGTCTGATTACAAACTGACAAACAGGTGAAATCATTCCGAACATATCCTAACGTGATACATGTCCCATTGATTGGTTCTTTTGTGTGATATATAGTTATCACCATACAGTATAGGCTATGCTTTCTGAAGTCCACTGTAACAAACCTATCCTGGAGGGTCACTGTAATTCTGTCATTGCTATGACCCAGTAGCCTAACGTTAGGTGGTGCGAGGATACCGTCAGAGGAACATTCACCAGACCGTAGCCTACCGTTATAAAGACATCGACATTGTCCATGTATCGGTGATATAAAGCTAGTCCCAAGGGTAACGTAAAAATGAAGTCAAACTGTACTTCAGTGCCATGTTCCCATAGCCTAACGTGGGAGTATTGTTAGAAGATGATAATTCACTGGAAAACGATCAAGGGTGTTTACAGAAGATCGTACCCACGAGTCCAGATTATTGTGAAAGGACTACCGCCAGCATATCAGTGATACGAATCTTAGCTTAACATGAAATAGTTTGTATAACATGTAATTTTTCTTTCAGTCTCTTTGAAAACATTTGCAAAATGATAATCGAAAATGGAAGCATGTACAGAATAGGAAAGAGAAAAGAGAGTGAGGAGTGTCTTTAAAAAGCAGGAGGAAACTTGTAGGCATAGACACTCCAGAAGAAAGACGCAACAGCAGCAACTATGGGTATAAATAACATTGAAATAGGAAAGAAAGAAGTACAGAGAGAAAGTTCACTCTTGAGGGCATCGAAGCTTCAATCATTGCCTAACGTGATAGAACATCTATAGGAACATTGACCGATGATGATTACAGTAGGGATGATTACAGTAGCCTAACATGGAAGTGTAATGTGAAGAAAAAAAAACAATCATTGAGGTAAATCCGAAGCTAACATGATAGAATTACGCTCACTGTTTCATTTGGAAAAACAAAGGTCTCAATTTGTTTGTGTACTGTCATGAATGTACCGATCAGACATTCAGTGAACTGTTCCTCAATATGAAATATTAATCTTGTTTTGATTTTTCTTTACAGATGAACGTCCTTCGTGAGGTGTTAGATTGTAGATGCGAGGGAGATGAATTTCACCCTGAAATTACACCAATCATGCTCGCCTGTCATTCCAGTAACTACAATATCATCAAGGTAAATAATCGCCCCCCCCCCCAAAAAAGTAAGAGAACTAACAACAGGTTTCTTTTTCAGCAACTATGGTAAAAAGAGCGAACTATAATCATCAATCAAAAATGCAGTAACGGACCGACCGAGCCGAAGGGGTAGGGGTTGTTACGCAATCACATAATTTACTCTAGAAAGGCAGAACAACGACGAGAAACTCATACAAAAGATATCACATTTTTCTCCCCCCCCATTTGTCATCAACTCCTGATGGGTGGGGGGGGGGGCAGGACTGTCATCGGGAAGCCTGACTGTGATATGGATATGGGCATTCGTTTGTGACTTTGCTTTGGGGTTTTATATGTATTCATATGTCGTTGACTTTCATATCCACTCAGCAACTTTGGTGAACTGAGAGGGGGTTTGGAGAGTAACTATAGAGGGCGGATGTAATCACACACATTACCCCTGTACTCTCACCTTGCCGTGTTCCTCTCTGGGTTTAAAATGTTCGGTGAGTTGAGCATGGCTCATATGCCTTGGTATTTGCATGTCACGTTGGATGTAGTTTACTCTTGACCAGTTTTAAAGTAAGTACTAGACGATTTACTTTATAACAGTCATAAAAATATTGGTTACATGTTTAAGGGGGGGGGGGGCGGTTAAATGTTATTAGGGGGGTTTGCTATGCACGAGCATGGTATACAGCGAAAATAGCTGTATAGTCATCTATCATGTCCACACATATTGGTTTAAGAAAATATGATTGTTTGTCGTGAAACAAACCCCTTATTTCACTTTAAGAACTCTTTAATTGTGCTTTACAGCCTTCGTCAGAAATCCACTGAGTTTTGAATACCCGCTCTTGAATAATATTTTGTTTAGTCGTCTGCGGCAGCCCCTTTGCGGCCAAGCTTTCACCACATTTCACGTATTTCTCTTCGATTTTAACTAATATTTTCACAATTAGTTTACGATAATGTACGCTATTTCACGATAGCTTTCGATTTTTTTACGATTATTCTCGAGATTGCACCATCTTCGTCGAGTTTATGATGTTACCGCTTTTATTGATTTTTTTTTTTCAATTTTTTTTTAGTTCAATGCAACAATTACACCCACTCGAACGTGTTATAACCTCTTTCTGTGATGTAACCAATTTACCGTGAAAGCTTAGGTATATTCGAGTCCTTAAGTTGAAAGTGTATTTTAGGTATTATGTAACGAAAACAAGGAGATAATTGCCCCATCAACAAAATAATAAAAAAGAAAAAAGTAAAAATAGTAATAATAATGATTTTGATGACAACAATAAAAAAATGATAATAATACTAATTAAAATAAAATAAATTATAGTAAAGTGATTGGAACAGAACGAATAATAATACCAATGATTGTAGTGATAATTAAAATAAATAAATTGTAGTAAAGTGATCGAAACGGTGATTGGAAATATCGCACCACAATTTCTCTGATTAAGGGAGCATTTTTCAGAACTAAGATGAATCAGTCCATGCTCAATCCCACCATGCTCATCCTATCCCCTCAGAAACCCCACCCCTACCAACTAATTTACCCCACCTTTACCCACATACGCACCACACGATACACACTTTAGTGGTGCAATAAGGTACTTTCTATAATGTTTCGACGTGACCGGTATTCCAAATTCAATGGGTATAGTTCAAAGCAAAATGCGTTACATACTGAGGTATTGATCTCCTACCCGTCGATTTTCATAAATGATCCCAGGTACCATTTCGGTGGACACTTGGAGGATTGAACACTTTTCATTATAAAAGGAAAAAAAGCGAGCGACTGTTGGTACGAAACCGGAATGTTCAAAAAAAAAGAAAAGAAATGAAAAAAAGAAACCGAACGACGATCGCTTGTTAGTGAGAGAGTTGAGTCAAACCTTAATCCACTTGAGACAAACATGACTCTTTGTCACAGTAGAACACTGATCCAATTGGTGGTGATAGACCATCAAAATAATGCTGGTATATATGGTTCGAGTCCAATCCCTCAGACGTAGTCTGAACAGTTTGATGAGAGAACTGTGTAGAATTACAGTTAGAGCATCACCCCAACCTTCACTGAATATATAAAAGAGACATGATGAGCTGATTTCTGTCACATATATTTTTTCTCTCTCTGTCTCTCTTTCATTTATTTTGTCATCATTTTTTTATTTATTTCTTTCATTTAATCAATTCTTCATTCTCATCTGAAAAGTGGGGAAAGGATGAAGTGTTGGAGGGTCGTTGTCTTATAACAGTATTGCGTATGATCTTACCTAGTTAACCGAAAATTTCTAACCTTGTTTTTGGATTGTAATTCTGACAGTTAAAGAAAGAGTACCTATTCAAAAGTAACCGCAGTGGATGTTTCTATTTCAACCTTCACGTGTTCACAAAAAGTGATGACCGTCATGGTGTTTTGTTTTTTAAATATTGTTTCAAATTTTAGAATTTGTTGTGTAACCATGTTGGAAACGTTTATGATGTATTGCACATGCAATGCTGCGTGATATAGGTAGGCGCATTAGTGACGATTCGGGTAATTTTGTAAGAACATGGCGACTTGCCAGTGGGCAAAACGAAAACATGTCTACAAAAACTTCGTATTTTCTTCACCTCGTATCTGAAGTACTAGAGATTGATGTTTTCTCGTTTCAAAAACTGTATTTGAAGTATCAGGACTTACTAAGAGGGCTGTAGAACAAAGGATTTCCTTTCATTAAAACGAAAAAAAAACGTCAGTCCATAATCATAGACAACAAAATTTCGTCAACGATAATATTTTGGAGTAAATTTTTCATTTTGATAAATTTTGATCAAAAGTAACTGATATCAAGGACATGACTCCATGATGGTACTTTAAGAACGTGCGTTTTTGTTTTGTTATCTCCCTACAGTATCATTTCAACAAGTTCTCTGATATGTTTGTAATCGTTATTGTGTTAGTCCTGCATGTTAAAATTGCATGTCCTTGTGTGTAACAGTCTGTGTGTGTGTGTGCTTGTGTGAGTGTTTGTGCAAGGAGGGAGGGGGGGGGGGTGTGGAGGGTGCCGAACGGGGACACACAAGAGATTAGAGCTGTAACTGCGGATACGCCGAGAAAAGGGGAAATCTCAGTTTCTTGGTTACTTTTATTTAATGCAAATTGAGGCAGATATGGGCCCTCAACTTTATACGTCAATCAGACTCAGAGTTAGCCTACCCGACTCTATGGACCTACATGGGAAAGAGGTGTATAAGTGAAAAAAAAAAAAAAACACAATCAAGTTTCTGGCGTGGATCAGGGGTACACGCAAGACTAAGTACCTGTAAACTATGGACATCATCTCCAAAGTGGGGATATCCTCGATTACGTGACGAAACATCCTTGTCCCAGTCGGCGGCGAGTTAAACTGGTATGTGTGTGTGAGTGAGTGGCAAAGGTTAGGGCGCCTCCATTCTTTTTCATTTTACCTCCCCTTTGTCGATTAGATTGCAGCCCCATCTTTACGAGATTGCTTCCTTCGTGCAATTATGTATGCCATTAATTTAAATAGTGACCTAGACCTTTTGATGACATTTTTTTTTTTTTTGTTGTTAGCTGATATCTCTAATTTCTTAGTTCTCTTTAAATCCACAGCTTCTTCTTAATTATGGGGCTCGAGTGCCCGACCCTAATTCCGGGCAGCTACAAAGAACGGAACAGCATACATTGCAACACTCAGTTGGCATATTAAATCTTTATCGTGCCCATTCCTGTGGATTATATATTGCTATGACCAGTCCAGATCCTATAGGTAAGGTTATTTTTTCTTTTCTTCTTCTTTTTATCTGCTTTTTCCAAGAGTTGTTGTGTTGAAGTTGAAAGGAGCTTGTAAAGTGCGCCCTTACAAACATACTACGATTCACTGTTTGGGCGTTGAATGCATATTTGCAAGGCAAGGTAATCCTAACCTAACCTCAAACACCCACAGTGACATGCTGGCAAAATATCTGAAATCAAGTTTGCTCCAACAATGCACCTACAGATATTTTGAGGACACTATGATATATAATAAGCTACTATTGAAAAGTTCATTGTATTTATACACCGATAGAGGGTGCTCTTTACTGACTGACACCTATATGAAACCCCAAAATGACCAGCTGGTGATGCTGTCTAACCTAAGTTTCTGTTATATTGTACGTTGTTGTCTTTGCTGATATTGATGTCTAAATTGAAAACAATGATACCTAAATTTCCATTGATGTCTGAACTTGCATTGACATTTAAATTAACGTAGATAGTTTAGTCGACGTTAATTTGATTTGCCCTTGTTTGGCGCTTTGTCTCTTTTGGCGTTCCAAATCCTAACTTCCATTGACCTTACGGTGACGTTTCAAGTTACCTTTTTTAGCGTTTCTTAGACACTGTGGTACTGCCTGTGTGTTGAGGTTTCCGTGATCGATGACATTTCCAAATGAAGATTGAAAACGTTATTAATCAACCAATTTAATGAATAACAAAATCGTTTATGTCATTCTTTATTGCCAAAAAAAAAAAATGAATTTACACTTCTGAAAATTACTGAGTGTTAACTCTGTTAGATCGGGTTATCCATCTAAGTCTGTCGAAAACCGAAATGTTATGTCACAATGCATGGTTACGGTGTCATAAAACTGTTTGTTATTATCGGGTTCTT
This sequence comes from Stichopus chloronotus, assembly GCA_021234535.1. Taxonomy (NCBI): domain Eukaryota; kingdom Metazoa; phylum Echinodermata; class Holothuroidea; order Aspidochirotida; family Stichopodidae; genus Stichopus; species Stichopus chloronotus. The sequence goes on from CM037842.1 coordinate 11,169,635, forward strand.
ATGAACGATTACACTGTCTCACTCACATGATTATGAGATAATTGATACGCTGTCTCGAGTAAGAAACCGGTATTCAAACGGTTCAGAAAGCAACAACTTTTAAAGATCATTAAACGTATATGAGACAGTCATTCATCTACACTGGATGGGTGATTGCCGTCCCACGAGATCAACTCGAAAGGACAGATAGACTATAAAAGCAGAATGTGCTGTTATTCCTTCGTTATTAAATGTTCTTTAAAGGATTTGCTGTATATTTATTACAGTTGTAACGAGCTATAACAGGTAACATTTCGCGTGGTCTGTTTTTGGAAGTAATTTAAAAGAAGTCAAATTTAGACCAAACGATGTACTGGTAGATGTACAGAACTTTCGAACAAAACATCCACGTTTCGTCTTTGGATTGGTTTATCTAGAAAAAAAAACTTTTTATTTCTACCATACAATTAACACTCTAATTAGCGTAATTTCTCCAGTGAAAGAAACTTGGCGGTGTATATGTTGTTTCCCGCGTTCTTAGCGAATGGAAGAGAAAGATGGAAGGTTAACGATAGAAGGCTATTTTTCTTATAGTCAATCAAACTACAGCTCCCGCTTTAGGCTCAACAAAAATCCCATTCTTTGGCAAATATATGACAAGCGAGAGTGCGGAAATATCATAATGAAGCAATTACAGATAGCTCCATTAAAATATGAACCTCTCTTTTATCATACGTTGGGCATAGTATAATTAGCATAATTGATGATTTTCTAAAAAAAAAAAAAATAAATAAAAATAAAACAGAACTGTTATACAATGCTAAATATCATATAGGGAACCTCTACTCTCTATAAACGGTTGGGTAAGCCTTTGTTTGGGTTATGCATGCAATCCACTAAACTGCTGAATAACAACAATAACCAAGTTGGTAAAAAAATACCAAATTTGTTGTGAAAAGTTCCCCAACAACGATTTCTTTCAAACCAGCTTGTATTTTCGTTTTACCACACAGTTGAATAGAAGACATATGTATTCAACCTAATTTACAGAGTATTTACACTTCGACCGTAAGACCATTAACCTGCGACATATACCATTCATTATTGTGGTGCGCCGCACTACAATCTTGTCATTACTGGTCGACCAGCAATTTCTTGTATGGCTCATAACGCCTCACCTGCGCGTGATGTAACTTAGTTCATACAAATATGCATGCGCGACCTTTTAGTAATAGCAGTATGTGCGAGCTATGGCCGTCTTCAAACCAAAATCTACTAAGGAAAAGCAAATGCCACTACTACAAGAACTATTTAAGGAGTTAAAGTGATGAGAGAGCCCTGCGGATAAATTTCCAGAAAACGTAATGAAATGTGGTTCGGCCTTTTCCCAATGAGGTGATAAACGTGGAGTGTCAATGTTGTTTCAAAAATTGGCGTGCAATACAGCGCCATTGTGTTTAAACATGATGTCACAGAATCGTGTGCTGCTTCACTGCTTTTTAGTGGTTACAACATGACGTCCTTCTACGGACTCATGTACTGCTCTCATGTACTATTTCAGTGGTGGAGCAGAAAGACAGGTTTGACATATATACAGCTAGTACTAGAGTGCTCGTTAAAACTCTGAGCAGTACAGGCTTGTACGACATACGGTATATAGTAACGATTATCCTCGGCAACTTTACGACATTATGAGAGAGACCCAATGGAATTTTTGTTTCGTCCAGCGTGATATATAAAAAAGAATGGATTGGGAAAGGGGTCGACAGGAAACGGCACTGCCTTACGCAAAAAATGATAACTCCTATGAGGAGTGGGTCCACAGAGACTGGCTTATTCCCAACAACAAGGACTTAGCCTACCACGCACTACAATTCTGCGTATTTGTGGGCAAATGCAGTTCTAGTTTAATTTATCATCATGTTAGCCCCACTAACTACTACACCTACGCCCTCTCCTCCCTAAACACGTGATTTAAAATCAAAGATATTCGAGTAAATCCATTGAGAGTGCACTTGTTAAAGATATTCACCAGCAAAAGAAAGTTGAAATTTCATTAAATATAATTAAGCTAAATTTATTAAATATTTCTATCTGTATCGGTGAAAACCATATCTCAATGGGATATTCTATTAGAATTAAAAAATCTATTATCTCTTTTTCAGAGTAGTACACTATGGGATATCTGTAACGTCACACCAGTAATGCTTCTTGAATATCCTTTGCATTTCTTTTTAACTCTCGACGTCTTGTTGCGAGTTGCGAGCTTACCTTCCTCAATACTTTCAGTTGATTTTACGATAAACCATTTTTTTTCTTCAGTGGTGTCGTATTTTAGTCTTCAAACAACAACAACACCTCCATTTGTGGACAATGTACTGGAGTGGGCCTCAAAGTGTCTTGAGTGAAAAATAAATCTTTATTTACAATGAAGTTACGTTTTCACCGACATATTTTTTTTAAGGCATGACCTGGCAGTTGCCTCTATTGCAACCAGTTTACAACGTACTAAAAAGTGTGTTCTTCTTTTTGTGTGTGTGTGTACAGCTACGGCATTTTCCCTCGGTGACCAATTACAGAAGCTTAGCATATCCGAGTATGAATTTCGACAGGAGTATAAGGCACTCTTGGACGACGTGGAGCAGTTCGCTGCCGATATGCTTGGTCAAGCACGAAATTCGAAAGAGGTAAGTCAAATTCCTGTATAGCTCAGACCCGCATAGAGCTAAGACCTCGGTGATCACACATGACTGCTCTATACTGGAGCTGTAAATAAGAGATCTGTACGTGCCTGTGTATACGATGAATATTCATGGCATATACCACTGAGTTGAACGAAGGACGAATGGAATTCCCGGAGTTAAGTTGTTACGAGCAGTTGCGGAGCAGTGCTTGTTGTGAAATACGACTTAACTTAATCCTAATCTTTCTAACTTCCCCTACTGCGTCCATGTTGAGAGCTCACACTTAAAATAAATATGGAGAAGTATGCCACGTAATCTATGTATAGGTGACCAGACTGATGTAGGATTAGTCGGTCGATGGTTGGAAGTCAAGGGTGGAAGCAACTGTTCACTGACATAGACAACCCAGTTAACACGCCCTCTTGCATCGCTTGCATTAACCCCGATCGTGCATTATCCTACAGTTAATACACAGGTCCAAAGTTGATTAACCTTGTTCATACATACCAACGAGATTTTGATAAAAAAAGGACGAAAAAAGAAAGGAATTTGGTCTTAAATAACCGCCTTTTTATTGAAAAGGAACCCCGAGAAAGGGTAAACAAATTTACAACATGTCAACAATAATCGTGCCCGAAACAGAAAGTAACCCGTAGACAAAACGAATAACAATAACAATTGACATAGCAACAACGGGCGCGTGCTTTAGTTCGTTTACGTGCTTTAGTATAGTTTGTTTGCAACTTGTAGTGTACTAATGTACGTGCAGGCTGTGGTACGGTGAGTGTATGTGCATTCACTGTGTAGTACGTGTGTACGTAAGTGCGTGCTATACAGAGCGTGGTACAGCTACAGGGCCTGATTACTGATTTTGGATAAAGACAGTGACAGATTCATTGAATAAACATTTCGAGAAGGTGAGATTAGGCTACCCTACGTCAGAGGGATTACCACTGACAGTATACTGTGCTGTTGGTCCTTAACTTTACCTGCATTTTACTTTTGAGCAGGCCTTAGGCCCTACGCGCGGCCTAGGTAACGTTAGAACTAGGAACTTCGAACTTCTAATCGAACGTTACTTCACTACTGTAGCCCTGATACTAGTAATAATACTGTATTAGCCTTTGTTTTGTGCAAGATATAGCAGACTGAAAACACACTGTCGATCTTCAGTTTTATTGTATTCATCCGCCGGTGATTGACCGTGGTTTAACAAGTTGGGTTACTAGCGATTAACCCACGGTCACCTGACTGAAATGGGCCAATAGGAGTTGAGGATTCTTTCCAAGTATGTATGAATGAATATTGAACTTGTATCGTGTGAATGGTGTATAAAATAAACTGACAAAGTGTGTCAGGGAATATAGATGGACTCCCCACTTCTTAACTCCTATATCCCGGTAAACAACTTGAAATTAAATGAAACTAGTCACTCAAAGGAATTAGACCTTCCTACAACTTAGAGATGTTTTACCACTTTATTTTGAGCGAACCCTGTCTGAGTAGTATGTTCCATTTGAAAGTTATGGATGATTGGTCGTCTTATTGAGATGTCCTGTGACGTCAGTCTTTTCTTGATAACGCTTTGCAAGCGTCATTAGTTTCCGGTTACCCTTCGCACGTCTATTCATGTACAGGGAATACAAAAGCAAAGCGGTATAGGCCGACATGCACACAATGGTCTTCCGTTTTATTATTTTCTTTGTTACTTTCAAAGAGCCTAACCGTAAACTTCTGACCGTTTATCAGGAAGAGACCGTAGAAGTCACGTAAAATAGTGATAAAACAATCAATCACATGTAGCTATTGATAAAACAATCAATCACGTGTAAAGAAATATCTAACTCAAAATGGTACATTGCATCATGGGTAAATATGTGATGTTACACATGTCACTGGCACAAGTTCTTGATTACCAATTGTATTGCTCTATAATTTTGGCGTCTTAAAGCAATGCCTTGGCGTAAGAATTGTTGCCCTAATTTCCACAACAATATATATGTACAATAAACCCAATCTATATTTACCGCTGGAATCACACTTCCAGGTTAAATTAATAAAACAATATTTATTGCAGTAATTTGTCTGGTGGCATATTCTTTAGCCTTGAGGCAATTGGGAATCTTTCTCAGCCAAGGAGGTCTTTTCCTTCTCTATTCAATTGGTGTGTTTTTTCTTTAAGTGACACAGTGAAAAAAAATCTTCTCTTTCATCGAAGAACCCGTATCCTGTCAAAGGACTTTTCGTTTTGTAGCATGTATCTTCTCTGTTAAGCTTTGATCATTACATACAGACAAAACAAAAAGGAAAGGAAAGAAAAACAAAATCGACACAAGGCCGCACATGCGTCAACCAAAAAAAAAAACAAACAAAAACAAACAAAACGAAAGAAAAATTAGTGGGCGCTTTTTTCTTTTCTGAACCTTCGGCTAGCGGCACTTGCTTCGTTAGAAGATTTCCCCCCACTGAGATCCTCTTCCTTTACTCTGCTTAGCGTGAAAAATTCCCATCTTCATCAAGAGGGTATGCATGCTAGAGTCAAAATTACCAACGGCTTTTTACGGTCTTTTACTGGAGTGGGAGTTACTTGAAATGTCAGTTATTACTATACTATAATCGTCGTTACCTGGCCTGATGTGAAATGAAGCAATTAAATATTATTGGCAATCCCACGGAGGACAACAGCTCGTTATTAACATAGGCCAACGGCAGTCAACCGTATACGATCGGGTAAAGCTGTAAGCTCCTTTGCGGCAGACGGCCTTGCCATTTAAACCGTAACACGTCACAGCAGTGAAAGGTCGCTGAACAAAAATTTTAGTTTTGCTTTGCTTTTTTTCCCTCTCTCTCTTTTACGGTGAATGGATAATACAGAAGAAGAAAAATTCGAATGTATTCTACACTATTTCGATACTAAATGTTTTCAGGAAGTAGGTCACGTGTCCGTTCTTCACGATACCCAACGTAGGACTGGTGGTTTTATCTGTCCGTGGTTGGACTGTTATTAAGACGGAGGCAATGGTGGGTTTCGTTGTTGCAGATTTTGTCCTACTCATACGTAATGCAACCGACAGCTTATAATCATACACAAACTTCCATCAAATCGGTCAACTTGCGTGATGGCGACACACTAGAATTGTGAAACTTAAATACGTTTCATAAAGTTCCCTCCTTGCCGCATTGTCTTTGTTATGAACTTTTTTTCTTCAACTTCTTTTACATGTTTTATTTTCAATAAAGCGCTTTATAATTGAATTTTACAGGGTTTTATCAGAAGATGTAATTGATCAATTCTCTTAATGAAATGGGAGCCTGGGAATACGGGAGCCTGATATTAGACTTTTACATCAGTCGCATTCATGAAGAATTTAGTTCAATATTAATTATAGTAATTACTCCAGGATTATCAGGAATCATAATGCTTCGATTAACATTTTAACCACGAGGAGAGGAACCCGTTCTCGCAAGACCCTGTAATAAATACAGCAGTTAATATTCCGTTATCGTGAGTTTTCACGTTAAGAATTACTCTCGATAATCTTGTGATTTAATAAATAAGACGTTCAATCAATAAAAGAATAGGTCACGGACTGCCAATTTTTTGAATAATTAAAGTGATTTTCAGACTGCCTTCAATGTTCACAGTTCCATGCAAGACGCAGTTATAATTTTATTTTTGTTCTTTCATTTACTTGTTATTACTCTCACTTTTATATGTTACCGCCAGGCTAGTTTCACGTGACGAGCGTTTAAACTATCTCATTTCATGACCTCACAAAATGGTACAATTTCATCCAAAATGTCCAACACAAAAGAAAAAAAAAACCCGGTATGTATATACGGTGGCGGTGAACATTCGGTGAAGTCATGTTATTACACATTTACATCTATGGATACCGCCATGCAAGGCACCTCTCTGAGACCTTCGTTGAAGTTGATTACACTCAACGGCAAGTATTTACATGGATAAATTGCTCAGTTGACCTGTGGACTGTGCCTAATCGTTTGCGATAATAAGCCAACTGCATGTATGGGTGCTTTGTCACCTCCAGATGGATTCCATATTTTTTTGTTGTTGTTGAGACAACTATGTAAACTAAGTCTCACCAAATACCCAGCCTTCACTTAGAACTCCCTCTCAGTAAGTTGTCTCCCTATAGCATTCAACAGTAGATTCATCTAGGTAAGATATCAAGTTTATCACTCACGTTAGATCTGATTGTAGTTGACTGTAGCTCGTAATTAATCGAAACACACAGATACTTAGAGTGCACATGTAATCGGACAGACATTCACACACATGTGTGCGGGAGGTGTGTGTGTGCGAGTGCATGCTGGCCTGCATTACACCTTGCTTGCATACAAGCATGCGTCGTATCCCTGGAAATATCCGTTACGTTATTTAGTGCCAAGACATGCAATTACAGCGACGTGTCACATATAGACTCTGTTTCAGCACGATCCTGGAAAATGATTGATCGATCGCCTCGGAGTTGAAATCATTAGATCTGTTGATTTATACAGACTCCATTCAGTTCACAGATAATTTTTTACCAGCGGAAATATATTACATCTTATTATACCGTAACTGACCGCACGCGGGGTGATAGCAGGCAGGGCATGGAATATGATCTGCATAGAGAGATGTTTACGCTCTGGATCAGTTTGCTGTTTTTCGGACTGACAGTTTTAACACGACAAAATTGTTTGTTTACGGTTTGTCTCTTACGATCCAGGATTGAGGTTTGAGTACCCGCTCATATATATCAAAGATACGCCCACATATACCACACAAACACACACACATACACACTCACAAAAACAGTTTCTGTATATTCATCTCCATAAAATAACAACTTCGTGGTATTATCTTAGCCTATCTGAGTAAAAATGCATTTAAGTGACACTGTTGAATGAGAGTTATCCACTGTCACCCGTTGTCCACGGACTTTCGACAGCGGAAAGAGGTCGCTAGTTTAAACAAAACGTCTAGCTAGTATAAGTCACATTTATTATGAGTTCTCACAACCGGCACGGGAACCAAAAAAGGAATACACGGGCATGTCACTGGATACAAGTACTTGACCGACCACCTAAACCAGAGGCATTTGTTCTCCTTACCATATCAATACGTCGATATTTCCCTTTGACTTGAACATAGAATTAGCGTGATTTGTTCAAGATCACCCTCTATTACTATAAACCTTCCACCTTGAACCGGAAGTCTTTAATGGTAGATGTGTTTGTTTAAAAGTTGGAATACGATATCATATTTAAAGGATTATTATTAACTATTCAAACAGACCCTTGTATCCATTACATCTTTTTTCAGTTTCCTTGCTGTCCTTATAGGCTCGATCCAAAGTAGAAAACAAAGATGTTTTGCTAAAATAAACTCCTTCCTTTTGTCTCCTTGAATTTATTGTCCCGATAGCTCGAAATCGTGATGAGACACAGTAACGGAAAGAAAGAAGCAGAGGATGAAGAGACAGGAGAGGTAGATCTGACTCCAGAGAGACTCGCTCAGGCCATAGACTTAGAGCAGAAGAAGGTAAATAAAATTTGAAGAAGCTGGAATGTAAGTTGTACTGGCAATCATCTGGTTATCTGCCTTTGTTCTTCGTCAGTGTTTCAGGGAAGAGAAAGTTGGGGAAAAGATCACCTGTCACATGATTTTAAAGAGAGCTATGAACTCATCTTCCAGATATCTGAATATGGAAATTGTCTCGACATTTTGTTGACCCTACGAAATCCAGACTGTCCAAGAAAGCCTAACCGTCAATCACTGTTCCTCGAAATCAAACAGACCGATAAAAACCGACATGAATATTCATATATGCAAAACTGGGGCTTAAACAATGTTTTATTTTTGGAGTGGCTATAACCATATTCGACTTTCAGTGGCAAAATATGACAAATTTTCAAACTATTCCCTAGCTTAAACGATAGAATATTCCGTGTTAGCCCCCAATATTTTAAGGTATCGAGGTAGTGCCTTTGCGATATAACTGATGTGATATAACTGTGACGAAACTTCAAAAGTGTCTTTATTGCGTGATTGGCGTCTCATGGTCCCGGATTGACACAGTGCTTCTCAAACCAGACTAAAGCAGAATGGTTAGTGTAATTCAAAGTAGTGTTGTCAACGGGTACGTTGGGACCGGTTCTGAAAGTGCGACCCGGATCCAAAATGTGATCTGAATGTGTACCGACCGACATTCGACTTGTATGTAGCTGAAAACACTCCGTCGTCATGCAGTAAGTGAGTTACATTAATATGCAAGACAAAGAAGTCTTCACCCTCTGTCGGGTACCCCGACCAACTATGTACGGAGGATACCTGGGCATGAAGTTTGGACTCAGGAGTGAACACTAGCAAAAATGTTTCGGAATTTATGATAAATTACAGAATCTCTGTAGAAGATACAGAAAAATTGAAAAAGAAAAAAAAATGATAAAGATATCTCTCAATAGTTACGTTTGCGGTGGTGGATGTGTGGGGGTGGGGAAAATGGAAACGATAATTTTGAAATTCTAGAAAAAAATTCCCCGTAATACGAAATTCCGACAAAAGTTTGAGCTCGGGTTGTCTTCACAAAGTTGTTTACTGTCTGACAAAAAGCCTCTAACCTCATCTTAACTTCAAATCAGGCGGATCTGGAAGGGCTGTCTCCCGTAGTGGCATGATATTTCAACGCAGATCGATAACCGCTAACTAAGTACTGACTTCACAGTGCCAGAGATGGTGTACTTGCTTATATTCATTAGGCCAGTGCCGTATACTCCAACGTAAAATCTCGACATCTCAGAGAGAAATTGAAACGTCAGCCGAAAAAGTAAGCGACGTATGGTCAGTGTTCTCGAAACTTTCAAGGGCACTTCGTCAATACGGTACAAGGCAATCAAACAATCGGTATTGCTCATATTGCGAAGTCCATACCACTGTAAAGTAGGAGTTCGGTTATTTCGCTTTAGCTGGGTCCTGGTTATTATATAGCTGGGTCCTGGTTATTATATAGCTGGGTCCTGGTTATTATTACTTATGTTTACATCTTTTTTGACCTTGATTTCACAGTTCGTTGCACATGCGCATTGCCAGCAACTGTTGATGAATAAATTTTACGGTTCTTTCAACCGGAAAAATTCCTACCGATATTGGGTGACCTTAATACTGATAACGATCGGCTACCCCTTCCTCGCCATCGGTTACAAAGTCTTCCCAACTAGACGTCTTGCCTCTTTCATGAGAACGCCGTGAGTATATCGTCTCATTTTTTATCTCTTGAAATTATCCAATGGTTGACGTAACTCGAGATCGATTTTTAATTTTGTCGACGTCACTCATTTGCATTATTCTCGAGGCCAATCAACCCTAATGATTTGTCCTTCAGTGCCCGTTAACATGCTTTTTTCTTTTTCATTTCTTTCTTTTCGACAGAAAAGTTAAATTTCAGATGGATGTCGGGTCGCGGCTGACATTCTTATTCTTTTTGATTATTATCTCGTCACAGTTCGTGAAGCACGACGAGGGCAATAGGCACGCATCAAATATACCGCATCCACTCACAATTATACTTACCATTTGGATTGCAGGTCAGTCAACACAAATTGCCTCCTTTAACATCGTTTTGGGAAGACACGAAAATTAAAGTCGTAGCCTATCCAATGTTAATACTCAGCAGGATTTTTTTTTTTTGTACAATGGAATATAGATAATGCATGATAGTGTCATATTTTGCAACGAGTTTCAGAGATATCTCCTGAGGGATGAGAAAGAAAGGGGAAGAAACAGTGACAATGACGTCAAATGACGTCATTATTTTGTCATCATAAGGAAAGAGTAAAAGATTTCTCCAAACAACAAGAAGAACTAAAATTAATGTACGAGACATTTTATTTATCTCTCTGTCAATCATACCATTTTGTATTAGCTTCCCTAGTTGTCAAATAACCACTTTGAAGTTTGGACCCAGTGCGAGCTTTAAACTGTGTTAGTTATCTCGGACGGGCTATGTGTGACGTAGGACATACAGGCCACTGCTGTTCCTTATTTCGGACGTTTCGTGTCGCCTGCCGGCCAGGGTTTTACGACGGAAATCCTCTTCCGTTTAGCGATTGTGAAAACCTCGTGAAAAACGGCCTTTAATAGCATATTTTTCGTTGAAACCTTCATTCGGAAAATCCAATGGTCACTGATTCAATATCAGTACCGTCTTGTAACCCACTCAGAGGGCAGGTTTTAGGCCATATTTATCGATAAACAATCGATAAGCAAACCAAATTTGTGGGTACTTTGTCACAAACAGTCGCCAAGAACAGTTACTCAAATGGTTCTCAATTATCAATTTTTCGATAGATTTTCGATTTTCTGAGAGGAAAAAAAAAAAGCCAAATTGCACAATTTTTTTTAAGTGCAATTTTGAATGACATGAGAAATTGAGAAATTCTTTGAAATGTCGTCCCTCCGATGACGTCATCTTAGATTTAAATCTCCGACCATTTTTAAATTGAAATTAAGACACATAAAAACCATCCTGTACATTGTTTTGTCCAATTTTCCTCTAATAAATAAATATTCACGTTACGAATTTGTTTCTTTTAGAATTATTTAACATATATCCATTTATTTCCTTTCGGCTGTTGGAAGGGGGGAGGGTCAACATTATATACTTTAAGGCCTGCAGTCCTGTTCGGTCTCCTTAATTGAAGTTGTCACATACTTGTCATATTTCGCTGAAAAGGTTAAGACTATAAATATCTCAAAATTTAGGTTAATACGTACCGTAGCGTGTCTACTAGTAAGGTACCTTGCTTTGTATTACCTCGACTTGGACGTATTGATCTTTTCCCGTGTCCTTCTTCGTTCTGCTTAGCTGGGCGTGTCCAATTTCAATGAATATTAATGAGGATATGAGATACGGCCGAGAAAGGAATCTTGTAACACCTGAGGGAATTTTGTATTTCTTGATTTATTTCTCGAAAGTTACGACATGGTCGTTATTTAACCATCGTTATAATTAAAATTACCTTCTATTCTGAGAACGTAGAGGTGGTTAGTAGACGAAGAATTTTTACAATCAAGTAATGATATTCTATTAGTTAATGTACAAGAATATCCACAACTGCTATACTGGAAGTTCCTGGTATGACTAAAAATGTATTCTCTGGTTTATGCCACAGTATTTCATCACATTCGCGGTAATTATCATAGTCATCACCGTAACAATCATTATCACCATCATTATCATCATAATTATCACCATCATCTCCAAACATCAACATCATCATCATCATCACCATTACCATCATAATCACATCAACACCATCATCATTATCATCATCGTCAGTATAATCTCCATACATCGCTATCATATATTGCTATATCGCTATCATCATCGGCAACATCACCATCTTCTTAGTCCGCCTCCTTATCATGATAATGGTCACTATTATAATCACAACCATCGTCATTATCATCATCATCATCACCAACATCGTCACCATTACCATCACCATCATCTTCATCATTATCACCTCAACACTATCATTATCATCATCACCATCACCGTGACCATTATCATCACCATGATCTTCTTCATCATCACCTTAACACTATCATAATCACCATCATCATGATCATCATCATGATCGTCATGATCATGATCATGATCATTATCATCATCATCATCATCATCATCACCATCATCATCATCATCATCATCATCATCATCATCATCATCATCATCATCATCATCATCATCATCATCATCATCATCTCAGTCAACAGCATCATTATTGTCACGTTTTCATATCAGTTACTTGTGTTTATGGCCACTGCTTCCTACTTTTTAATATATTTTAGTTGTCAATAATGCAACAATAGCTCTCTTTTGAAAATGCTTCATTGTATTACATTCGACAAAATGAAAGTCGTCAACACCATTCAACCACCTTCAACAACTAATCCACTTTAACTCTCATTAAGCAGTTGTCTTGTTTTTAATACAGCTTTTGCTCTCCGTTTGGTTTTCTCCGTAGGTCGTACATTAGCGGAAGTGTGCGCCCTAATAAGAGAGGGACATGGCCGGCTGCTTAACTTCACCACATGTTTTGATATTCTAATTCTGATTCTGTATTGGATATGCCTTATCCTCACATTTTACACAAAAGTGACAGCGGTAAGCAGTCGTAACTACACAGACATTACAACTAAATATGTACATGCATGTACCAGCTATGTCCCACAAATATGTCCCCCCATGTATGTGTGTGTGTGCGGTTGTGCCTGTGTTAATAATGTGTATTAATAGTTAGAAGGCATATGGCATGGCGCAGGAAAAATATAATACATACAACTCAATTCCTTGAAAGCGACAACCAACAATTTATCTTTGGGTGGAAGTGTCATGTTTCATTTTTTTTCTCCTCACTCTACTCTCTAAATTGTGAATATCAATTGCTATAGGAAATGCAAATAAACGAGATCATTTTTTTGTACTTAACCAATAAATCAAGCCGTCAATTCGAAACTGGCACGCAGTCTAGTTTAACATATATAACAGTCGTAATCGTCGTGTTGGCGTAACACTGATCCACAGACGCGCTTACCCTACATGTCATTAAAATTATGAACTGGATATGAACGGGTCGTCGATCACTTTCGAAGCCGACTTCATACATTATTAACTTGAAACAAACACTGGCGGATAGCACCGTTGACTTGTACATGCGGCTTATGGATTTAAAGTGTCCACCTCATCTGTAGTATTTAAGTAGTAGGAAAGGTATAAGTTATATCACTATTTGGTAACTACGTGAGCTTCACTACCAAACGTGATGTGATTGTTCACAATGTCTATATATAATGAACATACATTAAATTCTGCTATTGCGGTGATGGAAAAAAAAGTAGACGGCACATTTGCGGTTACTCCAACGTCAAGTCAAGTTAATTTACTATGAGGGCCCGGTTCTGCTCAAAATAATGTTGGGCTTATACAATGAACGATGTAGCTAATCGCGGGGCTAGTAACGAGACTGTTAGCATTAAGTATTATGTCTAGGATACGTTGCCTTGTAAATGGTCACCCAACAACCAAAATATGTGGCGTAGGAGTACAAATCTTCTTGCCTAAAAGGCCCATCCAGTAGGAAAAGATCTTTGTGACGAAACTTGGTTTGCCGTTTGTCTTCTTTTGTCTTTCCTGTCAAGTCTGACCACTGACTCATTCAGGTCTTTTGTTTGGGAGTTCCCAAACTCATAATGCAGTGATACGGGGGGGGGGGGGGGGATGTCGTAGGGACTGAGAGGCTGAAACATTTTTCCTATGACTGAATGCCATCAGGTGCGATTTGCTGCAAACATGAAAGTCCTCCGCAACTTGGATCCGCTAGCGTGTCTGACTGTATCCGTTGGTGTTTCGTCTCATCGAGTGTTGTATGGTTGTGCCGTGTCTTGCACGAATTAATACTGTATTGTCTCATCTAGCTGTTTTTCTAAAGCAGTCTACACAGAAACCTCCCAACATCAAAGACGGTTTGGGGTATGGCCAAAAAAAAAAAAAATGGAGACATTATAGGGATTGCTCAATGCCGGGTAAAATATCAAACACTGTCACCCAATCAGTGCCATCCATTGTTCTTGGCACTATGCAGAAATAAAAAAAAAATAGCAAATGAGCATGTGACATCTTTTCTGGAAGGACAGTTTCATCGTTCAAGCCCTGCGATATATTGCCTGATCTTTTTTCTTTGGTTAATCCTTGTTTCATCAAGTTTTATTCTTTCTATGTCTAGTCTGCCTCAGGCCTGGTGTTTGTTTTCTCTAATGTGTTCTGTACGTACGTCTTTGTTTAAAAGGTTTTGCTTCATTTTAGTCTACTTGTGTCTTTTATCATTTTGTTTCACACTGTTTGTTCCGTTGCTGATCTCATGTTTTGGTTATCCTGAGCCATTCTGACAAACGCTTATAGCCGTTGAACAGCATACCGTGTTTTCCTTGTAAAATCTGATCTTTGTTTGCTCTAATTTCTGCTCTGAAACGTCATCGTTATCCCTTAACGTTTTTCACCTTCTTACTTCTTGCCTTGTCTTAAATTGTATTTTACAATGAAGGTGCTGTCTGATTTCCCCACGTGACCGATAAAATCATCTTTGTAGATGTGTTTCTTCACTCGTTTCCTCTTTCTTTGAATTACAGCAAGGACAATCCTCCAACCAGGGGATATCCCACCAGAGTGTTGAAAAGAGATCGGCTGAGGCATACCAGTCGATCGAGGATCACCTCATTCCTCAGATAAACCTGACCCTCCAGGATGCCATTAGGACCTCTAAGTCTGAAATACTGAAAATCATAGAGAAGGGGATAAAAGATATCGACGACTTTGTCGAAGGTGCTAAACCGACGGAACCCCCTAATAAAGGACACGGAGAAAACGACGCCGAGACGTGGGCCAAGGCTACCTTCGCGCTAGCTACGACTGCATCGTTCATAAGGCTCTTGGTACTAACCTTGTCCAGTCAATTTATAGGACCTCTTCAGATCTCGCTGGGAGGTATGTTTTATGATATCATCAAATTTGTTGTCGTCTTCGTCGTGGTCTGGGCCGCCTTTGGAATCGGTCTTAACACAATCTTCTACATCTACGAGGAGGCGGACAGAGAGGCGTGTAATCAAACAGCTCTGTCATCTACTTGTCGTGACGGGCCTTTCTCATCGTAAGACATTTCATTTACTTATTTACTTTTTTCTGTGATTGCTTTATTGTTTTCTTCTTTTCTCTTGCCTGTCTTTCTTGCGTTTCATTTTTCTTTTTCATGTGATCCACTTAAGCTGTATGAGAAGGACTAAAGTTGTGTAAAAATGAGACAGATATCCAAACAGCCAATGTCTAGTTCAGCAATTTTTTGAACGTTTCTCCTTCCTTCTCAGCTCCGGGAAGGGGGAGGTGGGGGAGGGATTAGATGGGGGGATAGAGAGAGGTTGCGATATTTTTAACTTCCTTACCTTAGACTATCGAAAATAGTTAGATACTGGTCTTACTCAGGGTTCTGTTGTTGATCTCTTATGAATAACAGACGCCTCTTTGCCATTTTGACGTCAGAATTGTGCTAAATGATAGAGTTTTGCGAAGCAATTCATGTCGTCAATAGTTATCCAACAAGAAATATCGTGATATGGTCCGAACGGACTTATCTATCTGTATAACGTTAAATATCCAAACATCTCCAGAATGTCCTGTTAGCCATTCTGTTGTTGCGTTCGTTCGTTTCCAATTGTTTTTGTACACTATTGTTGTTGTCATCGTTCTAGTGTCCCTTGTGGCATTGGGATTATCACTGTTACCTGTTTTTATTACTACCTTCATGTTTTTGTTATGCCATCATTATTACGTTGCCCTCGCTGTATTTGTTTTAGATTACAGCATGTTTTAGATTACATCATTTGTCATTTTTGTTATCGTTGCAAACAGTATTTGTTTTCATTTAACGTTGAATCATAATTCCATTTCTGTAATTGTCTAATATGTGTCACAAGTATCTTATTTGTCATTGTTGCATTTCGTTGTTTTTCTTTTCACAGCTCCAATTCCTATCGTTCATTTTCCTTACCACTTTCTTTTCCCATATGTCACTTTTTTTGGGGGGGGGGGTCAGATTTCGTTTGTTTGCACGTTTGTTTAGTAATATTTATGTCCTGTTTGGCATCTTGGGTATAAACGTCATAATGTGCCTCAGCACTTTCTACGTATACATCTATCATTGTCACCTTAGCGTATAACATTACACATACAGCCCTACATTCGTTTCAGTAATTTGCATTTATTTTTCTTTCGACGTCTATCCTCATTTTCTACAGGGTTTGGTCGTCTATGCAAATCCTCTTTTGGTCTCTCTTCGGCTTGGTTGATCTGGACATGCTCTCCTTGATACCGGATAATCATACGGTGACAAAACAGCTCGCGAGGATCATGTTCGGCATGTACATGATGGTAGCGGTTGTCGTCATGCTTAATGCGTTGATCGCTATGATGAGTAATACTTACACAAGAGTAGAGGTGATTTCTTCTTTCCTTAAGAAAAACATTTATTCTTTTTTACTCCAAAGAATAACAAGTGTCATCATTTTTTTATTCTTTTTACTATATGTCGCTTTGTGGAACTGTGATCTTTGCATCCTTTCACGCGGGTGGTTGATTAAATCAGGGAGCTGATAAAATGTTTCGTCTACTTTGAGAGTCATTCCATATGTACCCTCGTTCTTGTAATTTTGCTATCATTAGTGACAGGAAGTGACGTAACATCCGCGGATGACTGTGTGAAACTTGACGGCAGATCCTCGATGTATGATTCTTTCCTTTTTGTCTGGGGGAACTCAAAATTCTCATGATTTGTGACTGCCTTTTAATCGACATCACAATTTAATTCAAAAGATGCGGGTTCGAGCATACCTGTAATACATCATGCACAGAAACGGATTTGATTACACGTAGGGTCTTGTACGCTTACAACGATATCACTCTATTAATAAAGACACTGGTGGGGTTTTATGTGCCCTGTTTGTTGAATTTGAGCTGGCTATATGAGTATGTCTATGGATACCCTGAATGTTGTCCAAATGGACATATTAACCTTCCATATCTCGAGGGTCTGTGTAGGCCAAAAGGCGGAATTGGTTTTCAATCTGATTAAAAATGCATCAGGCTGATTACCGATTTTAACCGAACAGCTAGAGATAGCATCCTGATCACTAGAGATGTCTACCTGATCAATAGAGATATGACTGATCTAGTTGGTAGATTTATCGACTTTATCGTAAGAGGTACTGCACTGCTTGTTAGGAGAGATATCAACCTGTTTAATTGAGATATCAACCGGATTATTAAAGATAACAACCTGATAATTAGAGATATCAACGTGCTTATAAGATATATCAAAAAATAATTAGTTAAGAAACTGACTTGAGTACTTAAGATATCCGCTTGATTGTGAGAGGTCAACCTGATTTCTCAAAGAAGTAAGCCTGATGGTCATTTTCCAACCCGATTATCAGAGATAGCCGTGGCGTTTGTAGAATTTCAGAGGTTGGAGGACACAACCTGTGATTCCTCCGACTGACATGTATCGGATCGTCACTAGTGCACCACGGACGCGACGTTCCTGTGTGCACGAGAGGCCCCCCGTTATGGTCCCCGGTGAGGCCCAGGGGCCGAGATCCGGTGGGGGTCCAGGGGAAGCCATGGAACCTCCAGCAATATAAGGGAATAAGAACTCCTTCAATTGGTTTTAGAGGCCTTATTGATCAGATTTCCTTTGTTTTGGATATCGCGATGTCAGTTCGATTAGATTATTTTCCATGTCAGTGACATAGAGTTCAGGGGTAGTGTGAAGTGTGTCACATACAATAAAGTTAAACACGTTCACCATAATGGGGCCAGTCATTTGGTCAAGAAGGCTGTTTCAGATGATCGCAAAAGGTGACATGACTTGTTTCATGCCATTTGCATAAAATGTGTATACACTGGAGGAACATTTTACGACATTTTTAACTACTAGAGGCGAATTTTATTTGTTATTTTACAGTAATATATTAGAATATCGGTACTTATAAAAGCTTGTATAGGTTAGTAATTGTCATGGCAGTTGGGTCCTATTGGACGTATGCCTACGTTGCCCTTCTGTCCTCCAGTTATTATAGAGGTACCGCATGTCAAACACATGAGAGAATAGCAGTAACAAGTTTTGCGACATGCGATTAAATTACCTCTAGGAGTACATAAAGTTTGCACTCTGCTTACTTGGTACGGTGGGCAGAGCCCGTGCTGTCCGCTACAAATGTGAGATGGAACTACTAAAGAACCCTGGAGGGACTCTAAGTTACAGCGCAAGTCCGCACCGAAAACTTTTGGTGTATATCAGGACCGAAATTCCTGTGGAGAGAGAAACAAGCCTCTGTGGTGGATTGCATTCTTTATCGTATCGATAAGACTCCCCAACTGGGGAAGCATTTTCCGATGGGGGGGGGGGTGCAACATGTCCACACCTAGCGCAACGCCCGTTGAGATTCTTCAGTCTTATTCTCTTCCACTTACCCTTAAATCCCCCCCCCCCAAAATGTTTTTTCCACGATTGGCTTTGGAGGTGAAAGGTGGGGAGGGGGCGCATGCTACTGAGAGACTACAAACCACTTATCAGAGATACCGACCTGATCAATTAAGATACCAGCCTGATTAATCAAGATAACAAACCAATTAATTGAGATATCAACTTAATTCTAAGAGATATCAAATTGATTAACAGATGTATAGAACTGTATATTTGGAGTTATCATCCTGTTTGATAGAGCTTTCAACATGATTATTCATGAGAAAGGAAGTAACTGATAGTGAACAAAGTGATAGGGAACTAAGGAACTGATGGGGAACTTATTATTGGGGATGACATGAAGGAAAAATCATCTTTGAACGTGATAGATTTGCTGTCCTGCAGCGTGCAGTCTTCCACGAATGAGCCAGAGACAAATATAGTAAAAACAAAATTTCTCTGTAAGTTTTATTGAAACTTTATCACTAAAAACTGATCATGTTATCTCCTAATCAATTCACAGGATCACTTGATTCAGGATTCAAAGTACGAAACAAAAGGATTTATTTTTATGATCGAGATTTGAATTGGTTTGCAGTCGACCCATTTTGATTAGCAGTTGTTCAGCAAACATTACAGGAAAAAAGTTGACTCATTGACATATGTCACATAAGCATTGCTGTGGCTTCGACTTCAAACAGTTCACGAGAAAATTAATTATTCCAGGTATAGGTGCAAAGAAAATATAAAACAGCAACTAATTGCTAATCTTCCATGAAAATGAGTCGGAATTGGCCTTTCCTGGGTCGCAAACTTTGATCCTCGTCCGGTTACTCCGTCCCTTGCAGTTAGGGAATTTATAGATATTTAATTTGTAGTTACTGCCTCTTCTGTCAACTAACAGAGTTAGATCTGACCGTGAGAAGTTAGATACTACTCATGTTTGTAGCACACATACTGTAATGGTTTGGTAATTGTTAACTTGTATCGAAACTTCACAGGGCAGTGTAAGTTAAGAATTTCCAAGTCCTGTTTTAATCCTCTTCATAAATACAGATTAATCTCAGCACAGTTAACATGCGAATAAAAGTGATGGACGTCCAACAATTCTTGCGGACAGGTTGCCGAAGTTCACTGAGAATATCAGACACCCAAGGACAGATCGTCTGTCAAGTTTCTGTAGACACTGGAAAGCCTCCTCTTCAAACTTTCATTCCGAATCAGTCCACAATTCACATGAAATTACAAGAACGTGTCACTTTGGAAAATAGAGAACTAGCTCTTGAACTTGGAAGCCTCTCAATCATACCACTGAAGAGTATGATAGGATCAATCGGTCTTTTAGGTCTTTACCAAATCGATAGCGTGTCTGCCATGTTTGCTCGTCTGTAACTTCACCTCCCTTGTTGGGAACGCCGTCTGTCACTTTTTGATTGGCACTTACAGTGGGTATTGATTTAACCGCGAACGTGATAAACGATCAGGTAACTGTACTTACGCTGTAAGCATAAAATTAGACAAAAAAAAAGAGAAAAAGTTTCTGAGACATACAGACAGACAAGAAGATATGTTAACTCCGACGACAAGACGACTGCTGGTAAAATCCAAGACGGAAACATATTTTAAATAAGTCAGTAAGGAACGTTTACCCCAACTACATGTGAACTTAATACTTTTTTAATTACTTTACGTAATAAAAAAGCTGAAAATATTATTTCATAGTTTGTTCTTGTTGTTTTGTTTTGCAAATTAGTCATATCATTTTAATGTTTTAATTTACTAACAACTCGTGCTATGATTTTTAGGAAGTCTAATATAATACGTGAGTCACTCTCAGTAACAAAAAAGAAAAGAAAAGAAAGAACATCACACATTTTTTAGACATTCATGCTTGATGTCACCATTAAATTGTGTCATTTCCATTGTTTGCTTCAAATATGCCTTACTCGTGTTAGCCACTTTTGACATGACAATTCCCCATGCTTATTATCCTATCAATACTAGGGATCTCATGCCGTGCTTCGAAACGCTAAAAGCAAGAATACGAACGATTTCTAACCTACATTTACAGCCCATATTAATGTGTTAGTGAACGTTACTTTACGACGGAACCAACCACAAACTGAGAAATATATACATCGTTTATGACGTCATTAGTCGGTGTTACGGTTAGAAAATGAATCTCCATCAGCTTGGTTATATAATATATAAGTATCGCGTTTATAGGTTATACTAAGCCTGAAACGTATGCTATGAATCGGCAACGCTATACCATGTATATGATTTTTGACGCTCAGGAACGGCGGTAGAACTACATTTGTCGTGCAATTAAACGACTGTCTTTAACAAGCAATTTGACAATTGCTTTTTCTTGTGCAATTCTGAGTAAGCTAGCTTGCAAGCTAGTGAAGAACTACAGGTGCGATATGAAAGGAGATTTGGGAAGTGAGTCATAAAAAAAAGACACGTTTAAATCGAAATATCGATCGAAAAAGTATTACCAGCTATTAATTTTATTAGATTGACAAAAAAATGTATTAGTTGATATTTTCTTACGTCAGAATGTAAAGTGTTTCCGGCATTGTGGACATTACTTTAGACTGGTTTCCCTGTTGCCAGTTCGTTTCGAAGGGGGGCGGGGGTTGGTTAGGATGTTTTCTTCTTTCTTCCATTTTTTTTTTTGACAATAACAACAAGAAGAATTCGCAAAATGATTGCTACCATATAAGGAAATGAGAAACCCTTTGTCGGATATTCTACAGCGAATCCTAACAAACCTTCATTTTCGTTTCCTCAGGAAAACTCGGACACAGAATGGAAGTTCGCCAGGGCGAAAATGTGGATCTCATTTCTCCAACCACACGGTGTAGTTCCTCCCCCTTTCAATTTGATCCCCGGAGTGACCGATTTCCGGTACATGCGCAACCTGATCACCAAAAGATGCTTCAAGAATGGTAGAGATGACAATTATGACGTGAGATGATTTACTATGTTTTGGGTTTCTTTTTTTTTTAAAGAACGAGTAATTAATAAAAAATAACAATATTTGACTTATTGGTAGAAATTCGTACAAAAACTCCCCCCCCCCCCCCACAAAAAATTTTCCCTTAATAATTAACCAGAGTTTCATTGTGGATCATTTTGTTACCAAACATCTACCAATTTTATGACTTCTTCGGAAATTGAATTTTAGCCGGTGTTCCCTGTCAAATGGGAGAAATGTTGATATTTTGATTTATCCCTTTGTTTGTCGTTTTCTGTATTTCAGGTAATAATTTTCGATCGTTCGATTCGTGTTTATGTATTTGTTCAGGCTTTCAATTTTCAATTTAGCTATTGCTAGTGAGTAGGGAAATCACATCTTTTGACACGACGTTGTCTTTAAAAGTATATTGCGCATTAATGACCACAGAAGTTTATATTACACCTTTTATGCCAATACTGGGTTAGGGAGCTCCTAAAGCTACCCTAATCGAGTCATTTAAAACAAACGAGATGGAATTCGCCGACAAATGAGGCAATGAATTCCAGACAATTCTAAGTGGGTCATACATATGGAGAAGAAGAAAAAGAAAAACGAAGACGCTTTCCACCGCCTTATCATAATAACCTGACTAAAATGCGTATCTCCTTCGATGAGAAATATAAATAATGGAATGGTATGAAGGCACCTGTCCATTGATAGTGTAACGCAATAAACAGACTAATGACAGTAAAAAGGGAAAGGCATATTAATCCTGCCTGAACACGCGAAATGCCTACTTACTGACAAAGTTTGAAATTTGCTACCATGTAAAATTAACAAAAGGGAAAATAGATTATCATCGCACCTCCTTTTTGAACTTTTTCTTCGTTTTTATTTCAGATGAAATTGTCAGTGATTACATGAAAATCACTCTTTAAAAATAATTCCTTTCCGTGTACCTTTAGGACATAATGTTAAAAAAGAGAGTAAATTAACATCGTCTTTTAATAGAGAGGAAACTATACCTTCAACAGGCTCAGTAGCGTGTTATGAAGAATGTGTTGGAATAATTCCTTTCGGTACAACATTGGGTCAAATGTGACAAAAGGAGTAAATTAACATCGTTTTGTAATAGACAGGAAATTATTTCCACTTAGTGGAGTGTTATTAATAATGTCTTAAAAAGAATTCCTTTCGATGTACCATTAGGTCAAATATTAAATTAAAAGACAGTAAATTATTAACATCAACTTTTAAATTAAGAGGACATTATTTTCAACTCAGTATAGCGTGTTATAAATCATGTCTTAAAAATAATTCCTTTCGGTATACCATCAGGTCAAAAAAGAGAATAAATTAACCTCCTCTTTTAATAATGAAGACATCATTTTCAACTCAGTAGCGTGTTATCAATAATTTCTACAAAAATAATTCCTTTCGGTGTACAATTAGGTCAAATGTGAAAAAAAGAGAGTAAATTATTAACATCGTCTGTTAATAGGAAGGACATTATTTTCAACTCAGTGGCGTGTTATCAATAATGTAGCATACCCAGAGTGCACAAATCGCACGGTGTTTTTTTTTTTTGATCATCGCTATCGGTACAAAATAAAGACCTGCAACAAATTTACAAAGCCTTTAATTATATGCACAAGTCTCCGTACCGACCCTGGGTACATTGGTTTACTGCTAGCTAAACAGACATGTACACCACCTTTCTAACATCATTTAAAACCATTTCACTCTGCTGCCATCATTCCAATGCTTCCATTCGAATCTGATATCTGCAATCATGGGCCGATAACCTTTACAGAGTCTTCCAAACAATTTTCCCACAACAATTTTCCTTTCTCACTGTTTTTCTGAGGAATACTATTTTCCGTCACCCTGCCGTTTGTGGATGTCATAAAGCCATTTCCTCGACTTTATATTTAGATGACCGCTGATACTGAATCTTTTTCCAATGTTTAGTGTATTATAGTTGGGGGGGGGGGGGGGGGTTAGGAGTAGGGTGGAGTGGTAAGCAGGCTATCCATATTGCTCTGAACAGATTGTACTGGTGGCATCACGCCTTATTTAGATTCTTCTCGTTTCGACCCTGCTCCACTATTGAGTAATAGTAACTGAAAACCCCCATCCAAAACTTTAAAGTCAAAGGGTAAGATAAATCAATGTAATGATTAACTGATCGTTTTTACAATAAACTAGCAGGAAAAATGTATCGAGAGTTCGCTAACGAATGCAGGTCAAGATCTATTTGATAATCTCACCTAGACTTTTTAGAATTTAGAACTCAGGCTGAATGGCTCTCTGGTCAAATTTAGCTAGACAGTCCAAGACTAAGATTACTGCATTGTTTTCGTCTACTTTCTATTTCCCCACAGAGGAACAGGATCAAGAACGAACGATTCGAGAAGCAGTTTAACGTAAGTTACTCAAAATTTGAGAAGTGTCTGACTTTTTGTTTTCTAAGTCTGCGTAAATAATGTTAATACTATCAAGAAGTGTGGTTAACGTTTTCATTATAACGGTGTCTCGTTATCGTGACATATAGAGTGCAAGGGCACACTGACAGCAACAAGGCTTTTGCTGGAAGAAAATACATCCTCCTTAAAAAATGAAGTTTACAATATCCATTCCTTGTAGAGTTTCCTTAAGTTGAAACTGATAATTGTCTTAGACAATATTCATAGGGTGTTTTTTTACTATCGGTCTTTACTTTGAAAAATTTTCGATAAATACCTATGGATCTTGACAAATATACTGCAAAGCCCCCTGTGGGAATAAATGTGAGATAGAAAGATAATGTCATGTATTGGTGTAAAACTTATAGAAATCAATCAATTTAAACAAGATAGTCTCCTTGAAAAAAATCACAATTAATAAATTATGTCAACATTCCAACTTTGATGGAGAAGGGGTTCATCTTTAATTTCTAGTATCAGTAATCTTTTAGTCCATTCACTGAAACGTCCAAAAATACCTAAGTTTCTAACAAGGAACGAAAGAGCTTTCTGTTTTCCCCCTTTTTGCGACTGTGGTTAAAAAATAACCAAACAAACACTGTTGTTATCGTAGTAGGACGAATCAATCTAAGAGAAGGAAGAACAAATGGTAGTGATGATGGTGATGATGATGATCTTTTTTCGGTTCGTCTTGCAGGAGGTGGTAAGAGAATTCGTGGAGAGATACATAGTCGAGCAGACGACGGTTGGCATAGAGACGGCAGCTGAGGTGACGCGGAAAGACATCATGGCAATACGAACGGACGTGGCTATATTCAAGTGAGTCTCCTCAGAATGGGAAACGAAGCCCACATCACCCATTCCTCGTATTCCAATGTCTGTCGTCAAGACTATACATGCTAGGGCTCTTTTCAGTTTCATTTTTTTTCAATGCAAACTCAGTTCTAATAGTAAACAAATTTAAAAAGAAAAAGAAGCGAAGAGTATAAGAAATGAACCATTGGCTGATTCTATAAGATATAAGGTTTAAATCGCTGGGTTAAGAAAGGGGCAACGTCATGATGACACTGTCCTACTAGAAGTTTGCTACATGTTTATTCTCTGTTTGATTACACAGTACCCCGGGGGGGGGGGGTAAGGCACACTGCAGCTCCAACATCTAACCTAAGTTATTTGAGGACGTTTCTGGTCAATGGAGCATGTGTTAATTCCTTATTTCTGCATTGTGGGCAGCACGAATGCGAAAACACTGGAGGGGGGGGGGGATCAGGTGACAAGTTTGACATCAGCTGACCATACACCACACCGCCTTTCATGTTGTGAGGTCTATTGGCAGAATTTTTTTAGAAGAAAGTCATTGCATGGAGAATATTGAAGCGACCGGTTGAATGCCACTATGATAGATATAGTTTTGTACATGTTGAACATTAATATTTTATCACATGCACGAAATCAACCTCTGGAATAAACTTGCAAACATTTGTAAGACAACAAGTTTAACATACACTCTTCCAGTCTTTATACATAATCGTCGAAGAAAAGTCATTCAAGGACAATGCACAAGAGCATTTCATATAATCAAAAATCAATTCAAACGTGCAAACCAAAACACAAATGGGACCTTGCTACCGTCTTGCACAGAAGATGTATTGAATAATTTACCTTTAATTAATAATCAGAGAAAGAACGTGACAACTTAGTGTTACTTTTAGCAAGCTTTAAAAGTCTCCTTGAAACCATTTTGGAATGCGACATGCAATACCCCTCACCATCCCTTGCTAATCCCGAAGCAGAACAGAAGTAAAATTCAAGTGCAATTGAGTACACATATTCCCCTAATGACATCTTCATAGCTTACAGTTGCATATTTCTCCACAAAACGTGCTAGCCACACACTTAATCCACATTTGCGTGGTTGCTTGCCTTATCCAACTGCCCATCAAGACCTAAAACTGTCTATAGGTTGGCAGTTGAGTGGATTCTCCACCACCCCACCCCCGCATGGTACCCCAGCACTTCGCCAACCCTCCTCACGCGGGATCCTTACCCCTTCAACACCACCCATTCTCTTCCTTTAACAATTGGATCACACCTATTGATCGAATAATTTGCTGTAGAGCATTAGAAAGGTTCAGAAGATGAGAATAGACAGCACGGAATTCAGATCAGAAAATTGATATTGAATGCACCTATTTTGCTGAATAATTGAAGTATTTGTGATTAATTACAACAGTAAGCTGCAACGAATAGACTGGAAGAGGCAGCTCGGAAGATAGTTAAGTCCATCACACGTTCAATAACTGCCTAACCCTCCCACCCCCTCACTCAAGAAAATACTATAGATGAATAAAGAAAAGAGTGTGTGATGACTTAAATGATGGCAATTTTCTTACTCACAAAAAACTGTTCTCTTACACCGTCAGATACGAAGCCTTCAAGTCTCTCAAAGTGACGAATAATATTTTCCAAGCGTTGTCAGAACATCTGGATACGACGAAGGGCAAACTGACCCCAGTAGATCTCGCCAACCGAACGGCCCTTCTGATATCGGACAAAATCCGGGAATCCAAGGAAGATACCCGCCTGAAATGCGAGAAGGTTGTGGAGTACTTGAAAGAGTATTCAGACCAGGTCCGCACAAAGCTAGGCCTACCTCAAGAGGGACTCGAGTTCAAAGAATCCCTGGTAGACGATGAGGATGAAGGAGAGGCTGCCGAGGACGGGAATGAGGACGGCCGAGTAGATGGCGGAGATCCCAGTACAGGGACAGAGAACACTAACGGAACGGTGGTCGTAGGGGAAGCCGGCGGCGTTGGCGGCCAGGATGGCAGTGGAAACGTTCAAGTCGCACAACAGATGGGAGATCAAAATTCAGGAAATGTCGCGATTCAAGACGGAACGACAGACAAATCTAGAAACTCTTCATCGCCACCCAAAGTTTGACAAAGAAGAAAAGATGATGGGATAAAGCAAGTAATTTTGAAAGATGGTGGGGAAGAAACTAACAATGACCTGTAGTGATTGGTTTTTAGTGAAAAACCAAAGAAACCAAAAACTTCCAAGAGGGTATGAAGATTTTTGAGATATGGAAGGAGCTATAGTGAATAAAAGAGGAGAGCAAATGTTGACATATTTAAGCAGTGGGTGGGAAGCAGTTAAGCTTCGGTAACCCCCATAAATATCTAAAGCACATATTTAAACACACGCTTTATGAAGATTATAAACTCTTGCACACATTGCATAATCCACCGGTGTAATTGCAAGTTGTTGGATCCAGTTTTGCAAAGCATTGCATGTTTGTATCGGAGTAAAAGGAAAGAAAAAAAATCTTTTGAAAAATACCTTTTTTATGCATTTGTTTATTAATGTTGGTAATATGACGTGTACAACACGTTGTTTGTTTGTCATCGGTTAAATTGACACATTAATATATGAATTTAAAAAGATGAATTAAAGAAAGGCAAACGTCTTTAGGCCTATACCGGTAGAAAATTTAAATAGAGATTAAGAAATTCTATAGGTTGCCATACTAGGGTCAATTTTTTAAGCTTTAATTGTAGTAAATTGCTTAACGGAGGATAGTGGCCAGTAACATTTTTGATACCGTTTGGGTAATATGTTATAGACACCGAGATTTAAAAATCCTGCAATGCTTCTTCGTGCGAAAATAATTATCATATCTCTTCACAAAAAAAAAAAAAAATGTTTATTTTTTATTTCAGCCGTTACGACATAGTCATAGAGTAGATAATATTACGATGTTCAATGCCCATATTGTAACATTTTACAGGTGTTGAAAATTCTGGCATTGGGGAAAAATGTGAATACAAATCTGTGGCGTATATTCATGGACGGACTCGTGTCAGCTGCATGTGACCGTCATTATGTTCGGAAGTGTTAAGATTATTTTGACTGGGCGATTCGAATGAACACGTCAGACTCCCGTATCTTTACGTCATCCTGGTGAGACCAAATTAAAAAAAAAACTGAATGATTTTTTTTTTTTACATCCGTTTGTTTACTACTTCTATAACACCTCTTTAAAAAGTGAACGGCAATATCGACCTTATCAAATTTTGTCACGTGAAATGATGAGCTTTTTAACATTTCGGATGTGAATTATTTTTAAATCATTAAAAAGTGTTCTTTTTTATTTAAAGAAAGCCCTGAATTACAACAATTTTGATGTACTCTTCACTTCCCTCTTTTTTAATAGCCGTGTTAACGTAATGACGTTTTTCAGTAGTTACACTTAAAGTGCTTTAAATGCACAGTGTTTTTGTCTGCATGGTGTGTGAGAAGTGACCTGATCTCTGCTTTAAAAGGCAGGATAATGAAAGACAGAATCACAACAGGAGAGAAACAAAATCACAAGCAAGAGAGACAAGATAACTCAACACAGACATTGAAGCAATTACCGAAAGAAAAATCACAAACAGCAACAAATACACTGATATAACAAGCACAACTAACAGCACAACCAATTATAAGAAATGAAAACAATAACAGCAACAAAGCCAACAACAACAACAAAGAAAAAAATCAACGAAGAAATCCAACTACTACAACAGCAACAAAAAACAGAGTGAAAAAAGTAAAAACAACAAAAATAACAAGAGGAAACAAACCAACACAAAAAGGAAGAACATTAATAACAATATCCCAATAACAAGCGACAACAACACAAACGGAAACAACATAATAAGAAAAAAAAAACACGACCAAAAAACAGCAACGATAACGAATTTCAACAACATAAATATTAATAAAAGCAACATAAACAATAAAATAAATAATCATTAAGGAAGGACAAGCAAGAACAATAACAACAAAATCCACAACAAAAAGAGGCAGCAAAAACAAAAAACACCAACAATAACAGCAACAAAGACAACCAACAACTAGAAAACAAAAAATAAACACCAATAAAAGTAAACAAAAAGTAATCAAACAAAAGCTGCACTCAGAGAATTATTTACTTAAATTTTGTAAAATAAGAACTCCATAAAGTTTATGTAAAATTAATGTAAGCAGTATTTGTAAATTTTACATAATTTTTGTAAATTTTACTACATTTTAGTAAAATTATTATATCATAATGTAAGACTTACATTAACTGTGTGTAAAATTTTACCAAAAAGGTATGGAGTTCTTATTTTACTTTACGTTTTTGTGAGTGTGCAAGGACAATAGAAAACAAGAACAGTTCCAACAATCTATCAACAACAACAACAACAACAACAACAACAACAACAACAACAACAACAACAACAACAACAACAACAACAACAACAACAACAACAACAACAACAACAACAACAAAAAGTACAACAACAACAAAAAGTACAACAACAATACAACACAAGACATCGTCAGCAGCAAGGGCAACAGAATTACTTGCAGCAAGAATAAGACAAGACAGGGACAAAAAGAACAACAATTGGAGCAAACAAATAGAAATAATTTAACAAATCCGTTCGGTAAATGCGACAGAACTTAACCAACACCGAAGATAATAAATCAAACAGGAACAAAAAGGAAAAGAAAGAAAACCAACAAAAAAAAAAAAAACCAACAAAGCAACACCAACAAATTCTCAGAACTACTAACAACTAAATTATAAGAGCAGCAATGCAACAACTTATGTCACTTAAACAATTAATAAACTAATAGCAAACTAAATAGCATTAACAGAAAGCTTCAAGAACAGTATTTAACTCACAAAGGGCAACAGTGATAACATTTTCATCAAAACTTATTCAAGTTGTCGCATACGTTAAATTTTAACTGCGGCAGATTCCTCTTCATGCCTAGTTACACGCCTAACTTATAGCAGACCCCCCCCTCCCAGAGAGAATGTCTCATCATAGTGTACGTAGAGACTATCTGTTTTGCTTGCTGTGTTTTCTATATTGCATTAGACGAAATGAATCCACTTACAGGTATTAAAAATTAATTTTTTAGTCCTTTGTTTTTTTCTTCATTTTGTTGTGACTTTCCTAATTTGAACGTTTAAATATTTTGTTCTTTTTTTTTACGTTGTCTCTTGTGGCCTTGACCTCATAAGTACATGTTATCTTTCTATTTGTTATATACTTCCTTACTGATTTAATGTTTTATTCCCCACGAGAACATTCTTATCTTCAAACTTACATCCAGTCAATGGATTAATTTACATTTCGTTAGGTGAAGTCGTCGGCAGGATCGAGTTACATTTTAAGAAATCTTAGTGATATTATATAAAAAAAATGTAGGTTTAAATCAAGACTAGTAAAACATTGAAAAAGCAAACAACCGTATGACATTAATTATATAATTACAAGTAATGAATATTTTATATCTCATTGTAAATATATTTTGCTTTTGTCTTGAGAATAATTACTGGGAGACACATAAACAAATAAGAGACTCGGAAGAAATGAATTATTGAGAATGAGTATTAATTTTGAGTGCGTATACATTTCATTGTTTAGATAAAGGCAATTCATTTACCACTCGTCAGTAAAAATGACTACACCAACCCCCCCCCCCCCTTCTCCTTGCCCTTCGAATTTCTTTTTTCAACATGCTCAGTCAAACGACATTACAGCTTGTTTGAATGAAATTATTGCTGCTTCACTTAAAATTTACATATCTTTTAAACCAATATTCATTACATGCAAAATAATCGACAAATGAAAACAATCAGAGTATTAGCATTTTTCTTTTAGAAATAAAGTTCTCACAGGGAGTAGTGTGGGTTACCTGTTGCACAAAAGTGAGATGTTCACCATAACTTTTAAACATTGAAATGATACATCTTTTAGAGGTACATTATATTTTGGGGACATAACTCTATTGCTAGAATTTATCAGTGAGATTTAAGTGGTTTAATAAAAGTATGTTCTATTTTTGTCATGTTAATGCATTTTTAATTCAATATTTTTCTTTAACATAGAGAAAATAAAAACGAAGAGATGATTGTCAGTGATTAAACGATCAAAATCCTGTTTGTACGTCGAGAACAAAAAAATTCAATGATTTACACATGCACGTCAATTCTTAGCTTCGAAGAATTGACTTTGAAAATGTCAAATCCAACACGGATATAAAAACAGAGAACAACGGCATAACATTTATATGCTCGATTGTCAAGTTACAACCTGCCCGACAAGTATTTAAGTTGGAATATGAGTTAAAAATTTGTTATATTTTGTCACCGAATGTCAAATATGTTATAGCCACTACAAAAGAACATCGTTTAAGCCGCATCATATTCAAATATTTGGAAGATGAATGCATAGTTCTCTTTCATATTTTGTGACAAGTGGTCTTTTCCTATACTTTCTTTTCTCTGAAACACTGATGAACAACAAAGGTGGATGACCAAAAAAATGCCAGTACAACTCATATTCCATCTTTAATAGTAAAGTAAAACCCCATTACTGAGTAACTCTTTATTGTTAAATTAAGGTATTGTTCCCTAAGTAATTGGGAACGGTGCCCCTAAATTGGGAAAAAAGGTATGGATACATCACTTGGCAGAAATATGCAGATGTGACCCTCTGGTTATTTCAAGTCTACGATTTTTCTACATAGTTCATCTATGAGTGAAGGAAAAAAGCTTTGATTGAAGAAGAAAAATAAAACAAACCACAGAAAACTCAGATATTGTCACACCTTGTAACAAACGCTAAATATCGATTTGATGTGAATGTGACTTCAATGAAAAGGGTAGATATATATTAATAATAAAAAAAAAGAAGTAGTAGCCTTTTTGCAAAAAAAGAATAAAAAAAAAGAAAAGAGAAATCTACAGAGGTAGTTTGGCTTACTTCCCACCCCTTGAAAAAAATTCAAATAAATACCTATTTACAAATTTACAAATTGAATAAAAAAATGAACAATAATCTGGTAAACACCTATTTTGGAAGCTGGATCGTGTGACTTTATATTAGTACTCGTAAATCTTTATTGTTGAATGAGTCGATTTAGTTCATTTTTCATGTATAATATCACGAATAAATTTAGAAAAATGAATGAAATTCTCTATCACCAAAAGGTATCTGAAAACTAATAAAAAAAAGAAGAAAACCTTCGTTTTATATCCACCGGAAACACTTGGACTTGTTAAATAATGACAAAGAAACTTAAATGCTTTTATATGGGTCTGAGCCTCTGAAACATTAGGGTAAGCCTGTATTTCTTTCTTTTTATATCGTTTACACAAAGTCTCAACAAGTGTCAGTCAAGCAGTCGTCCCGTCTTGTGGACTCATGATCGACAGTGATTGATCGATCGTGTAAGCAATAACCGTTCTGAGCAATTGCAGCATATTGATTGATTCCAATGCCGATAACCGTAAAATAATTAACTCCACGTGACGTCTCAACTGTTTTAGGTTGAACACACCGATTGTAAACAAGGCTCTCTTGCAAAGGTTATCTTCCCTCCCCCCCCCCCCCCCCCACTCCAACTTCTCTCTAACGATTTACTGGTAATTTCCGTCATAAAAATTCAGACTTTTGAGACCATTTAAATAGGGATAGGTAGTTGCGACATCCATCTACCACATCATTTTGCATTACGTTTTGTTCCAAATCGTGTATAAGCACATCTCCTCGAGAGATTTGTCAGCGGTAAGTAAAGTGAGCTACAAATGGTAAAATTTGGTGAGAAAGTGCCCAGTAGATAGAAAAAAAAAAATCTTTTTTTTTTTTTTAGTCAGTTCTTGAAAGTAAGTGTCACTTATACGCATTAAGTGGGAGGCATACAGACGTAAATGAATGTCATGTGTGCGACGTCAGCAGATCAAAAAACTTCAAAAATAAACTAATTTTTCTGTCTACTGAGGCACTTCCTGAAGGCATTTGCTATTTGTGAGTCCTTGCGTCACCACTTATCTGTTAAAGAGACATATTTATACACGATAGGGATTATGACAGTGCAAAAAGAAAAGAAAAGATAAAGCATGTAAGAATATATGTCTCAGCGATCAATCTTCCCTTGATACAAGCAGGGAGGTGTTATTACACATCCATGGTTTCAGCATACTAAAGCGTTAGTGAACTTTGATTTAGGCTCCAAGTTAGGCCCCACGTTTCTGGTACACACTAACCCTGAAACATGCATTAATCTACCAGTAGGGTAGTAGTACTGTTCCTATGATTATCTCGTAAGGTGACCTGGACCCCCCCTCATTGGTGTAGAGGTCAAAATGGGTGAAGATGTGCGTGTGTGTGTCCTTTGTATTGTAGTACTTTCTGAGGAGCTGAACATAAGAATTTCAGGTCCTCGGAGAGAATCCTTTGGAATTCTCAGGTCCTCGGAAAAACAACAATAGGGGAGTGTATTGTTAAGTTAGGGTTCAAGAAGAAACAACAAAGGAAAATTCAATGGAGTCCTCACTCTGTATGTAATGTAAAGCTGAGTGCGTGTGTGTGTATATGTGCCAAAATTTCAATTTTAAAAGATTGCGACCCCTCCTAGACCGCAAAGCCGATCAGAGTCAAATTTGGTAGATAGGTGACCCATGGTCTGAAGTTGTCTCTCTGGTCAAAATTTAAGGTCAGAGGTCAAATTAGTTAAAATCTTATTCTTGCTGTATGTCTTAATCCAAACTGGCTATTTACATGGGACCTCCAAATATATAACAGGTATACAAGATTTTATCTAAAACATGTTGGTATGTGTTTTGAGGTCAGAAGTCAAGTTTAGGGGCAAAGCCGATGAGGATGAAAGTAAATAGATAGGTGACCCATGATCTGAAGTTATGTCTCCCATAAATATTTAAGGTCAGAGGTCAATATTTCAGATCACAGGTCACAGGTCAAATTTCTACTCATCAAAATGCTTTCAAAAGTATGTCACGATTTTCGCCTAGACAGTAAGTCTAATGAACTTCAAACGTGGTCGATTTTTTTTTTATATCTTTCTTTTCATACAATGTCACTTAATATTTCAACCATGTTTGGACTGAGTGATTATATCTTTTAAGTTTTCGTTTCACATTCTTTTGGTAGTACTCATACTCAGTGTATTTTTATAATTACTTATCGCGTACACACCAGCCAATGACTTGAGTTGTTTACAATACGTTTTGGCGGGAAAAGAAATTGAGTAATGCAAATGACTGTGACGTGTTTCTTGGAAATTTTACAAAACACCCAGAGTGGTGGCACACTGATCTGAGAAGTAAAGGAAATCAAAGGATTATTTTGACGCACAAGCGATCTGCATGGGAATTATGTACTTTGACGCGCACGCGTGACTACTACATTTACACAACACCTGCTCGCTATTTACACATCCATGGCCGAGTGTGCTGTGCTTAGCTACGTGTACTTATGTACGGTGTATAATGTTTAGCGCGCGATGGGTGTTCAAACCCTCCATCGACCATAATAGTATGCATACATGCAAAAGAGCGAATGATTTTGGACAACGATAGGGATGAGATGCATCTCCGTGGATTGCCCTCCTGTAATTATTAAAAATACACATACTTTATATTCTTATTTCTCATGTATATACACTCACAAAACGTAACGGTAAAATAAGAACTCGGTAACTTTTAGGCAAAATTTTACACACAGTTAATGTAAGTCTTACATTGTGTATATAACAATTTTTCTAAAATGTAGTAAAATTTACCAAAATTATGTAGAATTTACATACACTGTTTACATTAATTATATGCAAAATTTATGGAGTTCTTATTTTACATAATTTAGGTAAACAGTATATGTAAATTCTACATAATTTTGGTAAATTTTACTACATTTTAGTAAAATTGTTATATACACAATGTAAGACTTACATTAGCTGTGTGTAAAATTTCACCTAAAAGTTATGGAGTTCTTATTTTACCGTTACGTTTTGTGAGTATAGGTCACTTACAGAACGTTTACCTCTGAAATAATTGTTTCTCCTTTGTTTGGCTGAGAAGGGAGTTGACGTCTGTTTAAAATTTTGTCTCTTCCAGACTTTAAGCCCTTGGCTTCATGGTACATTTGCGTCGTTTTAATGTGTCCTTTTGTCTGTAACCCCTTCGCTACCTCATCGACCTTTGCTACCGATTTCAGTTTATCAAACCGTACATTCCGGAGTGTTTAAAATAGTTCGGTTGACTAGCTAAAATCCATTATGGTAATGTTACTTTGTGTTTTAGTTCATGTCACTCTATACGAGGGTTGGCAAAAATAGTGTACCATGAATGTGATAGGATAAAGAAAATGTAAAGGGTAACTCATCACAACAATTAACACAAGTGATATCATGCAGCCTGTGTTAATACCCTTAAATACTGGGAGGGAAAATGCTCTGAAAGTACACTCGGTTACGTCACCCTAGTTACTTTAACTCCATACCTCATAGGCTTATTTAGTATCTGTTTACCTTTTAACGAACTTTTTTCGAGAGCTGTATTTTTTTTATCAAGTTTGAAGCGATTCCGCGTTCACAAGAGCACAATGTCTTTAGACCACCATTTTAAGAAACATCAATTGTATTTTTTTTTATTTACATTTTGCTGCATGATTGCATTGTTTGTCCTGTACAGAACATCTATCATACCAATTCACTTAATCGATTGGAGATGAATGGAACAATTTTCTAGACAGTTTTACATGAAGAAAAAAAGAGCAGCAACAAGAACAAGAAGAACAACACAAAAAAGTTATTAGTTTCACATCAAATCACTCAGACATACACTGATGTTGCCGATGTATCGTTACGCGTAGACTCGAACAATCCCAACATTACTGTCCGTTTAAGCCAGACGAGGAATAAATGAAAAAAAAAAATGGAAAAGCTTTTTTTTTAAAAAAACAAAACAAACATCGTTGCGTTATATATTTGATCACAAGTTGTTGACTGTCGATTTTACTATCGGAAATGGTAATTATTGATGATATAACGTAGCCCTTCAGCCATGTCTAGATTAATATCAAGTTTACAACGGCTAAGATCTGCGCCAGAATAAATTTGCGTCATTTTTTTTTTTTTTATTTACGCCAAGTTTCAGGTGTTTTGAAAGAGTTACAGTGACAGTCAATTTTTTTTTCCCATTAATTGTGTGACAGGTTTTATCGGTCGCAAGGTATATAAAACATCGACATATTTCTGGCGACTTCTCACTCTAACGAATACAGGATATCTTCTAATTGTATAGCTCAGGATGGCGTGCAACCGGCCGCGTTTTACGGTTGGTTACTTCAGCATCGCGTCGGAACGATCCTCCCTCCGTCAACGGAAATGTGACTTTCAAAGATGCCGATGTATTCACGGTTGTTGATGTTGCCGGTCATGTTTACAACATTTGGATATTATTATTTTCCATGGGGATCGCTGTATGAATGTGTTCACTGAAACACAATTTTGGATTATTTCATGGTTGAGCAGTGAAGAAAATACAACTTTGTTTCGGAATTTCGGTAAATTTGTCTAAATGATTGGAAAATAATTTTGGTGGTAAGTATTATATATTCATTCCCTTCGATGGAAAAGTAGCGTGTCATTTTGACTGAACTTTCAATTCGTGTGCCGATTCAACAAACGAGTAAGACTGGAGTCTTAATTAGCAAGAAAATAATCCGATAAGTCTATCTCAACATTCACTTGCCAGCAAAGTAATATTTAGTATGGTATAAAGTTTTGTAATTCTTTCTTCCCCCTTTAGTGATTTCAAGTTGAATATATCATATTAATTTTGAACTGTAATCTAGAGATGCTGTGTTATGTGTACGTATGAAAATATGAAGATATGCAACAAATGGAGAAAAAAAAACATACTTGCCGATACAAGCAATAAAGTTGACCTAGTTGTAATCAAACCATAGCTAATATTGGAACATAAGTCAAACATTATTTATATGACAGATGATTATGTAACATGAGGCTATCGTATTTACCGTACCATACTGTCGGCCTAACTTTACTCCTACTAATTGATAGAATGCACAGACTATCGATAAGTATGTCTTACAACGAGCATGTCATGTGATGAACACGTGCACCAGATGGCAGCGGTTGCCGTACTAAACAGTAAACCCTATAATGTACTGCCTATCATAATCACAATTCACTCTTTCTTTGGGAGCGGAGTGTTTGTTCTCTTAGGGAGAGAATTTTACTCCAACCCTTCTTGAGAAACAGGTTCTTGACGCACAGTAGTGAGTGTTCGAATTACCCACAACGTCACTTCTCGGGCAATCTCTCATTGAAAGTGGAATCACAGGTCACTTGTCTTCTCCGACAGTGAATCATTATCCCGGCGTGAGGGTATGGGCAGCCTTTCAGATGAAACCTATAACACTGTCTAATGTAACTAACTCAAGGCCTAAGCTTACAAGCTATTACTTTACGTGAAGCAATGAAGTTTTCGTACACGAAGTACGAAATTTACATTTATAACTCTGATAATCTTCAAGTATGATACTTCCTAATGAATTTCTCGATATCGAAAACACCATGAAGCGTCCGCCGTAACATTTTAATCATCCCTTTTGATGCAATTACAGTAAATCGCCAATCTTGTAGGTGAAGTAGGTATATAGATATCATGTATCGGTGAAAGCACTGTATCCAAAACATACAGATAGTGATTCAATATCCAGAATCACGAAATGTGTTGTTTTCTTCCATATTTTCCAATTTTCTTATTTTCTTTGATTTTTTTTTTACCAGGATATTAATGAGGTACACGTACAGATACACATAGGACATGCAGCTCAGAATAATTAGAGGATTTTTTTTCAGAGTAGATGGAAGTGTAACTTGATTGATGAGGTACTTGACGTACAATCATTACGAGGTATCAATTCCCGCAGTATTACCGTGTTATACCCTCCACGGTTATACCCCTCCTCCAGTACCTCCTTGTCTTTCATTAACTCGTCCAAAAATACCTACGAGCTTGCAAAGTATCCTAATAAGCTAATCCGTCAGCCCATAATCCGAACGATATTTACAGAAACATCACCACTGGGTAAGATAAACCGTAAATGTCACAGGGGGGGGGGGGGCTCTCGAAAGGTGACTGATGTAGGTGTGAAGGTCACAGACTGTTAAAAGTAAATACAACTTACTAAGATACGACAAACCTTTCGCTTCAATAAGCGGTAGGAAAGGCATCCATTCTTTGACCCAAAATACGCATGAAGACACACCCTTGCAAGCACACACACACAACTTTGTTTTCCATTCATTCCGAGGACCTCATTGTGCTTTCTTTTGTTCTTTCTTCCTCAACCCTAACCTTAACAATAGACTGCCAATTGTTAATCTTGAGAGGACCGGAGAAATCTATTGAATTTTCTATGGAGGACCTAACATCTACTGCTTCGGTCCTCGATCCCACTCGAAAACAAAAGCACACACACACACAGACAACACGCACACACATAGGTGCGATGAATAATGTCAAGCGAAAACTGGAATTATTGGATTCTATTTTAGTTTCATTATTTTTTCATTTACTTTGAACTGTACCTACTTCAAATCAACTGTGTATGTTCCCCGAAACCGACTTGTACGTCACAGATAATTACTGGTTACGGGTTCAAAGCAATTGCATATATCTAAGCAATTGCATATATCTTCACGGCTCGAGAAGGTGACATTTGATATGAAAGAAACCGGTATCTATGTCATTCCATCTGTCCACTAGTTTTTCTCTTTCCACAGACAGATAAACTCATTCACATCCATTTTTCCTTCTTTTTGTAACCGCGTCGAATTCCGAGAACGAATGAACGCCTCTGTCACTTGTTTCTCGTTACTTTTCTCTGAAGGAACGTGGCATGTTCACTTAATTGAGAAAATGATCAAACAAAAGCAGCAATTTCTTTGAAGTTAAGTTGGAGTCGCCAGAGGTACACTTACGAACCCTTTGAAAATCGATCGCGGGACTTACTAAAAATGATGACTTTGTTCTCATACCATTAACATCAATCGCTCGTTTTAAGGCGGACCTTTTATTTTAGCACTCCTTAAGCAACATTGAATTGCATTAATTGTTCTCATAACAGCCTCTCAAACATTTCCACTCCCGTTTCTATGGTAATATTGTTATTTACATTTGGAGAAAAAAAGTGTGACATTTGTGATCACGAAAAAGACGCGCAAATAGTCATAATAACATTCACCTTTCGCTGTGACACTCAACTTCTATGGTTGCACTTTTCTCTTTGTGTGGGAGGCGTCTACTTTGATTTAAAGTTAAATGAATCTGGTAAACTGAAGACAAAAATTGTTATGAAGTGAGGTAAATTATGAAGAACATGTGCTTCCACAGTGTGAAATGCAAACTAGTAGATGTGCAACAACAAAAAAATTAATAATCATAGAAAAAACGTAAATTAAAATCCAAATATGATTATAAGGTAGTAGATATGGATATGCTGCGATCATTTTAATACGAATCATCCTCATCGAGCTAAATGACTGATCAAATTAATAAAGGCACCTGATAGAGTTGGATGAACTGAACGTCTGGTACCACACGTTTTGATTACTATTAAACTATATATATAAATATATATATAAATATATATATAAATATATATATATTCTGATATTCTGAGCAATGTTCAGTGGTTTTAAGGGAACACAATAATAATATCTATATTTCAGTGGATAAGCGGTAATAATAAGATTAACAATCCTTAGTGGGAATTGTACTAATTCTCAAATGGCATGAATTGAATTAATATTGTTGAAATTAATACATATTACAAAGATATTATTTATTACTAATAGTACCGGCAATGTTTATTGGGTTTGAAGAAATATATTACAGTCATTATTTTTTAGGGTTTCTATGATCTTTTCTCGGTTTTTCGATCTAATGGCAATGAAACGAAATCATCAAATTACTATTTTTGTGGTGATGAAAGCCTCTTAAGATGCAAGAGAATGATTGGTATTAACAATGAGAATCCATAAAAAAAATTATAGGCAGCACTTGGCTTGGATGATTGTTTTAGTCATTATTTCTTACTATGTTTCAGTTTAATTTCGAATGAAATTGCCTTCACGATATTAATATTATGCAGTATTTCACGTAGGTCTACAGCAATATTCATCCCATTTAAATAAAGTGAAATCACTAAATTACGCATTCTCGTCTTACGATGATGAATCTCAGTAATAATTCAGTCAACCCCTTCAATATTTACGTCGCATTGTATGTTGTATATAAAAAACTACTGAGTAGCTTTGTAAGTTGTTACCATGATGAAAACATTCCGAATGATCATCATGTGTTTCCATCATACGTATAGTCACCGGGTTCATTAACAAAAGAAAACAAAAACAAAAACAAAACAACAACACTGTTTCGGGCCCAAAACAGACCCAGAAATGGGGGCATGATGTTCAGCATGCCGTACCCATCAATGTTTTGATTTTGATTGTCATTTACTACATAGAACTATTTCCTTTTCCTTTAAATAGCGATAACATGGCGTCAATCGTACTGAGACTAACTTAAGACCATTTTATCGCCTTTATGGAAAAGGTCGTCATTAATTCAACCTTTCAAAAGTTCGGTGGAATCTCACCTCGTGATGTGAGGACAGCAGATTTTAATAGTCAATGGAAATGCTAGTTTAAAATCCACCTAAGGTGGTTCAGGTCTGATGCAACAATGACCCTGTCAAACGTATCGCCGTTCAGGTTCCATAAAATGTAACTTTATCCGACTTCAGCAGGTATGACTCTATCGCTCCGTTCTCAAATCCTTTTCCCCCCTTTCGGTACCACGTGAGTTTAATGCATCACAGTTGTCATGGTGATAGTTCCCATGGTAACCTATTTGATACTTCAGATTCTATGATCGATGTGGATCATAGAATCAATGTACCATGGATCGGATCAGCAAATTTGTAATATTTCGTTCCCGCTCATTAGCGAAGAAAAAAAAATGATGGCTTTCTATTGTAACATTCCCACATGATGTCATTAGACTACGCTCGTGGAGATGCTTTACGTGACCTAAATAATATAAATGTATTTTCCTGTGGGGTTTTTAGGGAAAAAAAAAACGAAAACTGGTTTATGGATCTGTTTCGTTTCTTGCAACTTTCGAGTCTATTTTTTGTGGGGGGGGGGAGGGGTTGAGAACTTAGTGGGGGGATTGTGGTATTGTTGGAAAGGAAAGTGATAGGTTAGTATGTATACCTATCAAGTCCCCCAAAACCTGGGTACCCATTGACACATCTGTTACGATCTCTGAACAACTGCAGTCCCTTTACATGTTTGCTGTTACAGCTACATTGAAGTGTACCATCTACGATGGATGGAACAGATTTTTACATGAAATATTTGAGCAGTACTTGAATCATCAGCAACCAAAACGTAAATATTTATGAGACTTTTCTTTCACGGAAAGGACTTTGCATCTTCTACCCAAGGAGCTGTCACCCTTGTTCTAACACATCACATTTTATAGCTTTTCCTAGAGGTGCGTGACTGGCATTTCGGCTGTTGTTTTTTTTTCCTGTTCTGGTTTTGCTCTGCATCAATAAACTACGTGTAGGTCGTCATTATTACAAGTCATCAGTCCAAGGTTATGCCAAATAAATAACCCCTGGGTGGTAGGGGACAGGGGTGGCAAGATGGGTGGGGACCACGGGTGTGGTTATGTGATCACATCATCGATCGTCTTTACTTATTGTTTTTAATTTTTGTTTGACGTTTTCTAACTTCTCTCCTTTTTAATGACCTGTTTTTCCCCTTACCTTTCCCGAATGGTATATTTTACCTTCGAAAGAATCACATAGAGTCTTTGTAAGCACTCACATCTTCCATCCTTTCAGGCTCTCGAAGTGTGTGGACGTGTTTTGCAGGAATAATTTGAATATTTAACTCTTACACCTCGTGGGTGATATGGGGTGACAACCCACCTGAAG
The DNA here is from genome assembly GCA_021234535.1 of Stichopus chloronotus. Taxonomy (NCBI): domain Eukaryota; kingdom Metazoa; phylum Echinodermata; class Holothuroidea; order Aspidochirotida; family Stichopodidae; genus Stichopus; species Stichopus chloronotus. The sequence continues at coordinate 11,211,702 of CM037842.1, forward strand.
TGACCGGGGCATTAATCGCGTTAATATCTCCTCAAACAACTACTCCAATAGATTGCGGCGATACCAATTAGCATAACGCAAACACCTTATAATCTTTTCCTTTTGTTTTTTTGTTATCATTATTACATTTTGTGTTGGAACGCTTTTAAGTAATCGCCTGGATGTCAAAATATGATTTGTTTATTTTCGAAGGAAAACGAAATGACCGATTACCGTTCTGATGGAAGTATCTGTTTTATATCTCTGTGTACAACGACCTGATTCTTATTTTCATCCATGATATTTCAATGGAATATAAAGGAATGATATGTATCTCCGTAATATGATACCGGTGTCTAGGATTACAAAGCAAATGTGACTACATCCATAACAATGTCGAAAGGAAACGTCAAAGGAAATACCACTGTGTGCACAGCCCATCAAGATTTGTATTGGCAGTCTGAGCGATATTTCTATTTTAATAATAGCTAATACTTTTACAAATCTACATCATATTCCCCCCTTTGTTGTATGATATACTTGAGTTCCCCCCTCCCCCCCAAAAAAAAAGAAAAAGAAAAAGAGGATCTATGTTGATTGGCAATTACAAAACTTCAAGCTGAAGATATTCCGAAGACTTTTTACCAGGAACATTCAATCCTTGTATTTTATAATAATGTTCAAAACGGATGTTAATGCGAATGTTCGAAACGTATAACGATGAAAAACAGAACACTAACTTTGTTAGCGATAACAGGAAATTGAAAACTACAATTTACAGACAACGTAATATTTGACAATCCTGTGGATTTATTTTCAAACGAGATGATTAAATGTGCTTGATATGTGCAACATTTACGTTCTATTTCGTAGATGAATGATCCACAAAAATGTAATTGACTTATGAGACATAAATGAGCAATTTCCACTTTATGACCGTGTTTACGTTCTAGGTCATCAACCTCTGAAATCGCTCAGGATAACTTACGTCACATGGAGGCCTTTAAGCGTTGTTTTATTTTACCTTTTTCATCTTACATGCTCTCCACATGTCTCAATGAACTTAAACGAAGGCGAACGAGAAAAATATTTGTCAAAAGTTTTGTCTCTAATGATTTCAAGTCGAACTGTAACCGTGGAGGCAAAGAAACGGAATATTTGCTTAACTACTTAGGAAAAAGAAAGCAAATTTAGGAAAGAAACTCGTTTCATGCAGGATTGGTAGATACATCGTTGGGTTATCCTATCTTGTCACCAACTTTTCTTCATATCATTGCCGTCTTCCTCGATAGGGAAGTTTGTCAGTGAAAGCAAAATCTACGACAAATTCAACTCAGTGCAAGGAGCAGCCTTAATAATAATAATAATACTAATAAAAAAATGTATCAATGTTTCTCATCAAGTCCACCGAAGCACAAAATTTCTTTCGTCCCCTTGGAAATACACAGTATCTAAGTTAAGCTGACTTCCATGTAACAGACAGTCCAAATTTGGCTCTGTGTTGTTCACAAATGACTGATTTTCTTCCACCTGCAACCAACTTTCATCTTCTCTTGATGTTATGTAGGCCCATTTATACCGACCAGACCTTCTAGTTACAGAGCTCTCCTCGTGTTACATGTGAATCTGTGAATCATAAGCTGTAGTTAAATCGAAGCCTCGAACTACCATCTTTAACGTCTAAGTCATCAAATATAATTTCCTGTTCCCTGGTTTTTTCCACCACAGCTTTCTCATACTGTCCATTAGAATTATGAGAAAAATAAGTAAATACAAACTGGAAACTTCTCACGAGCACAAAAATTAATAATAAACTTAATACTTACGAAGAGACTTAAAAAAAAAAAAAAAAAAACTCTCACGAATGACCATGGAGAAAGCTCTTAACAACATTGCTTATAACTTCTACACTAGGTGAATCAGCGATAGTGATCACAATATTTTATTTGAAATTCGTGTTGAAAAATCACTGATGGCAATTAGACCACCATTACCAGGAAAAAAAACAAATATAATGATAATAAAAGTAAAAATGTAGCCACAATTTGCCCAAGAATTACATCGAACGGCAATAATGAGATATTGGAAAAAAAAAAAAAAAAACCTGTTTTGTAATGAGTCCATCTGAAATTACACAAACAAATGCCTCTTACACTGGCATAAATTTCGGTCTCTGTAGTACACCGATGGAGCAAAAACGTGTAAATATTTATAAACAATGAAACAATGACTCGAAATAGACGAATGGCCTTTGATTATTTGCAAAACATTATCTCTGAAAATCACTCAGGTGGAATCGACGTTGTAACTAAACATAAACTTATTCCTTTAGAATCAAGGTATAACTTATTCTGATGGGTTTTCACTATGTTCTCGGCATGCATTCGAGCATATTTTGTGTTCACTGGTGCTGGTGTAAGTTTTGTAATTTGATGTAATGACGTAACTAAGTTCTCTACCTTACGGACTGTATCAGTATTGAGTTACGATTACGTCGGAATGATGTCTCACCAACAATGCAATTTTTCTTCGCGGCCGAGAAAGTTTCTTATAATCTTCTATGTATATGAGCTAACCGAACCCGTTCGTCACGCCATATATAACCGATTGTAAGTACCAGCTCTACAAAGACAGTTCGACCATAACGTTTAGTTACTGTGGTATGAAGCCTTGTCCTGTGAGTTCTGATTAACTAGGACACTGTGTGAACGATTTATTGAGATGGTCAAGTTTAATTTAGTCAAATCTCTAACAGGACGAAGAATGGCAAGAAGTGATTTGTTTTGGCAAAAAAGAGAGAAATCCAGAGTGCCCAATTACCGATTTAAATTAAGCCTCCTGGAACATTCTTCCGTGTCTTTCCTGTTTTGGTAGTCTTCACTTTACATCTTTTAAACCTAACTGGCATTTTTTTTTTTCAATTTTTGCTCTTTTTTGGTCTGACTTTTTTCTGTTACTCACTTTTCCGTTATTTTCTCCGATTAGTTGCTCTTTTCAGCATAATCTTCAAACATTTTTACTTTATTTGTTTACTTTTTTGAGGGAAGACGACATGAACTCGAACAATCAACTTTCCAAGCGTTTACATTAAAAGAAAGCTTCTTCCAGCTTGCCCAATTAATGCTGCTGGTGGACATATTTGATTTTCTACCTGACAACTGAGTCACGTGTTATCAATGTGAGTGTCTTTCATTTATATGATTATAACGTCGTATACTTGAAAAATCAATTTTCTAAAAATTTCAGGAGTTTCGGTAAAAAAAAAATATATATATAGATTGAGAAACATGAAACAATGGAATGGACTTGGAATTGGTAGATTTGATCTATCTTCTTGGTCTACTTATTTACTAAAGACTTTACGAAAGATTGTTGTAAGTGTCAATTTCTACACGTTCTAGTGGAGAGTGCCACTTAGAGAACCTAACGGCAACCACTGATCGTTATACTGTGATTTTATAATCACGTGGTAAAGTGGAATATTCCATCACAATTTTTTTCTGCTGGATTTACGTAACATTGGCACAAAGGGAGTATATTGACGAAAAAGAGTACTTTTTGCGATGTACATGAAAGTTACCTTTTGGAGTGCTTATGAAACGTTAATGATCGTTAACTGATTGTTCTGAATTGATCTGTCCAATTTTTGCAAGAACGTCTAATGCAACGTTTGCATGACCTATGAATCTGAACCTATATCAAAAACGGTATCCATTTTGTCACGTGTATTGGAGCCTCGGGCGCTCGACAAAAGTGAACTTTTGCAAATCAGAAATCCGTTCTCGGTGTAGAGACAAATGTTGTCTTCGTGAGACACAGGATGGACATAAATCGAAGGAGGTCTTATAGTCGGCAATTCTAACATCGTGGTCTTAGCACGAATTGGTTTCGTAATAACAAGAGCGGGCAAACTTGTAGGGCGTAAGTTTAGCGGAACAGGTTCATTATACAAGTGGAACAAGCCATAACCATTTGCTTACCCTCCATTGGATTAGACACTATAGCTTACAACTACGCAGTGATGTGTTAGACAATAATCTATTATAAACAGTGCAATTAATAATTTTTCGTCATTGGATTTGCCGTCGAATGAGGTTATGCTAAACTCTTAAATGAGAGTTATGAATATCTGAAATAGAGATCGTCTTTTCATTTGTGAAGAAAGGCAATTTCCCTGGCTGAAGTAACAAAAGGATGCAGGAAGCGTGAACAAGTCTTTGCATTTCCGCAGTAAGTAACATAAAACAATGCCTTATTGTTTAAGGTCTTTTTGTGGGTCTTATGTGATCTGATAATTCTGTTGGTGGTAACCACTATAGGACATTTTGGTATCCGTTGCTACACTCGTAAGAGGGGTTTTTGTGCTTTCCTGTTTGTACACAAGTCCATCCTTCCATCTGCCTATCTACCCATCTGTCCACCTGTCTATCTATCCATAAGTCCATCTATCTATTTATCTATCTATCTATCTATCTATCTATCTGTCTATCTGTCTATCTGTCTATCTGTCTATCTGTCTATCTGTCTATCTGTCTATCTGTCTATCTGTCTATCTGTCTATCTGTCTATCTGTCTATCTGTCTATCTGTCTATCTGTCTATCTGTCTATCTGTCTATCTGTCTATCTGTCTATCTGTCTATCTGTCTATCTGTCTATCTGTCTATCTGTCTATCTGTCTATCTGTCTATCTGTCTATCTGTCTATCTGTCTATTTGTCTATCTGTCTATCTATCCATAAGTCCATCTATCTATTTATCTATCTATCTATCTATCTATCTGTCTATCTGTCTATCTGTCTATCTGTCTATCTGTCTATCTGTCTATCTGTCTATCTGTCTATCTGTCTATCTGTCTATCTGTCTATCTGTCTATCTGTCTATCTGTCTATCTGTCTATCTGTCTATCTGTCTATCTGTCTATCTGTCGATCTGTCGATCTGTCGATCTGTCTATCTGTCTGTCTCTCTGTCTGTCTGGCTATCTATTTATCTATCTTTCTATCTGCATGTCTGTCTTTCGTTTATCTTGCAAATCACCCCCTTTCCCCCGCTGCGGATCTGTTCACAAATCTTGTCAATAAATACATCGTTAAACGCGTCACTTGATCTTGTGTGCCACATTTTATTTTTATTATGAAAATAACTTTTACATTTTTCGTAGTAGACACATAAGTAGACACATTAAATGCGACCAACAAAATGAAAACAAAGCCCCTAACATGTCAATTGGTTGATTCGTATCAAGATCAACCATTCCTGAGAATACATAAAAAACAATGAACCAAAAAACTTAGAAATCGAGGTTCAAAATGCGGATTAGTTCCAACTGTATTTATAGATTTCAAAAGTCCAGACGTATGGAGTGCTGATTTGCGGAGGAAGGGGGGGGGGGGGACGAGGCTAGGGGCTGAAGATTATATGTGGAGGATAAACACCATCCCCTGGGATCGGTTTAGTAATGCATTAAAATACAAGATATTATAAAGTAAAATCGGACACTTTTTTGAGGAGGGGTACCTTTATCTTGTGTACGACTATATACATCAGACTAAGAAAAAAGGTTTTGCAATTCATGATAAGTTGTGATCAGCTACAATACCGGTAAGAAAAGGAAAAAAAAAAATGGAACCCTTCTTCCTATACTCCACAAGTAAAACTGGAAAAGGAATATAACAAAAATACATATATTGGTTTTTTTTTATTTTTGTTTCAAGCATTCAACAAATTTTGGACATTAAGGTATATTGAAAAGATGAAGGCAAATACAGAGTAAAACAAACAAACAACACTGTTAAAAATGTGAATTGTAAACTTTAAATTTACAGAAAATAAAATAAAGAAATACAGAGGGATTACAGAAATTGCCTGGTAATTAGTTTCCAGACAATTTCTGTTATTCTCATTTTTTTTTATTTTCTGTAAATTTGCAGACATTTTTTACAGTGAAATGTCTTACGTAGAGGAAGACTGATGAATTTAGAAAAGCGTAACAAACAAGACAGTATGACTAGGACAACCAATATGGTTACCTTGTATTACTGTCAAAGATTGTATTCGTTCTAGAGTAGTAGATTTTTATTGTAAACTTCGCTCTTCTGTTTATTGCTCTGCATATATATATACTTTCTTAGACGATTTGCCTGTTGATCATTTAAGTCATTACACTTTCGATTCATCTGAATGAAAAGTTTAAGTAAATGTGTGTTCCCAAGCCTCATTTTCAATGGCCAATGATAAATATTCAGGAGTGGTGTTTTATATCCTCAAGGTAGTGTGACATGCGTCTACAAAAGAATGAACTTGCAGAGTGAACCTCTGAATAAAAATCAGTTGAAATTGTGGTTCCATCTATTACGTTTCGGGGCTTTTTAAAAGGTAGATGAAATTGCAACTATATGATGACGTGAAAAGTTGCACAGTTTCATTTTTTATTTATTTTTTATATATTTAGGTCTATATATGTATATATTTTCTCTTAATAACCTAATAAGTTTTACATAGATGAGTAATATCACTTTTCGTAGATAAATCAATGCTTCCGAAGCATAACCCTCACTACAAAATTTCCAAGACAACTAAGGACAACTAATTTTTCTGTAAAATTGTCAATATTCGCTGAAGTTAAATGCAATTTATGTTTATTTTCAAGATTTTTAAGGATCAATACAGCTAACAATAAAAATTGTCATTTTTTTTTGTTACATAAACTTTAATATTTATTAAACGTTTTGACTTCTAATTGGAAATTCAGTTTGTGGCTTCTATGAGCTCCGGTTATAGTCATGGTCACTTTTCTATTGAGCAATCCAGATATATTATCACTCTAGTGCGCAGTGTTTAAACCAAGCAAGGATTGTACCCTTTTTTGCCCCATCACAATCTTATTAGTTTAATTTTCTGACTTGACTTATAAAAAAAATATTCTGATGAAGAAGAATGGACTGGCAACATCTTGATATTCTTTGGTCAGAAATACTAGATATCAGTGTTAATTCAAATTATAACACAAGAGGCATTTCTGTAAACTATTCTATGACAAAAATATTCCAGTATGTTGATGATAATCAATTGTTTCTTGACGGCACTTAACACTCTCTTCGTACTTCAAATTCTTACAAAGTGGCCTCTGGCCTTACTATCAATGTTGAAAAATCCACTCCTTTTACTCATTTACCCATTTTACTCATACCGGAGACGAGTTTTTTTTTTATTTTGTTCCTTCACAGTTTCACTTAAAAATAATGAAAAAAAAAAAAAAACAACCTCTGTTTGTGGTCTTCTTATGAATTCTCTCCGACAGGACATTACGTCATAATTGAATCATTTGCATTGTTGCAATTTCTGTACTTTTTATCTCTTAGCCTAGTCAATCCTCCTGCTCATTTAATTAAAAATTGCAGAATCCTGTTTTTGATCTTATCTGGCCTTGCAACTTTGACAAAAAGTATCTTCAATGTTCAAAGGCATTAAGTGATGGAGCTCTTAAAGTACCTGTTGAATCTGTTATGGATGACTCGAAACGTACACGTTGGTACTTAGATATTCCGATAACTCCTTTAGACCACAGAAAATAAAAAAAAAACGACATTACGTTGGTGTATCCTTCAATTGCTTCGAAAGTTCAAGGGATTTTTGAAAACAGAGATTTAAAAAAGATGAAGGCAAATATACTATAAAAACCAAATCTCTAAAGTGGAGGAATGCTTGAATCACAGCAGCTTAAAGCTTTCAAAAGATTACATTCCACTATCAAGAGAGAGGTTATTTGATGGTCAATTAACTGCTATAGACGTATAGTTTCCTGATTGACTTAACCAGGCTTATCTGATAGTAAATTTAGCTTTCTCCCACCAGATTGCCATTAAATTTGCCCTATATATGTAATCGCATACATGTTTTCCTCACAATGAAGGCATTTGCAATGCTGATTTGCGGAGGAAGGGGGGGGGGGGCGAGGCTAGGGGCCGAAGATTATATATGGGGGATAAACACCATCCCCTGGGATCGGTTTAGTAATGCATTAAAATACAAGATATTATAAAGTAAAATCGGACACTTTTTTGAGGAGGGGTACCTTTATCTTGTGTATACTTAGAAAAAAGATTTTGCTATTCATGGTAAGTTGTGATCAGCTACAATACCGGTAAGAAAAGGAAAAAAAAAAAAATTGAACCCGTCATCCTATACTCCACAAGTAAAACTGGAAAAGGAATATAACAAAAATACATAGATTGGTTTTTATCTTTTATTTTTGTTTCAAGCATTCAACAGATTTTGGACATTGAGGTATATTGAAAAGATAAAGGCAAATACAGAGTAAAACAAACAACCAAGCAAGGATTGTACCCTTTTTTTTGCCCCATCACAATCTTATTAGTTTAATTTTCTGACTTGACTTATAAAAAAAAATATTTTGATGAAGAAGAATGGACTGGCACCATCTTGATATTCTTTGGTCAGAAATACTAGATATCAGTGTTAATTCAAATTATAACACAAGAGGCATTTCTGTAAACTATTCTATGACAAAAATATTCCAGTATGTTGATGATAATCAATTGTTTCTTGACGGCACTTAACCCTCTCTTCGTACTTCAAATTCTTACAAAGTGGCCTCTGTCCTTACTATCAATGTTGAAAAATCCACTCCTTTTAGTCATTTACCCATTTTACTCATACCGGAGACGAGTTTTTTTTTATTTTGTTCCTTCACAGTTTCACTTAAAAATAATGAAAAAAAAAAAAAACAACCTCTGTTTGTGGTCTTCTTATGAATTCTCTCCGACAGGACATTACGTCATAATTGAATCATTTGCATTGTTGCAATTTCTGTACTTTTTATCTCTTAGCCTATTAAATCCTCCTGCTCATTTAATTAAAAATTGCAGAATCCTATTTTTGATCTTATCTGGCCTTGCAACTTTGACAAAAAGTATCTTCAATGTTCAAAGGCATTAAGTGATGGAGCTCTTAAAGTACCTGTTGAATCTGTTATGGATGACTCGAAACGTACACGTTGGTACTTAGATATTCCGATAACTCCTTTAGACCACAGAAAATAAAAAAAAAAACGACATTACGTTGGTGTATCCTTCAATTGCTTCGAAAGTTCAAGAGATCTTTGAAAACAGAGATTTAAGAAAGATGAAGGCAAATACACTATAAAAACCAAATCTCTAAAGTAGAGGAATGCTTGAATCACAGCAGCTTAAAGCTTTCAAAAGATTACATTCCACTTTCAAGAGAGCTGTTATTTGATGGTCAATTAACTGTTATAGACGTCCAGTTTCCTGATTGACTTAACCAGGCTTATCTGATAGTAAATTTAGCTTTCTCTCACCAGATTGCCGTTAAATTTGCCCTATATATGTAATCGCATACATGTTTTCCTCACAATTAAGGCATCGCAGTGTGAAAAGTAAGAAAAAAAATACAAGAACGGTGATACATATTATCATTAAGCTCAGTAGAATGCAGGACAAACTGTTCTTGTTTTTTTTTTTTTTTTGTAAGCAGTAAAAATGAAATGTGATGATTGATTGCTAAAGAGATTATGATTCTTGTCAGTAATAAATTAAGCCTTTCCTATAAACCTGATAGGACTCATTAGTACGACTATTTCATGTCGAATAAACAGTAAGGACAATACATTTTACAGCAAATCCTTGTGCGTTTACATTCAAAGCCATTATTCCAGTTATACAAAATTGACCCGAAGTTCAGACCTAAAAATACTTTCATATGATTAATATAAATTCATAAAAAAACATGAATGTCTTGGCAATGTTTCGCTGTCAGTAGGTTAATCTGTACAGAGGTAGGGTAGAAATTCAAGTCTTATCTTTTCGCTTCGAGGAACCTCTAAATCAAAATTTTATCCCTCGCTTCGGACATATGTCACTAACTGCCCGGGTGATTTTCAATTCATTAGGAAAGTAGAGAAATATATCAGGCCATATTTTCATCGGGCCTGTATGATTAATGTCTCAATATTGATCACTTCACAGCTTTCAATTTTTTTAACCAGCCACAACCTCCCAACCCCCCCCCCCCCCCCCACAAAAAACGCAAAGGTGATAACGATATCTTGTTACATACTGATGATAATTAAACAGAAGTCATAGTCAGATCGCAATAATATCGTAGACCGTAGAGATGGCGGTGAGGTTCTCGCAGCCTTCATTCTTCAGTTCTGTTCGAGACGTTCTAGTAAACGACTGAACCGCAGCGATTCGCATGGTAGGCCTATACGGTCTAGGGTCAAAGGAGCCCAGTGGAAGGAGTTCCTCGTTAGAAGACCGTTTCTTAATTTGAAAGTAAACCACCAGCTTTGATTAGGGCAGTTCAATCACTGTAGGAACATTGCCTCGGCCAGGACGGTTGGGCTTTGTTTTTAAACTAACGTCAGATACCCCCCTCCCCCAAACCCAAGCACATCCCAGTCTTTTCCTCTTCCAGTAGAGAGGAACATCGATGCTCAGGAGAGAAGAAAGAATGGTTACCAACATTGTTGTTTTTTTACCTCTAACATTTTGACATATTGATCTCTAAACTTCCATTACTAGACATCTAGAATCTAACAAGTAACAATATTCCCCCAAAGGATGGGAATCAACTTATTCCTCAGGCCACTTATGTAGGCCCTTGGAAAGAAGGACCGTTCCCCTGCCATCATAAGTACATGACTACCTCACCACTCCCCCCCCCCTCAAAAAAAATAATAATTAAAACTCCCTGGTTTACTACCTCCTCAAATATGAACGGAAAAGTCACAAATATGAAGCTGAGAGCATGGACGAGTCGTGAGGAGTCGATTGATATATAATTTCAGGAGAGGATTACGACTTCAGCTGGTCGATAATCTTATTATATTAGACAGGTAAAAGCAACTATATTTACCAACTTTGTAATAAGGACTAGTGGACGGGAAAACTAAATTAATCCTGGGTATGTCACTTCTAAGCCATTATTAGAGCCGTTAGCTTGCAGTGTTTGTCACAGATAGTTCTCAAATGGCAATGACCGTAAAATACATTTCCATCGACTTTTTAAAACATATTTTGCGGAGTTTCATTTGAAACGGTGAAGTGAAAATCTATAGAGCACAACTTTTTTGCTCTGTATCCTTAGAAGTTACTGTCCGATACAAAGTCCGATAAGCCGATATTATGAATATTAAAAAAAGAGAGAGAGAGAAAACGCAGATTGTTGAATAATGGACCATTTTTCTGTTCTAACCTAGTTCTATCCTAGCACAGCTAGTTGTTCACCCATTTCTCTTGCTTCCCCTCTAGAGTAGATACATTAAAATGTTTGGTACAGCTAAAGAGGATGAACCTATTTTTTACCTTTGCTAATTAACAAACATCGCATCATTGACTTGGTTGAATATGAAACAGTGGTTGCAAATGATTGATATCATAAAGTCGAGTAAATTGTCCAACGGACTTCTGCTTCAGAAGGTACCTTATAATTACTCAGTTATTAAAATTCATCGGTGAGAAAAAGGAACGTAACCATCGCGGTTTGACTCGTGTCGACGTTATTCTACAAACTGCATGGACGTAACAAAATGGCTTAAAATAGGCGTTTCAACGCAGTATGCGGCGTTCTCATCTGATATTTTACCGTTTTTTTTTTTTTTTTTTAATATCGGCAACTATGAAACGTTTATGGTTGGCCGTGCTGGACACAATTCGGGTAGCAGCTTTTAAACGCCTTTTCAACGGACCAATCAAATACAAGGGAGCGTGATCACGCCATTCCGCATTGCGTGTTTGACGCATATGTAGCGACGAATGGTATCGTTGAGCAGACGTTAGTCAACAGATGCAATATTCAATCCTATTCCTAGGTATATTCTATGTGTTCAGTATAGGTCGATGGAGTTAAATCTTCGTTGTGAATCATCTCAACATCAAAAAGTATTTGGTGTGAATCTTGAACAGTCTTCTGATCTGGTAATATGAGAGAATCAGAATATAAGCATAGAGAGATTCCCTCACTGTTTTGTACACAAAAATCGTAAAGCTCAATGTGCAATAATTCGGAAAGGAAAAATCTTTGTCACAATTTGAAAGAAGGAAAAAAAAAAGGAATTTTTGACATCTTTGTTTTATTAGTAACGTTTCGTCTGTCGAGGATGCATATTGTGAAGCTACAAAAGAAACACAAAAATGTCAAAAATGGGCAGCATGGGAACGTGGGGGGGGGGGGGGAGCATGATTACCTATCATCCTGTAATAAATACAGTGTTACATGAACAGAGCTTATGTGGGAAGTGTTGAGATGAATCTGACTGTTTAATGTAAGACATGCACGAAACGACAGGTCTCCATGGCAACGATCGTACCTGAGGGAGAGGGGGGGGGGGATGACTCTCTCCGGATAATCGAAGAAGAAAGAAAGAACCAGCACATATTTTCCTCTACTAAGGAAGAAAGCGTTTCACACAACATACACACCCCACAACACAAGAGAGCTTTTTTTTTTTTATCAAAACCACTGACAAATTGCCATACATCGACGACAAAATGCAGAATGCAAGATTCCCGTTGGCCAGACCAATGATAAAACATAACCAGTATCCTCATTGTCATTATGAGCCATGCGCAATTGTTTTTATTTCTATTGTGATGCACAGCGAGGGAGATTTTGATGATAAGCATCCCTATACACGACAGAAAGCATTATGCTTCATAGTGCATCGATGGAAAGAGAAATGAAACATGAACATTCCGTCAAAACCATTCGCTTGACTTCACTTCAGGAGATACGGCGTCTAGACTATGATTCAGTCGTCGTCAGGGAATGCATCATTTGTCTTTGAATCTTATGGCAACAGGAGTAAAAAAAAAACAAAACAAAGAAGATAAAATACAGGGATGTTTTTGTTTTCCATCTATCTTGATGCACAATCACCTGATTCTGAAAAAAAAATACCTCTGAAAAATAGATACAAAACTGATAAACTTTTTTTTTCCTCGTATAATTGTATGCCTGTGGTTCTGTACGGTACATAATGTGTAAAATGCAATTCTCTGTGAGTGCTTAACTTTCGAAAATGGCTAGCGTATGCTTTTGTTCTTTTATGTGCTTTTTGTCTGGTCCCTCCAAAAGCGCCCAGAAGGTACAGATAATTCGTCACTTTTCGTTGTATCCTGTCATCTTTATTTTTTCTTTTATTTTATTTTGATTCTATACATTTTGTTAGTTCTGTCTTGCACTTCGTATTTCTCTTTCGAGTCTTGTTTTATGACTTCTTGTTTTTTTCAAAACGCAACCCTTTCACGCTTAAATGTAATATCGATATACTAAACCAGGTGAAGATGGAAAAGGTTACGGTTTTAGAAGCGTGTTTATTTTTCTTTAAAAAAAAAACATGATATACATATTAAACTCCTTGACACGTAGATTTTGGGTGATGGGGGGGGGGGGAGGGAAAAACTAAAAAGGATATCACGGACGGCACACGATATCATCAAACAGCACAGAACGAGATGGTACGAAACATGATGCAGTACATCATAGAGAAGGGAAAGGGATTACAGAACAGGATAATGAAATAAAATAATAGGATCATGACATATCTTGGGAATGTAAAGGTCATAACATAAGATGGATTAGACAAGAGAACACACAAGGCAACAAGACAGCACAAACTACAGCAGAATACAGTGCAAGGCACCATGAGAGCAAAGTACAGCATAACCGTGTAAAGGTTAATCAATGCTGGACCGTGCTTTAATTAGGATAATGCACGATCGTGACGCAGCCTAAGTGCATCCAGGGAGGGCATTACTCCCCGAGAGTGCATTATCCTCTGTTTCATGCGCAATTCCAGTAATTTGCCATCTTTATTTGCCCTATTTATTATGTATTTGAATAAAATTTAAATACGACGAAGAAAATTGAACAATATCAAGCAATTAATACGTAAAAAAGAGACAAAGTAGATAAATTAAATCTTCTCATTTCACGCTCAATTGAGTGACACAGTTTTTCACAAACAGAAAATGCTTTTATTTTATTCTACGTAAATATCTTTGCCTTTTAATCTGCTTTCCACTCCTATGAAATACCAATTTTGCAGTATGAAAAGCACATTTAACCTTAGTATGCTAGAAAACTACTTAATTTGGGCGCTATGGATTGCAATTTACATGACAATAAACGGGTCTTTGCAAAAAATCAAGAAATTGTATGAATGACGAAACCTATACTGAGGCCGACAAATGCATCTTCTGTGAAAAGGCTAATTGTTTATGCAGATACATTTCGTCCACGTCTAGAAGTATAAGGATAACGCACAGTCCCCCCCCCCCCCCAAATAAACGCCTAAACCCCTCCATAAAAAAAATGAATAATGAAGTGATTCACCGTGACAAAATGCACAGAGCTCCGAGTCAGGTTAACCCGTTGAACAAAGAAGCATGTTTACGGGGGGAGGATCCTGCCTACAACCTTAAAAAAAGCAAAACAATTTTTGTTTCATTTGTAGCTACCCAGGGGCATCTAAAAGTATGATTCCAAACCTATGCAGATATATCAGTAAACTCATCCACTTCATCCACTTTACAGTAGCTTTGGGAGATTTTACAACAATAATAACGAAAAAACAAAAACAACGACGACTTTAAATTAATTGGGAAGACGAAATGAACTGATGATATTGCGGTAGAACAGTTGGCTTGGGTTTTGGTCTGTTGACATGCCTACTTGATAATATTTCTGTTCGCCAAGGAGTTGGAATACTGGACACCACGCCCCGGTAGTCAATGAAGGGAATAATATGCGTTGGAATAGTGGTATGAAGCCTATCCCCCATGAACGGCCTCCCAGGTTGATAAAAATATGCCTTACACTAAACCAGTATTGTGAAGTTTATTCTTGTATACGACTATACATATTAATTTTAAGATTTATTCCAAGATATTTCACTACTAAACTTATTATGCAATTTTGTAATTGAAACGTCACACCATTAATTAGCGAAATACAATTTCTAATAAAACTGTTTGAAATGAAGAAATCAGACGTTTTACAATTGCAGCTAAATATAAACGCGTTACCATACTTTTTTAAGAGGTAAATGAAAGCAAAATGCCTTTTTCCACTGGCTGAAGGAGTTACCACTATATTGACCAACCCACGTACATGTTAGGCTATTGAGAAAAGATCCAAAATGTACTAATTTAAGACCTCATTTTATTACGCCATTGAACATTAAAACACGCTGAACCTGGTTAGGGACAACCCATTCTGGGTGAACATCGAAAGTGCGGTTGCGGATTTTTGCAATAAAATGAGCGGCAGGCCGGACTGGAGATGGCAGGAAGTAAAAACAATAATTGCAGTAGTACAAAGGATTGTAATTATGATATCACGTCCTATTGGAGTAAGCTCACGAGAAGACCATACGAAAGAAAGAACACTGCCAAAACATTTTTTTTTTAAATCAGTGGTTTGCGTCCGTCACTAGCGACTGTAACACACTTTCCTATAAACATTTTAGTCTTATTTAGAGAAGTTTTAGTTTGAGCAGTGAAACAAGAGCTGAGAAAATGCAGCCTTCCGTTTGGCATTCTTGAAATTGCATTTGTTTTGGATACAAAGTTGCGGTAAACCCTTATTACAAATATTTAAGTCAGACCATAGAATAATAGGACGAGATTCTGAAGCTCTTACTTTGCACTGGATGTCCCCGCCCCATATCGCTTGTTTGTAACACCTGTGTACATACCTATGTGTAATACCGAAGCGACACCTAGTGTTACAGTTGCTCATAAATATACATCACGTCAGTAACTGTTTTGAATATGAAACAGTTGTTGCATATAATTACCATCACACAGTCAAGTAACTTGTCCGTTCGACATCGGTTCAGAATAATTTATGTACTTAAATTACTCAGTTATTTGACGTTTGCTTGTGGGTGAAAAAAAGTAAGCAAACGCTTTGTTTTTATACTCTTAGCTTTCTCCTGCAAACTGGTGGGCAAAATAGTGTGAAATAGGTGTTCCGACGAAATATGAATACAGGTGATTTATTTTTTTTCTAATACCGGTTACTAAGACACTTTTACGGTTGACCGGTAGATCAATCGAATACAGGGAAATGTGGTTATTAAATTTCACATAAGGAGAGTAAATCAAATCACGTACAGATAAGACAAAAATCTTAGGAAAGGACAGAATCGTCGAAAAAAAAAAAAAAATTGGACCAATATTTTATGAACGTAGGCTCGTGCCGACTTTAATAATGACTAACCGAATAATGTAATATTCAATCGTGTTCCTGCTTTACATATCACTTTGCGCAAGCGCAACGTCAAGATGTCTGGTTATAAATCCTCAGTAAAGACAACGGAATGTCTAATGAATCGCATGAGCGCCTGAGCTTAACGTTCCACTGCTAGCATTGGGTAATTCCACGTATGCTGCATTTTCCTTCCTTTGCGTGAACAAGTAAACTGTTGTTAAGAACTCGATCAATTGGTGCCATTAATAGCCTGAACTAAAATGGCGGAAGTGACGTAAAGATTTCTAAAACGCTCGATCCATGAGAAGATCACTACCTTTAAACAGTCACGTGATTCGGTAATGTTAGAGAACTCAGATACACAGAGACGTCCCTGAATTACCCGATGAGTTAAGATTAAGCAAGAGTGGCAGAGGACACATCATCAAGAAAGTGGATAGAAAAACGGAAAACCAGAGGAGAGAACATTGGAAGACAGAGCTTGAGAGAGCAATCAAATGAAGACCAGGATAAAACAAAACATAAACATTAATAAAAATCATGAGAATATAAAGGGTCATAGCATAAGATGGATTAGACAAGAGAACAGACGAGGACAAAAAGACAGCACAACCTACAGCAGAATACAAGGTACCATGAAAGCAAAATGCAGCATATAACACAGACACAGTATACATCACACTTTAACCCTGATGTCGCAATGTGATCTGACCTCAAAACACTTTTTCCTCGGTGGCCCTCCTCCATTTATTAGAGGTAAGGTACTGTTTTGGGGACGGGAAAATCCAAAATCTTACCAACAAGAAAACAACTAATTCAAACGTAATTTATCAAATAATGTAATATATGAAAGTTCCATTTCAACAGAGATAGAATAAGTTAAAAAAAAAATATTTCATTTCATTTCCTGTTAAAGGTGAAACTCGGTAACACGTTCAGCGTTAGCTATGTTGACTACTGATCCATACCCTAAAGATACCCATTGTTTAAAAGCCTTCGAAAGGCTCGCAGAGATCGCTTTTAATCTACAGTAGCCTTTTAACATTTAATGTGATGAATTACATTCCAAAATGCCAAAACGAACTCAAGAGCGCTGTGGCCGCCTAATACAGGTTTAGCGTTAATTCTGCCATTCTCAAGTTTTGCATCATGAATTAGTTATCACAATTGTCGAGTGTCTCTCATAACCGTTCAGCATTTATGTCATTTTTTAAAGGTTAATTTCTTTCATCTTGTTTTTTTTTTATCTGACAGACTTATCTTTTTGTCGATGGTCAGAGGAAAATTTTAATTACAGCGACATGACAACCTCCACCTTTTAAGCGATCTCGATTATTCCGTCACCGGTACTCTGAGTGAGAAAAAAAAAGAGAGAGAAAAACACAAACATGGAGCTGCTTCGGTATATTTCCAGGACACTTCATTTGAATTCCGGGGGCTCTTGTCTCGATGGGAGGAGAGACGAGAATCTCATTTCGGATAGAGGAAAAGAGGTAGGACTCCGAAGGGAAGGAGGAGGGAGGAGGCTTTACGATCGAAACATGTCGACGAAAGGATACAAGGATGCATCTCCAAAAGTACATCACAAACGTGAGTTCAGAATTTAAACTTTCTTTCAGGAATGCCGACTTTTGTATGGGCGAGTATCAGTTTAGAGCATTCACTGCAGTACTTTCTTAGTTTACAAGATACTTCAAGCAGAGGGCATAATTTTGGTCATAATTTGATGTTAACTCAAGGTCGATTATATTGCGTTAGTACAACTCAGAGTTTTTGTTACCTTATACAGGGTATAACATGACAGGTCTTTTTTTAGGCCCCAACAAAGTTCTGAAATTTATGTAGTAATTCTTTCTTGACATTCGCAAGACGGTAAGTCGTGAAATTAAGTAATCCTGCGACTGCCTAATAACCTTTTTACATCGTTCCTCGGTTTCTTTGAACTTAACTTTCTGTATAATAACCGGCATCGACTGACCAACTCTCTATTACTTTCAGAGAGCAGTCTTCGTTTTGATCTCTTTTTAAATGAATGAATAAGCTCAAACAGTCTATCCGTGGTCTCCGAGTTAATTAGGTCACATGGCCCATTCTCTTACATTGTCGCCTATACCGGAAAGTCTCAACGAAGGCCATGTCGCGGAACTAGACTGACATGTGATGGCCAACTGTTTGTTGAATAACGCAAAATGACGCTTTCTATTGTCCATTATAGCTAAGAAGATGGAAACTTTGATCTTCAATCTCTTTGGAAATGAAAGATTTTTAGGTATTATGTACGAAATTTAAAAACTAATACAATCGAACAGAGACTGTAATTTCCCATGTCTCAAAGTTTGCGAGTACTGACTCATTTAATGAATCAATTCAATATTTTTCAATTGATATTTACTGATGACAACATGAGCTTTCCGTAGCACTAAAAATACGAAGTTAAATTGACACAATCCTCTAAAATCAACAATTCGGGACACAGCGATTTTACTGTACATTTTGTACGAACTGCATCTACCCTAAACATGTACGAGTAAGTGGCGGGTGGCCGCCGACTTGACATAGTTCATGTCGCAAAAATAGTCCTGCCATGCACGTGTATACGGGGACGGAACTGATTGTCTTATATTTGCAAATATCTGCCTTTTACGAAATTTAATGGAATTTACAAAACTTAATGGTACAGAACTGATATCAGTGGATAGGAGATAAAATTTTCCTTCTATTTTTTATAATGACTGAGGGGTTTTACAACATCTCGATGTCATAAGAGATAATTTTACGCCGTGTTTGAAACATATTTATAGACTTTTCATAAGAAGGGTCAAATTCCTACTTTTACACATGCATGCTCGCCGAAGTGGCCATCAACAACATTTTTTGTGCGTTTTAGCAAATAGTTTTCATGATTTTTATCTTTCAATAGTTTCTAAATGTTGAGATATTACACTTAAAAAGTCACCTCTTTTGGTTCATTAGCATTCAAAACCACATGACGTCACGGAACGTCATGCATAAAATGTAAGAGGAGGAAGCTCCTTTTACGTAGTTGCGGATAGACTGTACAATGGTATGATATTTACCATTTTAAATGCATTCTTTACTATAAACGACCAGTGCTTAAGTAACCCAGCCATGGTAGTAACGACAACACGCTTTCCTAATGTATCATTTATTTCACGTTGTCTATACGGAGGCTGTCATTACCCTCTATGCTGAATCTCTGTACAAGAATGCTCACTTTCTCACGTGCCTACGTAATGCATACATATTGCCTACATAAATGGTGGCAATAGTGCAGGTCAGGCTCTAACATAGGCCTACACATGCCCTCATAGGTGTAATCCTAGATTATAGCCTACGCAATCATGTGATTATCACCGTGAACTTACAGCCTATATCGAATGTATGATCTCTCCGGGCTACATAATACGGTAATATATCCACCACGGATTTCATTCTCGTTCGTATTGCCTAACACACAATTTGACCAGTGTGTAGGCTATTGGATAGCTACGAGCGCTTTCGTAAATCACACGTACCGTTGTAAACCGATGTATTACATGGATTATGTTGCAGTCTGTGCAACTGCTATGTGTTCCACTTTGTATCAATCCTCTCTCTAATATTCATAGTTTGTGGACCAGGGATGTCTCAATTACAGTTACTGGTGAACATCACTCTCCTCGGATAACGTCGGACGCAACTGATGACGTCATCACGAGCGATATCTTTACTCCTCTGGGGGCAAACATGCACTTTGTCATTTTGACAGAAAAATTAAAAGAAAAGACGAGATTTATAAAAAAAAAGCATTCCGGCGGCAACCGTCGTAAAATCATGGATGTTGTGATTTATCTTTTAGCTCCTTTATAAGAAGACTTTGTTTTGTCACTAGTTACTAATTGATTAGCCCTAAGACTTACAATTGTTTATTTATAACTAAAAGCAATCCAATTTGTTCCTCGGTCGAAGATAAAACAGGCCACGCACACCTTTACAATGTTAAGATTTATCTATGACATGTCTATGACTTGTCGCGCGTAGGTGTTGTCTTAAATGAAGTAAAAAACACATTTGTTTATTTATTTTTCGTTTCCGTTCTTTATTTTTTGTCTATATTTTTCAGTATTTTGGCAATTACGTTTTAAGTTTCATGAGTTTTTTTCATTAATACATGATTTTATTATTTATTGTTTTAGAAAACTTGAGACGCCTATTCGAAATTTCTAAATCTAATAAAAAGAAAAACGAGCAAACAAAGCAATTCGTGGTATAGTTTTGAGGTATTAGGCGATGCATATGTGACGCTACTGCACAACATGTAGTCATGTAACAGCGGGATTCGAACAGACTGTCCTGACCATTTAGTATCGAAGGGGCTAAATATGACAATGACATACGGAAAGCATAATTTGGGTTGATAGTAAGTACAGTGAAGTAAATATATTGTACTGAGCGCTGAATGTATTGCATAAAAAAAAATAGTAATTGCAACTAATGCCAAACATCGGATCAATACACAAGCACGAGACTAATACGTAAACATGGGATCAATACCTAAACATGGGATCAATGCATAAACATGGGATCAATACATATCAACATGGGATCAATGCATACACATGGGATCAATACAGAAGCAACATGGGATCAATACATAAACATGAGGTCAATGCATCATACATCATACATGATCCAATACCCTCAGTGAGACACTGAACTACTTAAGTACCAAACTACTTAGTGGTACCCAACGGTGCAGCTCATATTATTGGGATTGTCGCCAAGTAGGATGCCTCGTAGGTTGGTCCCTCGATGGCATGACGTAAATGACTGCGTTGTCATCCAGGTTCACTTATACTGTTGAAGCTAGACACGGCTATAACCCATGACCGCCGGCAACCAGTATACCTTCATCCCTCGAGTGATGAAAGAATTAAAGAGAACTCACGTAAAAAGCGGCCTGCCCTCAAGAGCGCTGGCAGCCAGAGATATAACCCCCAGTACAGGTAACGGTTGGGGGTACAGTTGCACAGAACCCCCAGCTACAGGCCATAGCCGCTATCACAATGCCTTCTCTCTGGTAGGTTTCAGAGAGAAATCCAATAATCCGATATGTATCCGATATATACACATCCTACATAGTTTATGAAGTTTGCTCAAGCCATGATTAACACACAGAGACAAATATATCTGACCACCATGGTCTTGAATTAATAATCTTGGGAAGGATTATTGACATGGAACAAAGTAGTAATATTGCAAAGCGCAAAAAAAGTAGGATAAACTTTTTAATCTTTGGCACAGCTGCCAGATGTAGCCTAATGTAATACTCTTACCTGGTGGATTTTAGAGAGAAATCCAACAGAGAAAATTATATTTTGATGCACTAACTTCATATGTGTGTTCATGTCAGTACTAGTTGGATGAATGGTGGACGTCCCAAGTACCCAGCTGCTTTTATCTCATCCTGGGTTGTAGATGAGTCAATGACCATAGGCAAAGAAAAGCTGGCTCCCCTTAACAGTAAGACCACCTATATTTACACACACTGAAAGATGTAGCAGCCGCCGGCAGGTAGTACAGACACTGCAAAACATAATATGGTCAAAGACTTGGAGATACACCCAGTCTGTTTCCGTAGGTTGCTTACCATTCGAAGGTCGGGAAAGTGGGAAGTGAAGGGTAAAGGTTTACAAAAGGTTCAGTCCCAGAGGTCCCACTGGCAGTAAAGAACAAGTCAGACATAGGGCCTGGGGAGGGGATGGTTAAAAGAGTCCTCAGACTGAATGACTTCTGAGGAGGGGTAGCTAAGGTTTGTCATTAACCAGAACTGCCCTAAGTTCACACAGGGCATTGAAAAATAGGAGAGTGGAAAAGTGAAGGATAAGAAAAAAAAAAGAACTTAAAAGGATAGTCCAACCAGAAATTTAGCTTTGACATGTTTAAGAGTAAGTAAATCTGACCCTTAT
This sequence comes from Stichopus chloronotus, assembly GCA_021234535.1. Lineage (NCBI taxonomy): Eukaryota > Metazoa > Echinodermata > Holothuroidea > Aspidochirotida > Stichopodidae > Stichopus > Stichopus chloronotus. The sequence goes on from CM037842.1 coordinate 11,233,909, forward strand.
AGTAAAACTTCCATTCAGTTCCCATGCATGGTTTTCACAACGTTATCAGTTGAAGTTACCCAACTTGCTACCAATTGGGAACTTGAAGCAAACAGGAGTGACATCATCTCTTTACATTGCTAAAGAGTCTTTTGTTTTATTCATTTTGAAATTTATTATTTTGACCTTGAAATCAGTAGGTGGTCAGCCTACAAACTGGTTACGTGAAGGTCACAAAACACTCATACCCCTCCTGCATTCACATTATGATATCCCAATATATTGAAGTATTAAATTTGGTGTATATTTTATAGAAAAAACATAAAATACTTTATGAATGTGGGGAGATGACATCACTCCTGCTTGCTTCAAGTTAACTTTCAGTAACAAATGTGGCAACTTCAACTGCTCATATTTCGGGAACCACACATTGGAATTGAATGGAAGTTTCACTTAAGTGGTCAGATTTACTTACTCTTTCACATATCAAAGCTATATTTGTGGCTAGACCATCCTTTTAAAGCATACCTTGCTACATATCAATAAAGATAGAAAAACGAAAACCTAGGTGTTTGAACGTAGACAACTTCCATTATCCAACTACGGTCGCAGACTTACACTGTCAGCATGTACGATAAAAAAAAAAATTAACATGTTCTGACATAGGCAGTTCTTATACGTTTATTTTTGAAGAATAAGGTCCATCGTCATCCTTTCTTTGATTGATTGATACGTTTGTTGAAGAGGGCGCATTTTGCACCACTTGAAGAACTATCTGTTTGCTGCCCTCTGTTTGCTACTCTCGCCTTCCTGTCTTGTGTCTGTTGCCTGCAGTTTGCCGCCCTCTATTTGCTGTCCTCTGTTTTTCTCCAGTTCTAATTTTAATTAATTTCCAGTTTCTGTGATCCGTGCATCTCTAATGAGGTTTCATTCTTATTATCAAGAAGACTCTTCAGTGATTTGATTCGAACTGATCGGTACTTAAATGAGCATATCGCGATATGATATTTGCGCCAGACAGTCAGCCTGCATTGATGATACCCGCGGGTATCATCAATGCAGACTGACGGTCTGGCGCAAATATCATGCACCTCCAGTGTTTAGAATACCTGTAGAAAATTGTTGAAAGATGGAAGGTTCTGCTTTCCTCCTCTACTAGACATTGTAAATGAGCAAAGAGTAGAAGAAGGCTACAGACCAGTCTCTACTGACTGGTCGACAGAGACGGACGAAAAGCCATTATGTGTATTTATTTTATGAAGATTATCCATGGCAAATTAGCAATGAGATAAACAAATGCATTTCCCACTGGTAAACTCTTAAACAGCATTATCAAAATAATTAACAGAGAAAAAAATATCTCACATTAATGTCATTGGGATCATCATCAGTCTGTCTACTTTTTTGTGAGTAAACCCAGTCTCCTTAGAGTCGAAACTTTGTGATTACTAGTTTAACTCTTTTGTAAATTTGAGAGTACGTCAGACCAGGGAGTTGTGAAATAGCAACTCCCTGGTCAGGCTAGTCCAATATCGGATTCAGTTCCGACTTTTGCAAGTTTCAGCTTAAATCTTTTCCAAATTTAGTAGACAAGAATAAACAAAAATGAGGAACATATACAGTCACATTAGACAATGAGGACAATGCTAAAATTGAATGTCAAGCAATCGTAGTGTGACGTCATCTCGAAATCCTTTTTAATGAATAGGAGTGAAAAATATCGGAAAAGTATTAAAAACAAACCTTTCTGTAGAGTCGTTCAACGGATTAGATCGCATTAAAGACAATTTGCAGGGAGATATCTACTAACAGTACCAAGTATCGGTGAATAGAGTGACCAATATGAAAGAAAAAATATTGATAGGATAGGCTGATATTTCTTCTTTTTGTTTCCAAATTTCAGATTCATATCCCGTTATAGTATGGCCCACCACACGTACTGTAACGTAAACCTTTTAACCCCTGTATCAACCAGCACGTACCCTTGAAACGTCACTTAGTGTCGTGTAATCTGTTACAGGGGAATGAGACTGATTCAGTTACCACAGATATCTAAATTATCACATTCTACGATAGTGATTGTATTTAATGGACATCACGGTTTCATTAATTTATCCATCGAATCCTCAGGTAATTTACAATGTTCCCAAAGTTTTTGCAAATAGAAATTTAGACTTTAAAATCTTTCACAAAGGCGAATCAAGATATGTTTTTAGAAGAAAGATAAATCTAATCGACCATTCATTTCCATGTTTCATTTCTCCCAAGATCTTCTGATCTCTGAGAGATATTTGACTGATAATGCTGGTAATATCGAAAGTCTGACTTACAAGTGCGGAAAGTCATCAAGCTGCTACGTGGGCCAGCGCTGGTAACAGCACTCATGAGGGTCGAAGGTTTCCTAGTTGTGAACAGCAACTTACAAATGGAAGAAAAACTAAGTAAAACATGTCTTGCTGGTGTTACTTCCAAATGTCGTAATCAAATCTCGTTTTCGTCTCCATAATTTTTAGCAAACAATGAACTGAAATTTGCACAGGCGGGGTCTATTTTGTGGGCCAAAGATATCGATGACGTCACATTCAGCACGAATGAAAGAGTCCTATAACAATGCTGACTATGAGTAAACTCATAGCCAGAAACTATATAATGCATTTCATCAAAGGGCGACTTTATGTAATAATATGTAAAGCGCTGTATTGTGTATGTATGTCGCTGAAAGTAAAAGAAAAAAAAGGTGTGCAGAATAATAGGTGAGAAGCCTTTTCTGTTATGGAGCAAATTATCTACCGTACTTCATAAGATAAGACGGCGAAAGGGGTACTCCGGTACTCGGAGGATCAAAACGAGAGACATTAGACTAGGTTAGAATTTGAATCTGATGAGCAGTAACGTAAAAAGAAAACGATTTACTCCGTATGTGAGGAAAAAGGATGGTCCAGCCACAAATTTAGCTCTGGTGAAACTTCCATTCACTTCCCATGCGGGGGATCTAGAGATATTACCAGCTGAAGTTACCCCCCCCCCCCCTCTTCCTTTGCTGCCAACTGTGAACTTGAAGGAAGCAGGAGTGATATAATCTTTTCACATTGCTGAAGAGTCTTTTGTCTTCTTTATTATTGAATTCATTATTCTGACCTTGAAATCAATATGTGGTCAGCTTATATACCGGTTATGTGATGATCACAAAACTCTCATACTCCTCATGCATTCATTGTACGATAGCACTAGATATTGAAGTATTAAATTTGGCGTAAAGTTTAAAGAAAACCATAAAATACTTTGTCAATGCGCAGAGATGACATCACTCCTGCCTGCTTTAAGTTAACTTTCGGTAACAAATATGGCAACTTTCAACTGCTCATACAGCGGCAGCCACACACGAGAACTGAATTAAAGTTTCACCATGATTGTCAGATTTACGTACTCTGCAACGTATCAAAGCAATATTTGCGGCTAGAACATTCTTTCATTCTAAAACATACAGTAAGAGCGCATTTAGGGTACGCGTGACTACGCAATTACGTCAGAACGTCACGTGAGCAGTCTTTTTGGTCCCACCATGGATGTTCCACTTGCCAGTATACTAATACTCACCGACTTTATTCCTGCCTAGTGTCGTTACCCCGGGCTACTCCTTAAAGCGAAAATTTTGAGGAAACGAATCCTCCTCATGAACCACTCTAATAGAGAGAATATATGGAAAACTTAAACTTCCCCCAAGGAGAACATAAATTGTTTGTTAAATTCTAAGCTGTTTCCATGGTTACGTCCGTATTTACATGAGGAGGCAAAACGAGGACAATGTCAATTCTTTAGAATTTTTTTTTTTTTCGCAGCATGTAAAAGGCCACATTAGAGAATAGAGATACTCATGTTTGAAAAAAAAAAATGATGTGAATGATTTTCTTTCTTTTTGGTTTTCCTTTTAGTAAAGCAAAAGCTAAATTGTTTTTCGGTGTTTTGTTCTCACTTCGTACCTTTGAATGTGGAGATTATTTTTAAAGTAATACATTTTTGAAAACCTTGTTGTCCGTTGAGCTTTAAAATCTTGAAATCTCAAGTTTATAAATTAACATCTTCAATTTATGAATTTATTTGCTCTTCGAGATGACTTGATGAATATTTCAAATGACAATATTTGAAGAGACACTTACGCAAATTAAAAAAAAAAAAACCCAACCCCCCAAAAAACAACTAAATTAGATGTCAATCCATTAATATGTGACTGCGTGGCTAAATCACTTGTTTTTACTGAATGTTGCACTAAAGCGTGCAGCATTTCAACCGTCGTAAACATTACTATAGATCATCCTGCTGCCTTCTTTTCTCAGGTGGCATTTTTATTTGATCTTGTTGATGCGATTAAATTTATGTGAATTTCGGAAATTATTTTATATTGCCATGAAGTAATAATCAACGAGATTGAGTTAACATACGGTCTTCTGTTCTAGCTAGAATTACGTTTGTGTACTTGTTTGTCTTTTAGAGTTTTTCGTCAGATCTGAAGTTAAAAGATCAAGTAAAGTTGATTTAAAAGTGTGTCCGTGCTCATACCCCCCCCCCCACTGTACAGTCACTGACTCTAGCCTAATCAATACCTAACTCTAACACTTATTCCTAATCCAGCAGCCCCTACCACTAACATCCTTGTGGCTGACCAACAATTTTTTGAGCCAAACAATAGTTTTAGCAGAACCGGCTCCTGTGGTAAATATACGGAAACAGTATTACATCATATTGCTCCTGATCCAAGCAAATGGAAGTTTCAATTGCCATCTTCTAGGGGTGGATGACAAAGATTCTCGAGCAATTCGTCCTGCATTAGCTTAAACCACTTACAAACTTAAAATAAGACAACCTAGGCCTACTGATGTTCGCAAGGAAGAAAATGAAAGAAGATAAAAGTCACAGCTATCAAATAAAATAATATTTTAAGTGAAGACAAACAAACAACAAAAAACTAATGCTTTGTTTGTTGTAAGCCAAATACTAACTCAATAAGCTTATAATCTCCCTTTTCTGGCCCCCTCTTTCCAATTTCACCGTATGAAGTGTTTGCTCTTCTTTCTGACCCTTCAATGAATTTTAATAAACGATCACACTAAATAATTTCTTATATTTGTTCTTTTGTTTTGTTCATATTTTCACACATAGGTTTTCACACATTTACGGTCGATTTTAAAGTTTATATGTTAAATCAATAGCCGTTATAACAATATCTTCGTGAAGACTTTCTATTGAAATTTTATATGAATATGCTTTTCAAAGCGGTCACAGCTGTCAATGTTTTATTTCCACGTTCTCTATTCGAAGAGAAAAATTATCCACCATATTACAACGAAATATGACAATGGTGTAATTGCATTGAATCTAATGTATGTATATATAAAAACTGATCAACGTACAAGACAAAAAAGTCGAAGAAGGAATTTTTAACAAAAAAAAAGAAAGATAATTTAACACCTCTCTACCTCAAAATTATTAATAGGAAATGCACATCTATATATCCACGACAGTCGTTACATGCAAACTGAGTGTGATCCTATTTTTCCGCCACGTTCAGTTGATGCAAAAGACGCACATACACACAAGCGCACGACCACATATGGTCAACTATCTGAAAATATCTGTGAGTTGGCACGCTGGACAGACACGTGCCCAGCCTATTCTTACTGTTTTCTCTGTAACAGCCATATAGAGGCCGGGCGTTCATCTAACGGGTCTCATTTTCGAGAGTTTGTTTTAAAGGGGCTCATTGAGTTGATATCAGTGACGATCGTAGTGATTTTGACGGATATAAACACATGACGATACTTACAATGAGCATAATTAGTCGAGTTACTTGAACTGGTTCTGTGTATGTGAATATTGTACTGATATAAAAAGTGTCTGGTCATGAATTTGCAAAAACAGAATGAAATCGGTAATTAATCACTCATTAATGTTCCATTGAATGTGAAACATTGAGATTTTCTTAGTTTGACCATTTGTTGCTAGTATATGAAGGAAACTTGAGGGGCTTAGAAAATTTAGTGAGTGTCACAAAAGAACTCAATGGGCCTCTGTAAGTCCATAGAACATTTGTTTAGAGGCAATCAACGAACATATGAAAGCCACACTTATGCGAAGATCAATATGATATTATCATAATGTGTATTATCTTGAAAGCCCTAACAAGATTATACGTGACTAAGAGGGCATCTGAAAAGTATTCTTTGACGATTATTGGCATTTATGGACGGTTAATGACGAACATGTTACTGCATTCTACGACAGTTGTGTTTCCGTATCAGGACATATTCCTAGTAAATTTTGCAAGTTCCTAATACAATATCCGTTTATCGATCACACTATAGGAAGAATTCGTACTGAGAAAGAATCCTCAACTTCTATTGGTCCATTACGGTCATGTGACAATGTTTTATCCTTGCATAAAATGTAATGTAAGCCTAACATCATCGGTGGATGAAAGCGATAAAACCCAAGATCGGTGGTACTTTGTCAATTGCGCAAGAACATTATTGCTACGTTGTTAATAATGGTGTTACGCTTTCTCAGGGTTCGTTTTTGTAATAAATAAAAGGTGGTTATTCAACCACGAACCCACATTTTTATTCGTCTTGGTCTTTTTCTTTCAAAATATCCCTGTGAATGGATGAACAATGTTAATCAACTCTGGACAAGTGCATTGAATACCGGATCATGCACCTCCGGGTGTTAACGCTACTGCTGTATGCCCTCGGGCATCGTTTGTATTAACTTCCGATCGTGCATTATCCAGTATACCCGCCGGCGTTGAGTATTCTTGAACACAGTAGCATTCCGCTTGACAACGGAACAGGAAAGACTTCATATGAAACTAAGTTTGCATATGTTGGTTACTTTATTTTATTTTATCTACCTCATTCTCTTACCATATTTGTGATGAACGGCCTCCCATAAGAGATGTGCACACGCTGATGAGTCACATAGGCTACGTGTAACTAAAACGTAACAGCTCTGCTCAAAACTGCAGTTAGTGTTCTGGCGATTAATTTGTATATCATTTTACTTTGTTGGAGGGATCTACATAAACAATTACCTCTTAAGGCTATCATCCCCTTCGTCGGCCCCAATTTTAATTTAAAAGATTCCAGAAGTTAAGGGGCTTTCAAGAGGCACGTGGATCCGCGTAAAATTCATCAACTTAAAGACCACCTGTTCTAAGTTTTCTTCCTGCCATATTTTATGGACTGTTCGTGAGCAAGTTTTACTCTATCTAGTAAAGCGTACAACAGTATTGTCGAAATGTTCTTCAGTTTTGCATGACTGTTGTTATATGTAAGGTGCGAATTAATTTTCCGAAATCACTCTTTTATGTCGATGCTTTTCTTTTCATCAAACTGGGGGTACATTTCACTGTAGTCTACTTGAACAAACCTTCTGCATACCATCTCCTTGCTAGCGTATAGAAACCATTACGTCATCCATAAAGCAGTAACAAAAACAGCCCGAACATTGCAAATACTTCAAATCTGAGCCAAGAACCGAACGCTACATTTAGTGTATTAAGCTGACACGTTTTCAAGTTGCGAGGCCGATATTTGTATTGGTGTAACGGAAATAATTTGTAATACTACTTGTTATATATATATATATAAATATATATAAATATATATATATATATATATATATATATATATATATATATACATTAATATTATACAAAAGTAGAGGTTTGCATGCGTTAAGCCAAAATCTGAAATGCGGCTTTTCAGAAAGGGAATGGTTATGTTGAGATGCATGAAAATAAACCACGGAGCGGACTAAACTTAATACGGCAAAAGTCTTCATATCTGTAGCTTTGTGATTGCAATACCTTACTAAATAGAAGCTCATTTCTAGAATTGTTAAAGATATATTGCTTGAGGTAGGCACAAATAGAAACATTAGCATTTTATGTCTAAGAGTTTAGTTCGTCTTTTCAATGCATCATTAAGTCAATTTGAGGAAATAAATAGGTTTCAGGTGTTCTCTTGAAAAAAAAGTAATTTAGTCAAAACAGCCTCAGTAAGCCGTGACGTATGTCACATTATTTTAAGTGAGCATAGTCAAAATGATGTATCATCCACTTTTCAAGAATGTTACGCTTTAGTTATTCAAAAGAGTACGAGGAATTCCGTCTTATGATTTTAAAGAATTCTTACATGTACGACAAAAAAATGTTTAATACGATAATTTGGTCACGGTGGTTGGGAGCCTTCATTCAACTTAACCTTTTCTTCAAGATTGCTATATGAAGTTCTCTACTGTTTGCCTGGTGTCAGATTGGACTGATCACTGACTCCGTAGTGAGGTCATCAGTTTCTTCGTTATTTTTTAAATGACCGAGAGTCCAAAAATGTAAGAACGATGTCCTTTCTGGAGGATCCGCTCTAAAGTCTGGCACTTATTGGACACAAAACGTGTCCATTTTGTATCTGTAGTATGTTACTATCAGTCATATCCATACATATTCACCAAGTCCTCACAAAATTTTCGTAATGTGCTAAAATCATGTCTCGAGAATACCCTTTACTGCATGATAGAACATGAGGTGGTAGCAATATGATTAGGGTTCGTTCCTTCGATGAAGTCTTATCATGTATGATATCATTAAAGGATTGGATGATTAGAAGCAATAGTTCATAAATACTCAAGCGAAACTGTACCGCTAATGAAATGGAAGCGTTCTAAGTAGCTAACGAAGACATTCCTCATTTTTCTTGACCCTCTGGGGGGGGGGGGGGGAGTGGACAATATCACCTGTACCGCACACACACACAAGGTGCTTTGTACAATCTCATTCACGCATCAGGGTTTCCCTGACCCTGGAAGAAGCAGTAATATATTCACAATCTTTCAAAGTACAACATTGTATCTCGCTACGGAATTAGTAGCGAAAAAATGACAACTAATGACAATGAGCCTTTCAGTTCGGAGTGGAACTGACAAAAGTTGGGGTGAATGCAAATTTAGGGTATCCGTTAGACAAAATTTAAGGCCGTTTAAACCTCCTACTACACGAATGACAAAAAAAAAAAATAGAAGTAAAATAATACGTGCATTACGCTGGCAAACGTGTGATATATAGGTTCTTATCAATTGTGGATGTTCCAAAAGCATTCAAAGTGCGTGTCACTTGTACAGTTTTGTGGAATATACCATTCAGTCAAAGAGGGTGTACATTATGTTCATTGTGACTGGATGACCATGGTAAAACCTAAATATGCATTACCCTAAACTTGCATGTGTGGTTATTATGAACTCCTTTCTTGCAAGGCCTATTCGGGTGACTGGCAATCCGGCGACAGACAGGTCGGGGGAATGATGGAATAGAAAACAGGTAAGCGTGGAGGGGGGCTTTATCCGGGGGGCTGTATGTCGGTTGGATGGACGATTAAAGAAATTATAGAGGAGAGAAGAGCTTGTGAGGCAAAGGGGGTTACTGCATGTTATGGAGTTAAATGGCCGAACAGCCCTTAGCAAGGGCTATCACTTCTCGGGCGTTTGACGCTTCAAATGCAGTGCTTCGTTTCGCTAACGCTTGTAATAAAGAAGTGACGACTTGAGTAGTGTGTTTTGTGATAGGTCAGTGAGATCTGCACTGATCCATATTCATTATGTAGGCGCTTATGATAAGAAGCGTAACTTTTGAAAATGTGGTATCTGTTTTTACTGTTTTTGCTGTTTCCATATCTTTTCGTCACAGAATGAAGTATTCCATCCACGTAAAACCTCGCTTGTATATTTAAAAATTAAAGAAAAGAAAACTTTAAATCAAACTTTTCTGTAAACACACAATTACTCTTATTTTTTTTCTCACCTATCTAACAACAGCAAGCTCTGTTTTTGAAGTGTTACAATTTTTACTTGCCAGTTTGGAAGATGTTGCAAATGACTGACCAACACAAACCTTACCTATAATGGGGTTGAAGTTCATGGGATTAATGGGAATACACTTTTAATAAATTTTCTTGATATAACTCTTACATCACATTGTGTAAGACTATGACGTTGTGTGACGTGTGCGTAACAAACTAGATAGTAAAAACTGACAACGGATTGAACAAAGGTAAAATTAATAGCTCATTAGTAAAAGTGAAAGTCAACAAAGACCCAGAAACACAATGTATACTGTAGTTGCAACGAAGGAAACATAGCCTCCTAAAAAGGATGGAGGCATAAGTAATGAACGTGATAAAGAAAGTTGAAAAAAAAAACAAAACACAAAACCTTTTGAGAAATGCTAAGAAAGAAGAACTGGAGGAATAAAAAAGTATATGTATTACCTCATTAGAACGAAGTCCATGAAAAATAACAAAGATAATCTAGCTTGAGGCATTAAATGATTAATAAAAAGCATGTATCCATCTTAAAGTTTGAAGCCGAATTATGAAGACAATAGGTGACGTATATTGAACAGGTAAGTAAAAAATATAAAAACACAAGATGGTAAGCTTTTGAAGTTCTGCACTGTCAATACAAAATGTATAAGCAAAGGTAAAATTGTATGGAGATTGCGAGGAAAACGTAACGATGGTAATATGCATTTACATGGCCGCTCGTTCTTGACGAAAAAATATGATATCTGCAGAAGTATTTATTAGAAGAAACATGTCCCTGCTGCTAACTCACTGTTCGTTCTCCTGCCTTTCAATGTATGAGAACTTTTAGAAAGTTTAAAAACAAAAGCGAAAAGAGTGAACATAATTAAAACGGACTTCAACGGTGTTTTGAACTGATCATACTACTAGCTGTAATCGATATTCTGCCAATCTTTTTTTTTCTTTTTCTTTCTTTTTGGCAAGTTTAGCGTTCGATAGAATCTTATCCGCTATCAACATGCTTACAGATCTAAACATGAAAGCTTGAAAAGACTTTTCTTGAGCTCATTATAAACAGAAAGTTATCATTTGATGTAGCTTTCACCACTGCCTCACAGAGAATTAACATTCATGATTGTGCTCCAGTAAATTCCAGACGCAGAGAGGCCACAGATGGGAAAATAAATTAGGATTGATGTTTCTGGAACAGAATAAGAAAAGTTTAGACTTTAAGTTCGTCTGCAAATTTGTTCAGCTAAAAGTTCTCCTCGTGTCCTCCTTTGTTATTTTTTTTTTTATTTTGCCGGCTATTTGGTTTCTAAATGAAGCCTTGGTAAATGGAGAATTCTAAAAGCCGTAATCTGTACTTAACTTTTCGACGCTCTGGAAAAAAAAATACCAAGAAATCGCTTGCATCTAAACAGGTCTTAACGTTTAATAAACCCTGCACACGTATATGCGTACTCATGTTCCTAGATCCATGTTTTCGTTATACAAGAGTTTCATGCATTAGTTAACCTTTAAGCACTGATGGAATGGAAGTATTGGACTAAAGTTCATCTTTATCTACAGTTTACGAATGAAAACATCATACGATCCTTTAGTTAAAATAAATAGACCCCCCCTTTAGTTAACATCTTTCATATACATCAGCCCATTGCTGTTCCAAAGAAGTGTTGTAAAGTAGACACAGACCCTATGCCTATATGGTAAATGTCATTTCCGTCTTCTGTGTGTTTCATGATAACGTCATAAGGACAGAGATTTTGGATGGGCCAGGAAGTTGCTAGACGACTCCCTGGTTGGAGGAATGTCCGTGCTACTTATTTTCTTAAATGAGAGTTTTGGAGTTTTCCGTGAAATATGACGTCATGCCAAATAAGTAACAACCACCTACTGTGACCAACGTAACATCTTTGATGTTTAAAACATTAATTCCATATAAATCATTTCAAAATTCACCAAAAAAAAAAAAAGGCATTCGCAATGCGCCCTGCTTCCAAAAACCGATTTGAAAGGTTCAACCATCAAGTTGTGAGGGTCAACTAGATTGCGAGGTTCAACCAGGTCTCTAGGTTCAACCAGGTGTTTCTTTCCCTTTGTTTTTCTTAGGAGAGGGTTGGTAATATTATCCTTGGATTCTGCACACACATGTTACTCTCCAAAACAGCTTCAGAATGTTTTTCGTGCAAAATTAAAAGAAATAAATAACCGTCTACACTGTAAGAAATGCCTAAATCATTACCAAACAAAAATAAATAAATAAATAAAAATAAACTTTCGAACTTTTCGAAACTTAATGACAGAACTTTGTCTGTTAACTTTACGTATTTCTTAAGTTTTTGTTTCTGTAAATCTGCAGATATATGTGACAGTGTAATGACCGTGTTAGAAACGAAAGTGGAACGTTGTCAGTGTACTGCATCACTTGAAAATCATTTCTACAACTATACCCGTGATTTTTAAACGAGTGGTTGACCGAGTACGGTCCGAGCTTAAAAGCTTAAAACCCCAGCCTGTACATGTAGCCCATATGTTATCAACTTAACCGACAAATTTTACATTCATACCCCACGCTTTTCCTTAAATCAAAATTGTCTTTATTTTTTAGCCAAGTAACGTCATTCAGTTTAAATTATTCAGAGAGTAAGCCAAAAAAAAGAAAGCCGATAATATTTATCACCACTTCCAGCTGTTATATTATTCTAAGACAGGATAAAATACATGATTGCTACTCAATGGTTCTTATTTTTGTTTGGCTCTTCAGGATCAGAAAGGGAAAAAAATTGCAAAAGGATAAACTATTTATAATATTTTTAAATCTCATGGCGGATTTTCGAATACCGCTTTGCTTCCTTATATCAACTATGTTGACATTCCATCATTAGCTGGCAATTATAACGCAATTACAAAACAAAGATATTCTGTCACCCTTTATCTATTACTTTACCCTCTTCGAAATAATTCTTTTTTGTTTTTGTTTTGTCTTATCAACAATTCTCACCTCATGTTCCGATATGTCATGTAAAAGGAAGTGCCCGTCTATGATATATAATTAGCTTTAAGTCATTTAATTAAATTAACTAAACTTTCATTCGAAATGAAATCGCATGCCGGCCATGATCACCAAACATCCCACAAACTATTTTATTTGAGTATACCCTTATCAATTCAATCTAAGCCTACGTCCAACGTAGATCTACAGTTCCTATTTTTTTAATCGAACCGTCTTAACATGCAAATCACCCATGTACGTCTTCCTCTCCACACGACAGAAACTTTGATAAAAATTACCATGACAACCTTTTCGTAAAGAGAAAATTTTCTTCTTCTTCCGCTTCTCTCTTGTATTATTTACTCTGATCAACATCATAAAATTAAATTTAAATTGAGCAGGATAAGTTGTCTCCGGTATAAGAAAGAAAAAGAGTATAGACGACTTGAAACAGGCTGATTGCAAAGTCTTAAAACCGAATGAAAATCGTCTTCACCAATTTACGTAATGACCATGAAACACCGAGAGAACTGTCGCATCTTCGATACGGCCAACATATTGCAAATATTGGGTTTGATCGCATTTTGCCGTTTCCCGTAAATGACTGACCGGTCGGATGTCAGCAGACAAATATTCCAAACCACGTCATGGACTGACATTTAATCTGTTTGCGATCTGTCACCGAGTTTCTCGCTTGAAGTTGGTGGTCGGGATTCTTCTTTTTTTTCCTTTTTTTTTTTTTTACGGTAACTAGTTTTCAAGCCAATTTGTAGATTAAAAGAGAATGTAACGATGAGACGAAAATCGTGATCGATTTACGTGAGTGCTTAACTTTTCGAAGACCTATTAGAATACTTAGTTGATTAAACATAACCTACATTGTAACCCGCACAGCCCTCTATTTTTAGGTATCCTGAATATCATAACCAAATAGTAGGTCTAATATTAATAATTTGTGGTAAAACAAAACGTAAACACAGATGAATGTAACGCGTGACAGGCTCTCTTTAAAACCGAGTGGGTTTTATGAAATGCAGATAGAGCCTCATTGTCTGTTTATCAATGAAGCATTACTAAGGCAGAAATACAAATCAATCAAAGCTAAGGTTCTTCAAAGTTCATTTCGTCATCATCTTTTGGTATTTCGTTTCATTCTGTCGGTCTAGGAAAAATCTTGGTAGTAACCCATGGAAAACCATGGAAATACTTCGAACGTCAAATTCAAGACCGTGAGGTCAAACTGTATCCTAAAACATTCCACATAGACATGAGGATTCGGTAAACGACTTGAGCAAGCGCAGGGGACATAAATTGCCTCAACGTTTAAAATTTCCGTTGATCCTTCATGTAATCCTCCTTTGTTTTACGCTAACGATCTTTCTTGACCTGGAACTGTAACATTACGAGGACTTCCCTGTTGCTCGTCCACTAATTGGCAGATACGGGGAATCATTTACCACCAATTAGCGAAACAGAGAGGAGGTCTATCCTTTTAGGGAAACAAACGTCTAGGATCGGTTAGCGGCACCTTTGTTCAATCGAATACAACCATTGGAAACTTAAGCGAGGTAAATGATACAGATTATCTTCCAACAACGACAGCTGCTTCTGTAACTGATTTTCTGATCACAAATTTGGTTTGCGAAGGAAAAGAAATGCCTACCATGATAAACTGTTGCAGCAAGCACGGAATACTGGATTGAATAATACTACCAACTAATCTTTTCGCCAATTGAAGTTGAATAACTAATTGGAATTACGATCACGTATAAGATATTGAAAATCGTAAAGACGTTGATACGAAATATCAAATATGATTTGAAATGGAAGTGGGAAAATGTGGTTGAACTTTTTGCGGAATTCGACATGGCGTGGGACTGGACGAGGAAAGGATTTCCTCAGAAGCCTGGATTATTTAACTGTAAATTTGATGAAGATGACGGTGAGTGTAAACGAAAGAAAAAGTATTCAAAATAAGATGGAAATATGTAAGTCAAGCAACTATAATCCTTACTGAAAAGTACAATTTAAGTGGCGCTATGAAAACAATCGGCGGTATTTTACCTAATAGGATTAGGTTGATATATCACATAACACGCTACCTGACAGTGTCTGTTGAGTGAAATTCGTTGATTCATCCAACGTAGATGAGACATTAAATTATTTCACCTGGACCTCCTTCGCTTTCTCAAAAGTGATTGCTTCCGAAGTCAAACATTTTGTTTGCTTTACTCTTATCAGTGGGTAGTTCTGCGAGCTAAAGTTTTAAAGATTTTGTTTGGTACACAGATAAGACTTTTTTTTTAAACAGATCTATGATGAACAGATGTACCATATCGATGTATACTGTTCTGTCGAACCGCACCGTATGTAGTCGGAAACGGCGTGTGGTATCAGCGTGCGTAATGTAAAGCTTATATGTACTAAGTGCTTTCGCAATGCAAACAAACTGTCTGAAGAAGTTCATTTATCACAGCAATGTAGACTAAGGTGAAAACTATGCTCAAACCGTTTGCTTCGCTATCAATTTCCTGCCATCTCGGCATTGCTTTTGGTCACGTTTTTTTTTTCAAAAATTTAATACTTGTAGATACATTTCTTTCCTGTTATCGATGCAGTCTCCTTTATGACGCTCACTGCTCATTACCATTAGGATTGTGGGTTGATAAAGGAAATTCATGTCTACCGAAATTCGTGCATTTTTCGACAAGAAAAGGCCAAATAAACAGAGAAAGGAGAAACCATTTAAACTGGAAAGTTCATAAAATTCATGATAGTCGATAGCAGTTGCATTTGTTACAGCGAAACTCACCCGCTATCTTTGAGAAAATGTTTCTAAATTTCATGAAAAGAAAATGTGACTAATAATAGATTGCTTACCAAAGCCAAAATTATCTGGTTTTGAACACCAAACTGCTATTATGCGTAACAGACATCACCGTGGAAATTACTTGATGTATTTATACCATTTTTATGGAAGCGAAATTTATACAAACACGTTTAAGAATTTCTTCACACAGGACATTCCATGCATGTGATTCAACACTCTCGTCAAGTTAAATTTAGACGCATTTTTAATAATTTTATTCGCATCCAACATATTTAGTCCCCTTTTTATCCTTACCGCCCATGAGCAATACGAAACCGTATATTTGATTTTAGGTGTCTTTTTTCTTATTTCGGGTCACCTCAGGCGGTTCTTCATTTCAACAATCACATAGACATGTCAGATCAGAACATAAACTGATAAAAAATGTAAAATTGAAGGTAAAGAGACTTAAAATATAAATATGTAAATTAAATATGCAATGATACAAAAAAGGTGTTGACTTAACACTGTCAACATGACCGATGAATCTTTTAAATTGTGATTGTTTCTATTATACGATTTCTCTTGCGGTTTTAATATTCAACATACATCCAAATTGTACCACAAAGGTGCATGTAGTTGGTTACGTCCTGTCTCAGTCGGTGAAATTTGATTGTCTAGAACACATATGCAACACTGCGTTTGCCCCAGTCTCAGTGTTTTTCATCATTATCAATGAAAATTTATGAAAGTCGAAAAGTTACTACATTGATAGAGAGGTCAAATTAGCACATTTATGATTAAAAATTGTTACATTTATGGTGAATGGGTATTCCGTTTGGGAGTAAAATATATTACGTTTAACAAATGTTAGATGTATGGGTAATTATCACAATATGGGTTTTTCGTCCAAGGGTGCTAATGTTTTTTCATGTGAACTGACCTTGTTGAAAGAAGAAACTCATGTATAAAATTGAGTAAGTGTACCTCTCCCTGCATATGCAGGCTAGTCAAAGCTGTTTGATGCACCAACATGGTGACAAACTAAAACTTTACAAGAACCGTTATTGACTTTCTTCCACAATGTGTAATACAACTTTGCCGTGTAAGATTTCGAAAAAAAGAGTTGGACCTAATAAGTTATTTAACGTAGGGTACTTGGTGCGATTTAATTTAAAAAAAATACTTTTCAACTCGAAAGGTTTTGTTTTTGTTCCTGAGGGAATGTAGAGGGCCTATATTGCCGGAGAGAATTATGTTAAGAGTAAAGTATATATCGAATGTATGATACACTCAAACCTATATCCTTCGTTCGTAGGAGACTTTTTGACGTCTCCTCATTTCAGAGAGCTCTTCGTTGAAATACATACCCTACAAAGGTTCCCCTTCTTGGGCCAAATATGTGCAAAAAAAGATTTATAAAGTGTCAAGTTGTCGTGACACAGTGTAACAAGATGATTCTTTGATTTCAGATTTTAGCATGTGATAAACTCTGCATTCGTAGAGCGAAATGGGTTCTAGTCATAGGCAGATATCGTTACATTACACGTCTTGAAATGTTTTGTAACATAGACTTTAAAGTAACTGCATCATACATGCAGTATCTCATTTTATTCAACCAGTATACCTCCCGTCCATTCCTTCTGAACGCTAGTGACCCAAACTAATTATATACATTTCTACAGCTTATCATCCACGATAGATGAATCACCGGTTGGGAATCGATGCAATGACCAGTAAAATGAGCAAAGGTCAAAGATTTTGTTACCATCGAAATGATGTATTTTATCCATTACCAAAAAATACACTGTATCTATGATAGACTGCCTCAGTTTAACTGCTAACGGGCCACTTTTGGCCACACGCCTGTCGATTTGGGAGGACGAGCAACAAGTTACTAGATGTAATACTTGAATATAAACAAAACATACTGCAAACACGCTGTCAAAAAAATTCATTGTGTTGCAAAATTAGTTGCTGTTACTTCCCAAAAACTCACATTATGACAAATCCAGGAATATTTATCATAGGAAAATGGGCACTAATAAATTTTGGCTTTGAAAAACAGCAAACTTTCCACCAGTTGACACGTTCCTAAAAACAAAAAGAAGAAGGAGAAACAAGGGTTATTTTAGGAGAAGAGAGCCACTCTGCGACGAGTAGCAAATGATCTCAACGTAATTTCTCCTTTGGCGTTTCATCAAATTTAATTCAGGTAGAGTGATCTACACTACATGAACTCCGTATTAATTACTCTTGAGATGAAAGTTGCCCACAAATCACGATTTATTTACTTGCCTCTTTTTATGTCCACAACATTGATCTGAAACCAAAACATACCTCTGTGTACTCTGGCTATCGAAGCACTTATCGTGATCAACAGCTTGCAGACTTGGATCTCTATACATCAGTGCCGGCCGTGTGAGATTTGCTTGTATATATTTTCGTTTCTTTCCGTGGGTAGTAGAACTATTGTTATTATTTGTTGTATGTATTAGCATTGTCATTATATTTTCATGTATCGCAGGCTCAGATTGATGCCTGCAACGCTATCGTATCTATTAAGTCTCGACTTCTGTGCACTTCCCCTTTGACTTTATTTTTACCTCCGAAATGGAAACCTTTCATCCGTCCTATCGAAAGGAAATGAAAAAAAAAGTATAGGAATCATAAGATTCGATTTCCATTTGACGAACTATTTGAAGTCAAATGATATTCATGTCGAGTCCTGCTTTAGAATGACGTCATGAATGTCAACATGCAGTAATGTGGTACTGTCATAAGTAATGCTAATGTTTAACCTCGAGCGACATGGATGTTCAATTACTGACAGTCCGTGTAGTCTTGATTCTGTTTTCTCCTTTTTTTTTCTGTTTTTCTGGGGTTTTTTTTCTTGTTAACAAGAAGGGATTCGTGCTTTTGAAGATCTACGTAAATTGCCTTATTGCCGTGTTATTTTGGTGTCCGGAGTTTGAAGTAACCTTTCTACTTCAAAGTGTTCGCAGGTCGAGTTTCGAAAATTTTTTGACCTTTGGTTTGAACATATGCTAAGTGGTATCCGCTCCCGTGGGGAGACTTGCTCAGCGTCTATTTAGTTTGAATCTCACTTCCTGATGCTCCGTACAACATGCATGCTGCCCACAGGTACGATGTAACTGGACTGTCGCTGAGCTGACCATCAGCTTCGTCTGCTTAACGCAGACGGTCTCTACAACTTGATAATGTCATGTTCACTTATCCAGAAAATTGCCATTATAGAAAGACATACAGGCACTCCGTAAAATACTCCTTGTATTCACTTAGTTTAAATATATTGCTTGCCTTTAGTGGCACTGCCATATTATTTTCTGATTGCTTGAGGTACTTGTGGCTATCGCTTGCTATTTTCGATCTGCCCCTTTAAATAATTCACTACCGTTTTACTTTTTGATGGAGTGTTTAGGAAGAAATTATGCTAAATCTGAAAGTAATGACCTTGGCAAAAGAAGCCAATCTTACTGCAAACTTCTTTAAGATGCAAACAGGCAAAGGGAACCAAAGGGAACATTTATTTGTTCAGTATCATTTGGAATTCATTGCATGTACCAGTTCCGCAGATACAAACAAACAAAAACTACTGGTAAGGCAATGGTTTAAATTCTGCGTGAGTTGGATAATTTCTGAGAATGGAAGCTTTACGGATTCCTTTAATCACAGCGATAGGGAATAAACCAAATTCAAAATCAGAACGTTGTGAAAAGGAAGCCAGTCATAAGAGTCAATCACTGCTCACAGCCTTAAAAAAGTATATATATATATATATATATATATATATATATATATATATATATATATATATATATATATATATATATATATATATATATATATATATATATATATATATATATATATATATATATATATATATAATACATATTTTATTAAAAGAACATGGCAGTTGGCATTAAGCGCATGTCCATACAGGCTTATATTTCGACTCTGTTAAATATACAGCAAAATATTAAGTCGACCTGGGTAAAATTAAAAACCAAAATAGTGAAAAATGTAATCATCTTTGTTGTGGGTTTAACAACTCGCAACAGAGGTGTCGCTCTAATTTGTCCTGTATCGCTGCTAGTCAACACCAAAACAAGTTGTTCAGGAGCGCATATACCTGACACAGCAACTCCTTCGGTACAGACTATTGAAACCAGGGCAAGTGTACAGGAAATTAAAAAAAAAGAAGACAGTCAGATCCTGCTTTTAAAAACGATCTTTGCCCATTCCTTGTGAGTTTTACTATACCAGTTGAAGTAAAATAACACGGAAAATGAGATCCACCTCCTCTTTCCCCCACTTCAGACCCCGACCTCCATTCCGCCTCATGCCTGTCCCTAATCTAATAAAAGTGCAGATGGACAAGAGTGCATTATTTAATTTCCCCAATATTAGGCTTATATTGAACTAAGGGCAAAATCTAGTTACAATCCGCGTTTACCCGGTTACTCCGTCACCAGCTAGTAATTTCTCCTATCTGACAAAAGGCTTTTTTTGGGATTCTCTGATATTCTGCGACTTATGGCGGAATTAAGTACCCCAACGAGGAACCGAAACTCTCAAAAACAGAAATAAAATATTCTCCCTATGTAGGAGGTCGAATGAGATTTGTCACTTGCAAACACTACCTGAAAACCTAGCTTTTTGGTTTACCCCTGAAGTGCCCTGCCTCGAACCACGTGACCGACCAGAAACTGTATGAATAATTAATGATGTCGGAAATGACGGTAATATATCCGTAAGGGAATAACTCGAGCGTTCTAAGGAAACAACTGTAATTGTTCATTTATTCTTATTTAGGTTAGCAATAATCGAAGATTACATTTCTAAGAGATATGGCGTTTTTTTTTTTTTCGTTTCTTGCAGAACAGTTTGGAAGACATTAAACTCTCAATTATAGTTCTCAACTTTTTGCTGATTTGAGTGAAAATGAGCAAAAGGATTATTGCCTCTGTCGCTATTTTAAAGGAAATCAACCGTTTAAGCTGAGAACATACCATGTCGCAGCAGAGATGTTTACATGTTGGACAATTTTCTTAGATCTAGACTGATCATTTCAGTCTCACACAATGGGCTGAAGGAACGCCGTGCACCGCATCCTAGCTTGTTAGCACTATATATGTTGGAATTTTGAAAGTCAGCAACTACGTTAGCACTCTACAGCAGTGCATAGAGTATGTACACATATGAGAGCTGTACACAAAACAGAGTACTGAAGCAGCATTCACTACTGAACTATAGTACGACACTTCTCAAAACAGAGCAGCGACAACCTGCAGTACTCAGTACAGGGCAGTGTATAATATAACACAGTACTAGCGAAAGGTCAGTTGAATGCAGCGCAGTGCAGTTACGCCATACTGCACTTCAGCACAGTACATTGTACACCGTACAGTGTACATTTATTAATTAAAGGTTAATCAACGCTGTACCGTGTATTAACTGTAGGATAATGCACGATCGGGGGTTAATGCTACCCCTGGATGCACGAGGGCGCAGCCCGAGTGCATCCAGCGATAGCATTAACCCCCGAGAGTGCACTATACTACAGTTAATACACAGGTCCAAAGTTGATTAACGTAGTTCATACATACCAACGTGATTTTGATAAAAAATGACGAAAAAAGAAAGGAATTTGGTCCTTAAATAACCCCCTTTTATTTAAAAATGAACCCCTAGAAAAAGTAAACAAATTTACAACATGTCAACAATATTCGTGCTCGAAACAGAAAGTAACCCCTAGACAAAAAGAATAACAATAACAATTGACATAGCAGCAACGCGTGCTTTAGTTCGGTTGTCGTGCTTTGTATAGTTCTTTCAGTTTGCAACTTGTAGTGTACTAATGTGTGCACCCACGCCGTGGTCAGTGTACGAACGTGTATTCACTGTGTAGTGTGTACGTAACTACTGCCTGCAACAGAGCGTTGTACAGCTACAGGACCTGATTACTGACAGTGACAGATTCATGACTGAACATTTCGAGAAAAACTGCTTGAGGTCTTAATCTCAGTCCTAACAGCAGCAGAGAGTGGAAGACTTATGCCAGTGCGGACCATAATTTCCTGTGGGTGTGAGAGTTCTCAGTAGGCTATGCAAAATTTCGGAAGAAAATAAATCCAGTGGTTGTATGGAGACCCTTGAAGATGGCGTATGTATTGCAGTCCTTGGTCCTCTTTACGATGTTATTGCATAAGGAATTGTTTTTGAACATCTCAGCAGAATTTTACAAAGAAGGAAAGCTAATTTCGGTAGGCTATTAAACTTTTGTGGTGTTCAAAATATGGGGAAGCAGGTTTCACCCGACACAATTCTGGTATTTAGGTAGGATTAGGCTACCCTACGTCATAGGGATTACCACTGACAGTATACTGTGCTGTTGTAGATTTACCTACAATTTACTTTTGAGCAGGTCTTAGGCCCGGCCCTAGGCGCGGCCTAAGTAACGTTAGAACTACGAACTTCTAATCGAACTTTACTTCACTAGCGTAGGCCTGATACTAGTAGTACTGTGCTAGACATTATTTTGTGCAAGATATATAGCAGACTGAAAAGACACTGTCGATCTTCAGTTTTGTTGTATTCATCCGCCGGTGATCGACCGTGGTTTAACAAGTTGGGTTACCAGCGATTAACGCACGGTCACCTGACTGAAATGGGCCAATAGGAGTTGAGGATTCTTTCCAAGTATGTATGAAAGGTTAATAAACGTTGGGCCTTTCATTATGCACGATGATATACTTGTTGATGCTTTCGCTGGATGCACTCGGGCTGTGCCCTCGTGGAACTCTTGCCCCCCCCCCCCGAGGGTGTATTATCCTACGATTAATGTGCGGTCCAAAATTGATTAAGCTTGTACACATATATAAAATAATATTTCGATGAAAAAGATGAAAATAAAAGAAAATTCTCTCCTTAAATAATTCCATTTTTATGAAAAGCGAACCCCTAGAGAAGGTAAACAAGATTCACAACAAGTCAGCAATGTTCGTGGGGGATACAAAAAGTAACATTTAAACAAATACACGCTATTTTCACTCAGCGCCGCTACGTGTTTAGGTTGTGTACTAGTAGAATCAACTAGGCTGATTCTTTTATCAAGACAGGTGCAAATTTTGGAAAACTATTTTGAGGGAAAAGCTTGGACATGTTTGATTCCCCACACCATTACGTTAACCTTCAGGCATAACGTTATAAGGCTTAGGCCCACGTTATTTGACGTTACTGTGCACGTAACGTACAGCCCTTTTGCTGTTGACTGTGATGGATTTACGATTGTAGTCCTCTACAGGATTTTACTCCATAAGAACTCCTTTCTTGTCTTCTCCGTAAAATCATGGAAGAAGGAACGCCAATTCCAGAAGTCTTTAACAAATCTGCTGACTAACCCTTTCGCGCGACACAAGTCTGAAACTTAGAGAGATACGATTATCGTGAGACGAACCACTGACATTGTCTCTGTGTTGTTGTTAGGCCTACATATTTATTTATGATTTATATTTTAGGCCTATATTTCACTTTTAAGTGGCCACTAGGCTTAGCCTAGGTCTACGAACTTCACGGTCACACTTCACGGTCACAGTCATGGTTTATGTGCACATGGAAGGTGTCGGAACAGGCTCACAGACTACAAAATACTCTCTATCTACAGTTTTCATGTTCATTCGCAGGTGATTTTTACTATGAAATTGGCCGTGCATTACCCACCTGACTGAAATCGGCCAATAAGATGAGCTGAGGATTCATACCAAGTATACGTGTTAACTTGTGTTATTGCATAGCACCATTTGAAAGGTGTAACCCGAAATAGTACGGCACTGTAAGTGAAGTATAACAGGTTACCGATGGGTAGAATCTAGAATAGCACATTAAGTAAGTGCACAATGAATTCCTTTTCAATGAGCTCAGCGTAAATGTAGAACGAACAACACAGCACACTACATTTTCAAACAACCGTTCGGTCATTGACGATAAGGTGTATGTTTACTTTATCCCTTGAAGTGGTACTCAAGGTAGCAATGTATTTGCGGTCAAACTGAATAAATCTCACAGGCTAGCTCTTGGTAATCACGCTGAGGCGAATGTGTTTGTAAGTGAGTAAGAGTGTGCGTATGTCTTTGTGACACCTACCTTGTAAACACGATATCTCGATAAAAAGAAAGGCTTGGACGAATCTCATATTTAATACATGGGTGTAACACTTTGAGTACAATTACCCTGTTATTTTTTAGTAAAGGTCAAAGGTCCTTTTTGGTCAACAGTGGTCAAAATGTAAAAGAAGATTGTAAACACGATATCATCTCAAGAAGAGAAACTTGGACGAACGTCATATTCGACATGATGATGTACCACATTAAGTTTAAGATCCCTGTCGACATTGGTGGAGGTCAAAGGTCATTTGAGTGAAACAGGGGTGTACCGTGGTGTTAATTAAAACATCGAGATCGATTTTGGTGGAGATCAAAGGTCATTTGTGGTCAACAGATGTCGAATTGTAAAAACCTTGTAAACACAATATCTCAAGAAGTGACACTTTGGTAGATTGTCATATTCGGTATGTAGTTGTTTCTCATTCAGCACAAGAACCGTTTGGTTTTTAATGGAGGTCAAAGGTCATTCGATCTGAACAAGAGTCAAATTGTGAAAACTTTTTTGACATGATCTCAAGGAAGGAAGCTTGTGCAGATCTCATGTTTCATATAAAGCAAAGGTAGCTTGTGAAACATACCAATGATATATACTGTCAGATTCAGAAAGAAAAAAATGCTCATTATCGGATCGTTAAAACCTCAATGCATTCTGGATAATAATTTTCTTGTGAAAAGGTTAAAGGCACTGGTGTGAATTGAGTCAAGTGACGTTTTTGTTATGTAAGTTTTGGTAGTTGTGATTATTTCTCTTGCGTCGTGGCACACGAGTAGATTATATTTCTATTGTTTTTTTTTTTTGACCAAACCAGTAATGTGAGTGTCTTTGCCATATGTATTTCGTATTGGTCCCTTTTTTTTAAAAATCCTCGTCGACAGAGCCCAGGGACTTAACCAATAGAATGAATTAACACGTTAGTCGAATCATGAGTATATTATTTCTGCAGTTCTCATTACCCAGTTTCTTTTCGGCCATGTTCCCGCCTTTCCTTCTAGGATCGACACAACAATTTCTCTTTTGATATCAACAAAACTAACTAAACTAGAAACTTTCATAGATATTCAAGGTCATGGTGGGTAAATTTAAAGAAAAAGGTATCGTCCAACCCCTCAACCATTGCTAAAGTTACTTCCCACAGCAAAATCCACGAAACACCTTGAAATAGTGATGATACATTTGATGTGTTTGGATACTACATGTTGGTTGTCTACTCTTCGTCCTAGTCTTCCATCTGATCTCTTCTCATTTAAATCTTTAAAGCTGGAACATAGGTTGTACTGGTAATCACCTGGTCATCTACCCTTGTTCTTCAACGGTGTTTCATGGAAGAGAAAGTAGACGAAAATATCACCTGTCACAAAATCTAAAAGAGATCTATGAACTCATCTTCCGGGTATTTGAATATGAAAATTGGTTCGACACTTTTCTTAGCCGTACAAAATTCCAACTTTCTAAGAAAGCGCAGTCGTCAATCACCGTCACTTGAAAACAAACAGACCAATGGGAATGGATATGCATATTCATGTATGCAAATATGAGGCTTAATCAATGTTTCCCTGTACTGGCCAAGACATGTTCTGCGGGATGTGACTTTCACTGGCAAATTTTCAACTCATATTCCAGCTTTAAAGATATCTTACATTAACTGAAAAAAAAAAAAAAAAAAAACTTTAGAAAGACATTCAAGAAACCAAATTTCGGTTCGTTTCGTTCGTCGTTTTTTCCGTTCATCTGTTTGTTTTACATAAAAACAAACTTATACGAACAACCCGACTTAAACTGTACGACACAGTGATATTTATGCGCAAGGTAGGTATAGCTGTTACCGTCACAAGAAAGCGAAAACCTTGACTACAAATCGTTCTCTTTGCATCATCAACGACAACATGAAATAAGTATGAGACCCCAAATGCAATCTATCCCACATAACCTCTTCAACCCACCCTCCTTCTCAGACCCTTCACCCTCCTCCACCATAGTTTATTATCCCACCCCTTAACCATCCCTTCTTCCCCTTCCCTTAGAATCCTGTGTTCAATTAACATATATCATACGAAATAATCATTTCAGACCTTGCAAAGATTAACAGTCAAAAGAAAAAAGAAAAATAAGATCCATGCATGTGATTTCTTTTTACATAGTTCTTTTATTGCAATAATGTCAAAGTCGGCTCTGTAAAAGAAAAAAAATATTGAAGTTAATAAAAAAGAAAAATCATCCTTGACGTTATCACATTTTCATTGATTTGATTGATTCGATTAAATGCTAAGTTATTTTCCAAACGTATTAACCATGGACATGTATGTATAACCTCGCGCAACGTTGACAGCCTTGGTGAAATCTTACACGAGATGACAAGCAATGGTATACGATTGTACGTTTATTGCAACATGAATATTCATATCACTTATTGAACACCACAAATAAGTGTATGGATCTGTTTGACGTCAAGGAACATACCGAGCCGTTGTTCTTGATATTTTATCCGCCATCAGGGATATTCGATTTAACTTTCTTGCAGGTGTTCTTTCCCATTACAGGGAAAGCAGTCACGTCAGTAACGCTAACATTATAATTGCATGTTAGATGATGACAGAAAGATCCAAAATTTTCTCTTTGATAACGAAATATGATTCAGTAATTGTATTTTGCTGAAGAAACAAGACCTCCTCAGACACAACGCCTCCCCCCAGGAAAAAGAAAGCAAGAAGCAAAGAAACAAACAAAACAGGTGGCGTCCTTTCAGTTTCTGAAAAAAAAAAAATGATCACAATGTCAGCAAACGCGGTTGACGCAGTCATCCAGTGTGAAGTTATATGTCGCAAGTCATATGCACATATTTAATTAAAATGTGCATGACTTGCGACCTGTTCTCCTGGAATATTGAAGAATGCAATGACGCATGACTGGACTTCGCTATGGAAGTCGTATGGTCGATTTGCCGTGGTTCACGTCACGATTATTAAGAATAGTATGCCACTATATTTGATTGACAAATATTATTGATTCTGTCCTTCATTCGTGTAATGGGTTTTATTTTCCATAGTTCCAGAGGACATCTTAATATCTCATGAGTGCAATATATATGTGTATAACTGCTGTATAACTATAGGACATGAAGTATAATCGCGGTTGATCTGAACAAATTTCATAACCTGTTTGCAGAGTGGAAACCACAACCGTTGTTTCATTAAAATGAAACATTTGTATGCAACTTGTAGTACAATTCCCTTTATTTCAGTATTTGGTAATAAAATTAGAAGAGTTGTTAACAATTCAGTAGATTCTTTCAGCTTTATTTGAGAATCTGACTGCCCCCACCCCCTTGGTGGAAATATTCACCAATTAAATGTAATCTTGTTTACGACTACTGTATATATTCACATGTTAAAAAGTTCTTCGAGAATATTTAAACGTTATGGTTCGGTTTCAATTATTCTAGAGTATTTCATTTGTGCCTTAAGAGCAACAAGGAATGAAATTACGTATCTACGTAGTGATTCTGTAATTTCCTAGATATAAGCTTACCTTCCGAAGAGAGGGTCTCCATTTAGACATTTGCCGCTACCCCAGCCGTTCGAGGGCTCTGAGTAGGTGTTAAAAGCAATTCAAGTACGCAATTAAAGTAGATTTAAATTGGAAAAGTCGAGTTCAAGGTTCATTTTTTTTTTGCAAAACTAAGGAGACCTGTTCTTCAGCTTGATGTACGATAAATTAACATTTTAATGACAGTAAGCTCACTACTGTGTCGAAATAATTGGAGTAGATAAACGACTACTCAAGCCCCTCAATACAGTTTTTCCAGCCCATCGGCCAGTCATAACAAACATGTTTACAAAATTTTTCAATTTCAATAGTGTCATCTTCTGTAGACCGTTGGACAGAGGAGAAGATGCCATTCTGTCTGTCCATTTGGAGAAATGAATTCCCATCTGGCGTTTATGATTGTTGTACTGTCCGGCCAAAGGTAGATCAACATCATTGAGAAATGTCACTCAAATTCGTCTCTTGGGAGCCTGTAAAAATAAAGATGTTATTTGGGTTATTATTTATTATTTAAGGTTGTCTATCGCCTTATCGTGGTGTTAAATTTCATTACCGAGAGGAATTAGGAATTACTTTTGCAGAGTGGGGGTTTCCTTCCAGTAAGACACTGGTCATATTGAGATTGACCCGCTAGTTAAAAGATGCTATATGCGTTGAGTTTTCCTAAATGACAGTAAGGCACGGTTCCTATTGAGACTGACCGATGTAGTTAAATTACAGGGACAGTTCAACTCTCCTTTAGTTATAGGGGAAGGGGTAGATGGCTAGTGAGGCACAGCCCTCTCACATTCGGGAGAATAATGTATACAATTGCACCTCTGAGTAAAGTGAGACATATAATATCAGCAAGAGCACATTTTTACAAAGAACAGAGCACGGTTTCTAAGTTTTTTTGGGGGGAGGGGGGAGGAGGAGGGGACGGGGGACACTTTATATATCCCCAAGACAACACGGGTCCTGAAGTTTTGCACTTTTAATGCCTCTTCAGGTTACTCCAGATTGCAACCAATGTATGCCGCAGGAAAACTGGAAGAAAGGCACCTGCATGTTTATCACAAAAAAGAAAATATGACACTTTCCCTAGATTTACAAAACACAATCCCTTCTTCTGTATGTCTCACTCATAAGCAAAAAAAAAAAAAAAACTAAACCACTTTGTTTTGTATTTGAAGGGATGCATTCGTCATAATTTCGTTGGCTACAAGTGATAGATTTCGCAAATGTTCTTGTTGGCACTTATGAGTGTGATGGAAAAGACCATTTTAAGTCCACCCAGCTTCTAAAATCTATCCTCTATTTAATCTTCAGTAGACCCATACCTTCCATATTTTGAGAAACTGTTGCTGATCGATAAACTAAAGTTATACGTTATCGAATAAATTTTTCACCTGATGGACCTAACGTGACCGACCTCATAAGGCTGTTATAGGCGAGTAAACTCCCACAGGTAACGGGTGGCAAGTTTGACTCGCATTGGCGTCTGATGAAGATTATCAACAAATTGTTAATGAGTATATCAGTTGATTTTTGATCGAATAACTGGAAACAAAGATACATCAACAAGAGTGATCGACAGGTAATCAGGTAGCGATGCCACTCAACAGCTACAAGAGTAATTAACGGCAGTCAGTTGTAGTCATTTGCAGATGTGCAATTTGGCATAAACCGATTCGGATATACGAAAAAAAAAATATCGTCGTATATATATTGTATGTGTACGTGAAGAAGATTAAAAAGGGAATATCTGGTAACTTTGCACGAAGAGAGATATGCGGCAAGAAGAGAAAAAAAAAATGCGAAGATAAGAAGTCCCATAATTTTAATGACGTGACTTCTTGTGACGTTATGTAGAAACCGTTTTATACGTAGGAGGACAATACGAAAATATTAGAGATATAGATCGAATGTTGTTAAAAATCCATTGAATATGACCGAAATATGTGATTCATTTTTATACTTTTACTAGTCCGCTTGTCTGTCTATCGCAAGCGTACGTGTATGTATGTTTGTCTGTTTATCTCTCTGTCTGGTGATTTGTTGTGTTTTTTCGTTCACAGAAATTAGAAAAAAAAATTGGCAGGAAACCATTTCCTTGAATCATAGCGCACATGTAAGTCGTGAGAAAGCAGAATGCCTTTTGTGAATTTACCATACCTTGATTGGATTTGTTACCAACATGGAAAACAACATCCACACAACATGTCTTTGAAAAAAAAAATGTCACTCATTAGAGCGTTAAATACAGAAGAAAGGATATCGACTTAAGATTTTTCTTGGAGGGGGGTGTGGGGGGCTAAAATAGCCATACTTAAACAAATTTGCATTTTCAAAGTATTAAAATCGTTGAAAATTTATGTTTTTTTAAAATTTATTTTCAGACTAAATGACCACGGTAACCGCAGTTTTCATATTCGCTACAAATGCAAGAGGTATAGCCAGTGCTTTGGTGCCCTGTCGAAAACACAGGAATAACAGCACATCCTGCATTAACTATGACATTAATTAATTAGACACTGACGTCATCGTATGTTGACTCTAGTGTTATTACATAGGGGTGTTTCCGCGTTACCTTATTAGAGATATAATGAAAGAAAGAAATATGAGAAAAAAACAAGAAACAGAACGTTTCTCTCGATTTGTCGCAATAAATGTGGCAAGTGATTACTCTATATTTTGAGAACATCGGCCTATCTTATTAGTGTCTTAGTATGCAAATTGGATGAAAGAAACTGTACACCACAGCAAAAAAAAAAAAAAAAAAAATAGTATACGTATGAACAAGGTATATATAAATGTAAGCAAAGGACTTTGTTGCCTATTCAATGTGCGTTGCCATTCCGCACTTGTTTCAACATTGTATGATGCGCTTAAATACCATTGTAACGCAGCGCATTAGTTGAACTGTTCCCCAGGCATGATTTGTATGGTGCCACTAGCGTGCCATAGGCCTAAGTCTAGAAATTGACATATGTCGAATTAAATCGTCATATGTCAGTTTCTCGCAATCTCATTGGATGGAATCGTCATATCTACAAGAAAGCGACATATGTCAAGTTAAATCTGCACCTCTCAGTTTGTCGTAATTCTATTGGACAAAAGAGGACACGTGACAGTTTCTAGAATTCTGATTGGAGGAAACTGTCATATGTAAGATGAAATCGACATATGGCAATTTAAATCGGAATCTGTCAGTTTCTCGCGAGGGCACGTGGCAGTTTCTAGGGTTCTGATTGGAAGAAACTGTCAAAAGTTCAGAGTCACGATTACCGGTTTTACTAATGTGTTATAAACTGGACGGCCATTTTAGTTTTTGGCCTACATCTTGGTTTTTGCTGTATTTTGCTAGGTTGTACTTTGTTAAAAACACGTTATACTGGCATTTATTTCAGTTTAAGGTGTTGAAATTATTTTCAAAGTAGCTCATTGCTGATTTCTCTGTAATCATGGCGACCAGTTTGGACATCACCTACGTCTCAAGAGACAGAAAATGAGATGGTCCCTAATCTAGATTTGATATGCGTACAAGACGGTACTACTGGGTTAAAATTTCCTCCTTTTCACTCCAAAGCGAACAGTTTCATCACTTTTGTTCCCCATTTTGCCTGAATTATAACAGATTACTACATTTCGAAGTAATCTTTCTAGTGCTGTAATTATCGACATTTTCTCCTTTTTTCCATATTTCTCAATGACCTGCTATGACCTGTATTGAGCATTGAATTCGTATTACTGTTCTTTTTGTTGTCAAGTTCATTGATCAAACTGAGAGGCCAGATATGGAACCTCGTGAAAGTTAGTCACATGTAAGATGGTGGCAAGGTGGCAAGAAGTCGAAATTAGTGTCATCAATTACATCCGTACTAACGGAGGAACTGCAGTTCACTTGAATCAGGGAGCTATATCTATTACAGCTCCTGAAACGATACTCTCTCTCGGAGGCCACGTTGTCTTCGCTGGTCTGCTTCGTTGGGTAGTTAAGTGGTCGATTGCTCAGTTAATTAGTTAGTTAGCTGATTGGTTAGTCAGGTTATTAGTCAATCCGTCGATTAGTGAGTTGAAGAGTGAATGCCTGAGTCAGTCAATCATTCAGTCAGACTGTCAGGCAGTGAGTCAGAAAATGATCGTTAGTTGACAAAAATCATGTTACCAAGAGACTACGAACAAGTCACAATTGTTGCTCCAATTTGCATCAGCCTACGTTGAGTTGGCCTACAGTAACGTACCCTAGCCCCTTTAAGTAAATGTGACATGAAAAACATAGTTTGGAATGTTGATCGAATTTATCATTAACAAATTAACAATGTTAAAAATAGTCACAATTTTCATGGAAATCCATCACGCATTGTGACGTCATGAATAAACACAAGCCAAAATATGCAAATTTGTAATGTCCAGGAAGGGACTCATATGCCTTATGTCATCCTTTGTTTACTTAACCTTTATTTCAAGGACAATTGCGAATTTTACATGCCCTGAGGGTTTCACTTTGGAAGCACATAGCCTATTGTCTTCTTTGGAAATACTGATATCACTTACCAATGTGAAACCCAGTCACTTAGTAATGAAGAGATAAATTGTGAAGGCCTAACGAAAGGAAATGCTGACATTGTGCAACACCCCACATAATCTGTTTACATTTTCGTCAAACTTTGAAAAGCCATATCTCGAAATGGTAAAAGATAGAAACACAATTCTAACCGATTATCACTAAGAATTTTATTCTGCAACTTCTGAATGAAGTTAACTCTTTTCTAGATGCATGTCGGCCAATTATTTAGACAGAAAGTCAGGCAGCTAGTAAGTCACCTTGGTCTTTAAGTCTTCATTGAAAACAAATAAAAAAAAAGATCCCAAAGATTTACAAGAAAGGGAGTCTAGCAAACAGCTGTGGAAGGAAAACAGGACAAAAATCCAGCACACAAAGAGACAAAAATACTTGGGCACATTATATTTTAGAAGTGATTTATTTATTGATCTTTATTAGTCTTTACTTTCTGGATTAATTCGGCGAGTTAAACCAGCAATACCGACCGCATTACTTACACATTGCACTCCCAGCGACTATGATGAGCAGAATCACCATGAACTTTTGGAATGAGGCCATGACGTCACTTTTAAAGTGTCATGTTGTTAAGGGTAGAATGTCATCCAACACAGTAGGTGTAAAAGCATTAACATAAGGATTCGTGAAAATTCCGGGAAAGTTTCACTTGCCAAGTTATTTCACTTAACTTAATAAGAGTATAGTGCACGAATAATGCGGGAATATTAGTATGTACTATAACGTCACTGTAAAAGCTCCAAAAATACCATCTCCTTTAATTATGGTAAACTACTGACATTTGCTGCAGTATCACGTGGTCATTTGATCCCACTTGAGCAGTAACATTAGACCGACAGGCACTCCACAAAATTCACTTCTCTTCACGATACATCTTTCTTAACAAAAAAAAACATGCATAATGATGTTATGAACAAATAGCGACTTAGAGAGTGAATAACCTGAAGAAAACTTTACACAATAATAACTTGATTTCACTGACGGTGAAAAATTATTATGCACATTCCATTTATAAGTAGCAAACTTCCAACTTGGTTAAAAAAAAAAACAAAAAAAAACGAATACTCATAACAGCCTATAATTCGTGTACTCTTCTTTCCTCGCAAGTTTTTTTTTTATTTATCAACTCAGGGATTTTATAGTTCACGCTGAAAGGATGTTTGCTTTTTTAGATTTTAATTAGCGATGACACTAGACTTGATTTAAGCATCATATGTGTATTGAGTACTTCACACCATTATTTTTTTTTTGTATTTGTTTTTTTAATTTTTTTCTTGGTCTCTGTTTTGTCATCACCTTCATCTTCCAAGTATGTATTACGTAGGTCAAGAAAGAGGCTTAAGGAATGTGAAACATTCTCATTAAGGTTTGATGAACACCCTCCAGGCTATAAAACCAACGACCAGAAATAACCATCATCTCACCAATCCATCGAAGGTCACGTCTAGAATTAATAAAGTGTTATCGCACGATGACGTATAGCGCCTACACCCGTAATGGTAAATGCAACGTAGCAAACTTCGCTGAACCGGTATATTGAAGAACAGTGATGAATGTGCTACATGCGATAGGCTTACGATAACGTAATGTCGATTTTCTACAGGCAGGTCACCTTAGCAACCGCCCTTTCTGTGTGAAAATAATCAACGTTCTGAAGCAGAATGACCAGATTGATACTACAAACTGAGATTACAGTCTGCAGTCGAAAACTTCTGCAAGAGAAAATAGACGCCGTTCTGTGGCATCGGTTGGCACTGTTATAGCCTAACACTGAGTGAATATTTTCTCAGAGGGTTGCCAACAAGCCGGTTACCCAGTTACTCTGTTTTTTTTTTTTTTTTTTTGTAGGAACTCATTTGACTTTCGCACATACTGTATAATTGTTGTCGTTTTGGAAATGTTCTTACATCATATCACATATGCAGTGTGAGCACCATGTTGATTTATGTAATTTCCCAATCATATTTTTTACGTATCTTGTAAACTTTACACGGTACTCTAACAGTGATGTAACTGCTTCATCAGTACTCAAAAAAATAAATAAATAAATAAAAAAAAATATCCTGGCAGGCACTTTCAGTGACCCCGAAAGTGCATTAACCTTCAGTTGATGCACTGTTCCACGTTGATGACCATTTCATTCTGCAATGCATCCTAAGCGAAGATACCTCAGAGATAAAGTTATCATTATTGCTATTTTACAGTATATTGTTTCCCACAGAAAACGAAGGGTTTCATCCTAGTTTTGTCATCGAGTCTCTGCAGGCACTCTCCAAGCTGATATCTGAAATTCTTCACTAAATTGCTTTAGCTCCTCCAATGGTGCCCCCTCCCAAGCCATGGATTAGCTTAGCCCTTCCGAATTGTACCCTACACATAGGCCTATATCCATAAACATATTGTCTATAATTCCAGTTGCACGATTGCCGTCAGGAAGGCCAGCAGAGTTATTCTGTGGTAGCTTTCACCAGCCTGTGTACACCGAGATAGGGCTCACCAGGCCTCACAGTAATTCATTTCACTACCAAGTCAAAAACAATTTGATGTTACGAAGGTCAATGATTAAAACCTCTACAACGAGGCCCACCTACAACTGCTTACACAATAACCGCTTTCAGTCTTACGTCAATCATATACTTATTTTTTTCTCCCTGATTGCTGTTAAATGTAAATGATGTACCTGTATCTGTGTGACTTTGGAATATTCTTATTAAAAAAAAAATAAATAAGAGAGGCACTACAAGCAAATGTGGAGTTATGAGGAAAAATTTCGTAACGCCATTTTTCTGATAGTGCTCTCTGTGTTGCTTTGGTTTTATTATTACCATTACTGTTACTGTAGTATTGCTATTATTATTATTATTATCAGTTTGTCTCTCTTAACAAAATGGAAGTTTGGTAGAAGATTGCTAAGGGAAAGCTAATAAGGTGAAGCAATTTTAAAACAAACCTATATTTGTCTCAACAATTAGTTCCGCTGTCTCGAGCATTTATTTCTTAAAGTGCTCTTTCATGCTATTGTGTTTGTATTGTTTTCTCATACGCTCAATAAATGCATTTCCGGCCTTCAATGGTTATAGCTATAAGGTTTTCATACATTTGACCCTGAAAAAATAACTCTTCGAAGCAACATCCATTAATAAGAATATCCTTTGAGGAAAAAGAGGCTTTGTCATTTCGTCCTCTCTCTCTTTACAAAACTGATAGATGGACAGACAAAACCTATGAAAATGGCGGAAATCAATCGCGTTGATTTGCTTTAAATTAGTGTGATATGCATAATTGATGCTTGTAAGATTATTACTTAATTTTACTTTGTTAAATCGGGCGGAAGTTATCCTCTTAGGATACGAACATATTTCTGTTTAGTTAGACTGTGTACAATAGAAAGTTGACAATCCTGTGGAAAGGCTGCTCATTCAAAAATGTCATAGTTAACTTTCGAACAAAAGAATAAAAGCTTTTACAAGACAATTGGTGAAAAATTATTGAAAGTGATGGTTTCAGTTAGCAGAAATCAAAAAGATAAATATTTTGCTGCATCCCTTTGTTTTTCTCTAACCTCCGGGCACTATGCATAGCTGGCTTAAAGGTTGTGTGACGTGCATGAATGACACCTGAATAACAAACCGTTGAAATTGTATCCATTGCCCCGTTGCAATTATGGCTTTTCAAAGTTTAATGAAATTTGAAGCAGACGATGTGGTGTTGCACAGTGTCAAGAATTTTTGGCTATTTCCAACGGTTTCAATGATTAATACACCAAATAGTCCAAACCTTTAAAGAGCACATTCAGTTGCTTCGTAAAATTTACTGAATTTTCCTAAACCTGTCTCCTTCACATACCAATGACAAAGTAATGGCAAAGCCAAAAGTGAATCCCACGTGTCACATACAGAGGAACATCAAGGAGTGAATAATTTACAATTCTATTTGGTTTTTGAAAATTTGTCACCAGAATTTTTTCATATCCACTCAGATAGTTCAACTCAAGGTCAAAACATAAAATATGAAGTTGGACATGTTTGTTTAACAGAAAACAACCATATCTTTAAAACCAATATTTGTGGTTGTAGAATGAACGCCCTATTTTCCTTTTAAATTACATTTTATATTATCTAGTTGCTATAGATAAGTCACAAAGTGACCTCGTCAGTACCCTTCAAATCTACTTGTGCTTCACTCTCAGTAAGTGATCATTTTTCCCCTTATCCTAGTCACACTGGAATTCTTGTCTGCCGTTTACTTCTTCACATTCAATCACCTGAAACTACGAAAGCTTACAGATATTCATGGTATACCCTGTCCTCTGAAGGACCTTCCAGAGCTTGAGCAGTTCTCAGTCACGTACACATACACACAAACGCACGCACGGATACATACACACATATCTAAGATGAGAAAGAACAAGTGAACCGTGAAAAGAATGGCCGAGTTATTGGAACTGTGATTGACTCGGATATTCGATGTCGGATCGAATATCGAGCTTCACTTGCTATAAATTTAAGAGATATTCCATAGACAAATAAAGAAGAATATTTTTTGTTCACTTCAGGCACTGCAAACGTGGCGGTATAACTCAGGCTCCTGGTGTTGGAAGAAAGGTTGGTCTAGTTACCATTAAACAAATTACAGTTACTTAAAATCGCAAAATGTTATGTAACACCAGAAAGTTATTGCACGAACTTTTGTTGGTTTTTTTTTCAGTTTGCAGTGTTTGTTTCACTTTCACCTTTGACATACAGTACTGAAAAAAATGAGTGGACTGATTGCCCAATGATGTTAAAGTTTGCGAAAACAGAGCCCGCAATATTTCTCTCTAGGAAGATTATAAATAACTAAATACAAACGGATGATCAATTAATCTGCCAGTTGTGACATCACAGATTTGCCATAGTGCAACCAGCTGCTGTGAGCCATACACTTGTTTACAACTCCGAAATGTCCAACATGAGAACATGATATTGACATACTGCTGCTTCCGCAATTGAGAAAGAAATAGTTCCCCCAACTTGTTACAAGTTCAATTGTTCTCACTGAAAGTGTTTTTTTACATCACGTACCCCCCTTCCATCACACGGCAGTCCATCTCCCATCTGCAAATCCTCCTTTTACTTAAAGAAAGAGAGGCTAACTTGACCTGTCCGCCTTTAATCTCTCCTAATCCTCGTCTCCTTCTCCCAACCCCCACCAACCTCTCTTCACTTTCCCCTTCAAAAACCCTAACCATAACTTCTCTTTCGGTTTTTTATCTGCTCATTGGTCACCATTGACTGATTCCATCATCATCATCATCATCATCATCATCATCATCATCATCATCATCATCATCATCATCACCACCATCATCATCATCATCATCATCATCACCACCACCACCATCATCATCATCATCATCATCATCATCATCATCATCATCATCATCATCATCATCATCATCATCGTTTATCATTCTTTCATCTCGAGATCATTTTAATAATGATTACCTTGAACTGTTGTAAACTATCCCAGAGGAGACGACTCCCTTCTGTCATTATCCATCTGGATGTTACATCCCATGTCACGTGATGCTTCCTTTCCTCCTTTAAGTACAGTCACGTCAAATTATTTTCTTCTCCCCTATTACCCGCTACTACCCTCCTCACAAATCCTCATTCTTTCACTCCTCCGCCCATCCTCTCCCATCTTGGATTTCTTTCATCCACTCATTTATCCTAAAAGGCCACCCTTTGCGGCTTGATAATTCTATCATCCTCAACAACATCACCGCTATTCTTTCATCTCTAGATCTCTTGCCTCACCACTCACAGAACTTGAAATGTCCGTCAGAATTGTCTGCTCCGTCTCTGTGATTATCCATCTGGATGTTACACTCTTATTTTATGTGACGCTCCCTTTATCTTTCCGTATGGTCACTTTAAATTACTCGCTCTCGCTCTCTCTCTCGCTGACTTTACAGGCACTTTTCGATCAAGAAATTTACAAGCTACCATCTGGTTGGAGGCCATATCTCTCTAACCTTGAGTCCTTTTTATTTTTTTTTATTTGTTGCTGTTCTCTGTGACCAATAAATAAATAACTAATAGTAATAATAATATCGTAGGAATACCGCATGACTTCACTCGAGATGGCCGTGCTTCACCGGTGATACTAGAGTTAAAACTCTGAAGACCTGGATGAGAAGGGTTTTACCTATCGCAGGCGGTGTACTATTATAACGCTATACGTACACGTTCCGTTAATCTGCCTTCTCTCGTTAATTACCTTTAATCAGTTTCTCTATCCCGGGCTGCTAACTCCTTTCTGGTGTTTATCATACTGTCTCTACGCGGAAAGTTCCTTCATTAGTTACGGACATAGTGACCCGTTATAAATCATTGTAGAACTCCAAAGGAATCTACAGGGGGGACTTCTCGACTCAGTGCAGGTAAGTGCATTTTCAGTTTTGGGGGTGGTTTCATGTAGTTCGATTGCTATTTAATTAGAATCGCTTTATCTCTTAATTGTCGTGAACTCATTAATCAATGATGTTATCAGAGTTAGAAGAAAAAGAAAAGGAAAACAAATGGGCAAAGATGAATTCGCCGTTAAGGAATTCTTCTTGACGTCACTGGTATGTCTATTAATGCAAATTCATAATAAAATACTAGTTTAATATAGATGTAAACAGCCTTGTAGATTTACGCTAAACAATCCAGTCTTGTACACAACCCTGTGGTTCTGTTCGTGTTCACTTTTTTTTTCTTTTGTTGCAATTGAAAGTTGGTATCAATCTTTTTTGTCTGCGATGAATGTCTGTCTTGTGGTTATCAAGTTTTTTCTTTTTATATATTTACAAAGAGCTCACCAGCTTTGCAGGCAATACCGACAAAGGTATGTTCTGAAGTCAATCACATCAAAGAAGAAGAAAAAAAAAAGAATCCGGCACTCTCTGTTACTTCAATTCCAATACTACATTTAAAAGTTTATTTTTTTTTTCGACCAATTAAATGAAGTTTTATTTCGATTCATTAATTTGCTGTATGTTTACTCTCAATTAACATCGTTTCTATTGTATATGTATTAGGTTTTATAGTCGCAGACCGGTAACATCAAAGTAAACCATTTGGTCATTTGATTTATTTCACAATATGTTTCTGTTTCTTTGTTTCTTGCCTTTTTTCGTTTTGTCTGATTAGTTTTTTTTTTTTCATTTGACACATGCACAAAGAAATAATGTTTAGAAAGAAGGGTAACATCAATGTAAGCAATGTGTCTGCATATCTGAGTTTACATTAGACAATATTCTGTTGTTGTCATTTAATGTTACTGTTTCAGGTTTGTTTTGGTTTTCACTTTTGTTTGATTAAAAGTTTTTTTTTTTAATGTAAAGACATACTTCTTTGGAAATTGAAGATTGTGAGAGTAAACCGTACATCGTCACTGTAGTTATTCTAAACAGTTATTTCGTCTAGTTCAATCAAATAGAGTATTTTTTTTTAATAAGTTTACCTTCAGTTCAGTTTATGTCATTATAGTCTATTTATTCGTATTATACAAACACTAAAGAACAAAATTTAGCAGTATAGATATACACTGTGTAACTGTAATGGGAATATTTAATCAAGTAGACTTTTGCCCATGTTTAATCTGTTTGGTTCAGCTATGGTTTTATAGTGCACACACATCGTAGTAATAACATGATTATTTCATATGTTGTACGAAAAGGCGCACACTCCGCAAACCCACACAGTCACGTACCCATATTGTAATCCGCCATACAAGCCATGGGTGCAAACGCTTTATTATAACAGAAAAAAAATGATGATTTATTACATTTATGACGTAAGATTGGGGATAAAATAGAACCCCTCTCAGATGTAAATAAGGGAAACGATCACAAGAAAAGTGAACACTTTCAGAAATCAGAACAAACATGCCGTACATTTACCATCGTGAATTGTTACCAGAGTGAATACAGAAATACGTCATGCAATGTTCATGCAATGCAACTACCCCGCAACGTGAGTGTTCAATTAGAGGAACACTGACAGTGTTCAGTAGCACTTGAACATTCACAATGCTACGTTAACAAATTGAATTTAGATCTTGAGTTATCTATACATTACCTTAAACTAGAAATGAAAGTCGCGTAAGGGATTTACTTGTTCATCCAAATAAGTGATACTAGTTCAGTAGTGGTATTGAAAGTGTTCTCCGAAGACCAGAATGGCGCATTGCATTGTGGTAAATCTCTGATGTCACACAGGCACAACAACTTGAAAGCACTTTGTGTTTCTTTGCAGTCTTGATATATCTGAAAGGGAATATTTGCGAATTTGAGGTTTAGGAATTTCAGAATTGTGGCCTTAATTCTAACAACATCAAATCTTGAACTAACCAGTCTCTTTTGGTTTCGTTTTGCAAACCTCGAGGTAACTGGAAATCTTTCTTTGCAAGAGAAATCTCTCTTTAAATAGCAATTTCTTGTGTCATGAACACGATATTGCTGTGGGGGTTTGAGGTACCGACAGTAAAAAAAAAGAAACATTCTCTGTCATTTGTGAGAACTTTCATAAGGGAGAGGAATTTTTCTTTATTTACAAAGTGAAAACATTAATTTTTTTCTGAAATTCCTGTAGACGAAAAAAATTGTTTTGTTTACTTTAGAACGAACATGAGTCGAAAATGAATGTAAAAGCAGTTGCCAATGCGAATTTGATTTCTTGCAATTACAAATGTATAAACATTAGTCGTATGTGAAGACAGAATATGAAGACAGCATTTTTAGTCATATAAGATCTATTTTATGTGTATCTATAGACTTTATACACGAGCACATTAAAAAAAAATGTGCATTTTCTTAACTGTCTGTGGATCTCCTAGTATGTGACGTCTTCACTAACCACTAATGTAGTGATAATATCAGTCAGAACTAGACGATTTATTTACCATGTTTATTTTATTTGATTTTATTCAAGCGTTAAGAGTACCTCGGTTAGCCATGGCTTATCTGGCCCAGGCCCCAATAAAGGCACACAAATGTAAAACAAACAGAACAAATTAACTTACAAAAGATGGGGAAGGCAACATTAAAGGCACAAAAAATTAATGAAAGTTAAATAGCGTTATATCAAGAGGGTGCCTCGGTTAGCCATGGCTAATCTTGCCCAGGCCCCAATAAAGCTAAACAAAATATAAAACAAACAGAACAAATTAACTAACAAAAGATGGGGAAGGCAGCGTTAAAGACACAAAAAATTAATGAAAGTTAAAACATGTGAGACCTGTGCAGGTGCAGACAACTTAAGAATATAAACAGTTAAAGTACCCGACCAAAATGAAAGACAAACAAAGAAAGAAAACCTTATGTGATATCTAAGCTTAAGCGTTGGTACGTTGGAAATACGATGGCATTTTCTTTAGATAAGGTGGCAAATTTATTCCGCTTTCTAATTCCGATAAATATAATGTTCTTTTACGGACTCAACTCTATTCTTTTTTCCCCAGGCAAGAATAACTCTTGTTGTTGATGTAGATCTTAAGGCATGACTATGAATATTTCATGTATATTCGAACAAATCTCTCATTACGGCATGCATGGGCCAAGGTCATTTTTGTCACTCACAGCCGTCTATGATTATGTTATATTGTCCCATCGAAGTTTGTTTATAAGTTCCGTTGATCATCTCAGACTCAGTTCAGACCACAACGAGCTATTAGTTTGGGATTACCTTTGATTATCAATACGTATTCATGATCTCATTATCAGAAAGTATACTTGCCTTTGTTTAAAAGATATTAACATATACGTCTTTGTTTTGTCGGTGTTGACTGATCACTCGGTCTTTTATTATCTACGTACCATCCATGGAATTTCTTATAGAGTGTAAAGAAAAGAAAGTTTCCTTTGTCGGCTTGCGACAAACGTGAAACATGGTATCGTCGTGTCAAAAGAGCAGTGCAAACTAAATAAATAAAAAATATTATCATACGTGAGGAACGATAGTGGGTCCAACGATCGATCCTTGAGAACTGCACCAGATATTTACATAGAGTTTGACGTACAGCTCAGCTTCATTTTCATAAACAAATTCCTGCACTTGATAAATATGGTTCACACCGTTTCAGAGTTTGGTCAGAACGTCGATGTACCCGTTAACGTTTGATATAAGACCTCATGTTTAACATGATCAAAGTCTTTCCTTAAGTCTAGAAAGACTGATCCTATCGTTTCACCATCATCTTACTTCATGTTCCAGTCTTCCGTGAGTTAGTTCTTTCACAAAAAAGAAAAGAAAAGAAAAAAAAAAAAAAACGTGTAGCCCTTAAGCCAGATTGTGTCAATCCTGGCAACAAGGTTTCTGCAGAGAGCCATGCATATGGTGCGTCGTGAACTTGCTTTTCCAATACTTTCGAGAAGACAGGCCTAGCACAGAGATGGATCTGTAGCTACTTATTTTTACGTACTTGAATCTCTTTCCAACATGTCAAAATACCATGGTAAGAGAGATACGATTACACGGGTTTGCACAATATCATTGTCTGTTATAATGTATTTGCTGACAGATCTTGACATAGGCACTCGCAACGGCACCGTGTTGTATAACAGATACCGGACTATACAATGTTTTTTATTAAACTATACAATGTATTTGTTAAATTGACAAATGTCTGATAAAGGGACCAACAAGGGGTAACGTTAGCTAGACAGGACGTGTAAGATTACCTAGTCAGTTCAAACAATACAAATTGTTAAAAGCTCATTTCATCTTAGGTAGATAACCAGTACAAACCTAAGCTCATGTAAGACTTAAAGACCCCTAAATCCATCATAATTGCAGTTTCTCACTCCATCAGTGCCCCTCAGAGAAAGTCCCAATTCGTTGCAATTCGCTTTATTCCAATAATTGCCAGCCCAACTACAAGTTAGCAAGTTATGTCGTATGAAGAGATTCAAAATAAACATGCATAACCGGGATTCGATAAGGAGGAAATTGCGTGGATGAAAATGCTCCATGTGTAGCAAGGGCATTTTAACTGACGCCTGAAATTACTGAAAAGAGCAACTGCTAAGGAGTTCCCAAAAGGAAGGTGTTTCGAAACTAAGGCCTATGTGGAGAGGAGGGAGCTGATAGATAACTATGAAATGTAACGTGGTGACACATATGTTACATAAAATACAATCAGACGGAGTAGTTCCACAGACCAAACCACTCAAAGCAACCGCAAAAAAAAAGAACATTTAATGATGAACAGTTTTGGACAAGTTGATGATACTTGAAAAAAACTAATGTCTGTCGCTAATAATTTTGGGAACGGACTAAGATGAGGCCATGGTAGGAAAGGAAAATCATAGTCATAAGTCAAAGTGGAACTGGCATAACAAAAGTATTTAATATTTGAAATTATCGATTGGCTCTTTGAAATGTATTTGAATTTCGGAGATTAAAGTTGAGGCGAAAAGTCTTAAAAGATTTACCCTATGGAGCAATCAACCTATACATAACGCTGTTTGTGCAGTTTACATATTCTGCGAGGGGTTAAATTTACGCAGGAGAACAAGGCATATTTAGTTATGGCTATAAGGACAGTATCAAACCATTTAGTCATAATGCAGCGCTTCAATTGATAGAACTGTTTATGTTTATCCCCATAGATCGTCGATTCTACACAGGCCTATATCATTACTAAAAAAAAAATAGATTGCACTAAATTAAGCCAACTTTTCCTTCTTACAAGTGAGGAATTATATATTCAGGAATTGATCATTAGGAATATTCATTAATTGGCATTGGTTGGTATATAAGGAACGTTTAGGTATAATTCAACATCGCATTCCCTTGTAACGATTTCAACATTGCCACTGTTCTTCTCCTTTGAATCCGTTGATGGTGACTGA
Source organism: Stichopus chloronotus (assembly GCA_021234535.1). Classification (NCBI taxonomy): domain Eukaryota; kingdom Metazoa; phylum Echinodermata; class Holothuroidea; order Aspidochirotida; family Stichopodidae; genus Stichopus; species Stichopus chloronotus. The sequence goes on from CM037842.1 coordinate 11,277,715, forward strand.
TTATGCTTTTCTTTTTGTTCTTTAGTCCCAAAGTACAAACTCTTTCTTTAAAAACAGACATTCTTATCTTAAATTTCCATTTCTATTCACCTTTTACTCATGTTTGCAGTGTTTTTAACCGTACTGACAGTGTTCATCCCGATATCACTATGCACACATGCGATTTTTAACTCCTAAGTTTCTTTCTCTATCATCACGTAACATTCACTGAACCGTAGCGTTGGCAACACACTTGTCGAGCTCATCTACTAATGACAGTCACAGGGCGACCTTGCTGCCGTAATCATGTGATTTACTTCCGCCCCATCGATTCACATACTGCGAACATGTACGGTGTTTTTCTTGTTTACACTGTTTTTTTTTTTTTTTAGAGAGACAGAGAGAGAGAGAAGCAAGGACGCGTTAAAAAGTAAATAATGAAAAAAGAAATAAAAATACATATACGAGCGAGCCTTGCACGCAAATTTTGTTTGATTTTTCGGTAATTATGATAGGTATCAAAGTTTCTTCTGCGTCGTACTTCAGAAAGGCAAAAGATACAACAAATAAGTCCCAGCAGTCCCTCCTACTTGCCCCCCCCCCCCCAACGCCGCCTTTACCAATTGTTTTCTACGATAATTTCTAATATCAGGTATCTTTAATCTAGTGAATTGATAAGGAAAGACTTCACAAGTAAATAAAAAATAACATTAACTAAGAAGCAATAAGTCACATACCACGTCTTTTAAATCAATTTATATCTTTTTCTTTCTCTTTTTTTTTGGGGGGGACGTCATGTGTTATAACCGGATCGTTGTTTCAAATTTTTTAAGAATAAATTCTAGTCCTTTAAATTTATCACGATCTCATTTTGTGTGTTTAATCTGTACGGGGAGGAGATGAGATTTGCTGAATGGCAAACCGTATGTTAGTCTTTTGTTAAAAATGAAAAAAAACCCCTTTAATTTGACTTCTCATTAAAATTAATGTGTAACGACTGGATTCATAGCTTTTAGTAACCACAACCCTCGACATCCAACCCTCCCTCAACGCATCATTACTTTTTTTTCTCCCAATTCGTCCCTTCCCCACCCAGTGCACCCCTTGGTAAGTTGCATGACTCTATAGTCTTTTGATCTAATGTGATTTACAATTACTTTAATTTCATCAAAAAGTAGTAGTAACTTCATCACTAACAAGTGTACCCCATAAATCATGCAATTTTCTCTAACAAAGGCAAAAAACACATCTTTCCGTCCTAACCCCTTTCGTCTCTTTTATAACCTATTCGCAGCTTTTATATTCATGTGAAGAAATCGTGACAGCGCTGTTCTGTTTACGTGTAGTGTATGAGGTACGAATTTTGACACGGTGGTGGGGGGGGGGGAGAAAATAAATAATACGTATTGTTTGTTGGTGTCCTTATAAATTTCTAGTCCGTTATGGTTGGAAGCTCATCAAAGTGCTCCGTCACAGGAAATATCTTACGTCATGAAATAAATAGCCTGGCATATCTATGACCGCACGTCTCTGTGACGGCATTAAATTCGTTAGGCCTTGAAAAATGATTTAATTTGGCAGATATATATCCAGTATTAACTTAATTGGTAGTGTTTCTGTCTTTTCTCTCTATGCACCCAAACGGGATCGTTATTTTGCATGTATTTTGTATGTATTTTGCACGGGATCGTTATTCAGTACTGGAAGTATGTTAAAGAGGGATTTTACCAAGTTGCACTATTGCTGTCACAATTTGCCCCCCCCCCCCCCACATGAAATTGATATTGTCATCTCATCTTCAGAAAACTATTTTCAGTTGATTCTAAACATGTTTGTAATCATTTAGTATCATCGCTAAGATAAATGTGTGCTGAACGAGAATATCACATTTTCATACCCTGTAACTTAAATTTAAATAATTTAAAGGTTGTGTGACATGCTTCTAGGAAAGAGCACCTTTCATTCATAAGCTGCAAAGTAAAACCCTGAGTGAAAATCCGTTGGAATTTTGTTCATATCTTTTACTGTTTTTGACATATGACTTTTCAAAGTTTGAGAAAAATGGAAAACAGATGAAGTGGAGTGTTGCTCAGTGTCAGTATTTCTTTTGTTAAGTCTTTATACCTTGCCTCTTAATTACTTCATTACTGAGTTTCAAATTGGTAAGTTATATCAATATTTTTTATGAAGAAAATATATACTTCCAAAATAAAACCTTCTGGGCATATGAAATTCGCAAATTTCCTTGAAATAAAGGTTACATAAACAAAGGATTAACATAAGACATATAATAGGAGTCCATTTCTTGATGTCACAAATTTGCATACTTAGCCAATATTTATTCATGATACAGCTGTGAGACACTGCTTTGCTTGTAAATTTGTCAATTTTTGATGGATTTTGATGGAGTTTGTGACTATTTTTAATATTTTCAATGCTGAATGCACCCAGTACTCCAAAATGTCCTTTTCATGTCACACGACCTTTAAGGTGGTATGAATTTGCTCCATATTCCAAATCCCTTCGAAGCTACCGACTCTGCTTAAGATCGAGTTGGTATTTACTTGACGTCATAGAATGGAGAACATCACCGCGCGCGTCGGTCGGCCTTCCATACTTTTGCGAGTTGATGCGCTGTAGTGTTGGTGCAGTATAGATTACGCATTACAGTCACTGCAAGACTGCTAGGGATTGCGAAAGTCTTTTCTAGCAAGTTGCAGTACAGTAGTCATTAAGAAATTGCCTATATAGTGTTTCATAACAATAGCCATTGTTAGTCAATGTTTTCTGTATTGGAATTGTCTGATCCAACAAAGTAACCCCTTGACACATATTGCTTAGGTGGTACTCGGACTTTTTACGACAAGGTTATGAACAGTCAGACGGTTTAGTGTTATGGCGTAGTATCATTACGAGTTGCTGTTTATCTAGACCGACTCTGCCTGCTGGCAGTCTCCAGGTTCTGGAAAGACAAAGACGGTCCGAATTGGCAGTCGTTTCTTTTTTGGAGAATCCGTGTGGACCTGTGGCACCGTACTGTAGGTGATGTAAGGGCCTCTGAAATGAATCAAGGTTGATTTGCAATACCCTGGACGGTGTGCGATTTTTTGCGTACACAAGGCACTCGAGTTCGGATTCCTCGTTGGAATATCGTGGCATATGGTGCTTGTCTGACTCAAAATATTCCTTGGTGAAGTGAACGCTATATATGCTGATTCGTTCTGTATTGCCTAGTTTCATCTTCTTCATCAAACTTCTATTTCCTTCGGACGAAATCGATCCAGGATTTTAAAAGTCGGAAGAATAGTCCTGAAACAGGATGAAAGCATTTTTTACCAGGCATATCGTGAACAGGTGAATGAAACATCCGATCCGTGCTATGTCACTATCCCATGCATCTTCTTCCATTTTCTTTATACCAGTATACAACTCTTCTTATCGCATTGCAAGGACTTCATTGTTATTACTGAACTTTCAAAAGCAAATAAATGTCGAATCACATCTCCAGGCAAAGGCGTAACACCTTACTAGTGAATTAAAGGGTTTTTTCGGACCAGCAGACATTTCAGTTTGACTGTCACACACGCGTTAAGCATATACACTGCACTCAACATAGTTCAATATAGCTCTCGCGGGCACGCTCGCCGTTCTGTGACGTCATCAAATCCTGGCCGTGAATTTCGCAGTATTTTCCCTTCAGGAGGGTATTTTCACCGGTGGGTAAAACTTGCGTTTTCCTTCTTATTAAAACGTATAAGTGACTTGGAAAGTGACATTTTCAATTTGTATGTGTTGTGTTCTGTGACGTAACGTTTACCAAATTTGTGGTTTTCAATGAATAGGTGGCCTTTAATGACAGCCACTTTGTGACTTAAACTTGACGTTCTCGCGAAATGGAATCTTTCTCGGGATTTTGGTGTTAGAATTTTGATATGTCCATGTACATCCTGAGAGAAACCCTGGATGGTGAGACCAAATTTCAAAAGAAACGCTATAATGGTGTTTTTTTCTTTTAACAAAGTCGACGCAGAGTTTCTGTGTGAGTTCTATTCTGGGGTCTCTCAGCTGTATCGTTTATCACTTACCAGCAACAAGTTTGAAATATTCAGTGACGAAGACTATCCAAAACCCTCTACTGCTCTTGAATTTGGTCAATCACGTAACTGTAAGGATGAATATTTTTTGAACTTTGAAAGATTAAGTCACTTAAACTTCTCATTTATCAACTAAGTGTTACCTCTAAATATTTTGTCTTTGACTCACCAATTGGTAGTCGCTCACCTCAGTCTCCTTATTTAGTCTTATTAACAACCTGACGATGGAAGTTGACCTTCCCAAACAGGTAGTGTTTTTATTATAATATTTGTGTGTACAATGCACATATATATATATATATATATATATATATATATATATATATATATATATATATATATATATAGATTCACCGACAATGAGATAAGATTCAAAAAAGAAGGGGACACTACCACAAACGAGACCAGGAGAAAAAATAGAAAACGGAAGATCATATGGTTCAATCCACCTTTCAGTAGGAACGTTAAATCTAATATTGTTGGAACTTTCCTAAAGCTGATAGACAAGCACTTCCCACCAAACCATAAGCTGCACAAAATATTCAACAAAAATTGCATCAAGATAAGTTACAGCTGCATGCCGAATATTTCGACCATAATCAAATCACACAATCGGAAAGTAACCTCAAAAACCCAAACTGCTGACAAACCAGAAAAAGAATGCAACTCCCGAAACCCAGAAAAATGCCCCATGAGTGGAAAGTGCTTGTCTTCACAAGTAGTATACCAGGCCACTGTAAAATCCGAGGCAAGTTTTGCATTGTACGTGGGGTTAACAGGGGGGACTTTCAAGGAGAGATTTAGCAACCACAAAAAGGCCATGAGCAATGAGAAATACAGTAAAGAAACGGAGCTCTCAAAGTATATCTGGGGATTAAAGAAGGAGAACAAGGATTACGAGGTCTCTTGGTCAATCCTGAAGGAGTCCAACATCCATAGGAGAGCGTCGGGACAATGCAATTTGTGCTTGGATGAGAGGTTGGAGATATTTAAGCTCAGCGGACCAAACATGTTGAACAAGAGGTCAGAGATAATAAGCAAGTGTAGGCATGGAGAGAAGCCAGCCAACCGAGCCAAGAAAGATAAACTCACGAAGAAATCCTGATTCCTGCCAGTTGCCTGAAGAATGTCATAGGGCAGGAAACACCGTGTAGCAACCACTCAATAGTGTATAGGGCTCAATATTATATATATATATATATATATATATATATATATATATATATATATATATATATATATATATATATATATATATATAGATAGATAGATAGATAGATAGATAGATAGATAGATATAGATATATATAGATATAGATATATATAGATATATATATAGATATAGATATATATATAGATATACCTATTATATACCTATTATATACCTATTATATACCTATATATTATATATCATTGTACCTGGATATGACTGAAACTGACATATTTTCAATGTTCATATCCTCATTTTTGTCACACTCCAAAGGTTGGACAGTAATAAGCGTTGGGGTGCAATGTCAAACTGTGATATAGATTTCTTCGGCTCTATAACTTGCAAAGGAACCTCACGAGGTATGACCATGTTTAGAAGTGGATGCAAATCTTTTCGTAGAGAGTAAATCTTCAATTTAACAACGACTGACGTTTATGAGGTTTGAAAAATACGTGTAAGTCCTCAACAAGAAAAAAGAAAAGAAAAAATAAAAAAACAACGTGGGTTTCACGAAGCCCAGGATTAAAACAGCACTTTTTAAGTTCACGGTTTATTGTATACAAAAGTTCAGTAGTTCTGATACATTATGGATGTACATACCCGCAGGATACGTGTTGACCTTCAAGGATAAAATTCATCGAAGCATATCGGAGCTGCTACGACACCACTTTGTTCTACATTTTTTTTTTCCTAGAAAGTCTCAAGAACCTCATGAAAAAGCAGTTATTGTTGAAATTACTGTAGACTATGCGAGCAGTGTCATAATGACAGCTTGTTGGTACCTTCATGGAACCATCGTTCAGTGGCATTAATTTAAAAAAAAGTATTTACGAATGTTTTTGAAGAAAGTTACGATAAAATATTGCTTTTTTGGAGGAAGCTACCACCTGGATTTCTGTAAACTATAACTGGATTATCGATAAAAGAACCCTCAACCACGTAAGTCTTTATTTTCTAATTATTAAGACTGTCGACATGTGGGAGAGGATGAAAATTATCAGCTTTAGGATACTGTTATGAAAAAAAAAAGAAAAAATACATAAACATCTTCATGAATTAACGTAAAGGAACTATATAGGCCAATGTACTCTCATCACGGGAGTGTGTAATTAAGAAATATGTAAACCTCCTACATTCAGCTTGCGTGGTAACACAACTTATCGAGTCGAAACGAAAACTATAAGCAATGTGACGACTTTACCTCCCATGTGAATTCATTTCTTTATGAGGGTTTAATTTTGTTTTTGTTTTTTTACTTATGTCTACACGACGTATGTTTTTCCCTTTGTCGTTCCTTTTTTTTTGTTCCTTTTTTTTTTTTTTTGTTAATAACCCCAAACTGGCCAAGTCTGTCAGCATTCTGCACAGCCGATTCGCTTTATGAAGTTATGTATGTGCCCTGTTCACAACAATGGACCAGTGAAGAATTAGGTTACCCTGTCCACAAAATGAACTAGTCTCAGATGTAAAGAATTTCGGTGTTGGCATTCAGGAATTTCGAAGTGAGGTTTGAAAGAAATCTCATCTACAGCATATTTTCTCAGAAAGCCTCAATGTTTAGTTTCTTAGATGATCAATATCAGTATCAGTATCAATATGTCGAAATCGAACTCTATAGACGTGTTCCCTTCTGCTCCTAAAAACAATAAAAGCTCGAATATATTTTGATTGATGGTTACTTTTCATTGTTACATCATATATTAACTCTCAAATTTATTTGTTTCAATCTTCAACCTTACGAAGGAATTCATCTCCTTTGGCGACATGTCCGAAGCCTTTGCCCCAAACAGACCCTGTATATGTCACTAGTTGACCCGTTATTCATGATTCGTATAGTTGCTTATTCGTGCAAATCGGCCCCTGGGAACACGAACCACAACTTCACTCTGGAAGACCAACAATGTATTACATACACGCAAATTTAAAACAAAATGCAGATGGTTTAAATTTATAAATAGTTCTCCTTCATTCTCGGAGCTTGGAAAATCTGCTCTCTGAACTGAATTAAACAAAGTTACGGGTCAGTTTATTTGGGATATATTAACTCTTAATCACTTAACGATATGCTCTGAAGCCCTATCTTTCGGCTTTAATCACGATTGTAGCTGTAAAACTTGAAATTATGCCAAGTGCGGAGATTGACCAGGGAGACCATGGAGCGCCGTGGGTTCGGGAGATACCACCTATGAGGGCTTCCTCACTTCTTATGACCTCACAACGAAAATTAGGTTAGAGAAAAAAAAAAAAACCAAACGAACAAACGGAAAGTCAAGAAAGATGGCTTCCATTAAAATTGTCCTTTGTAAACCACATTTTGCAAACCGCATTATTATTATTTTTTTTTCAGCAACGATAAAGAGAGTAGGCTTCAAAAAGTTAAATACTGTAGTACTCTCAATTATTGAAACATAATTGGTCATTTATTGCAGCTGGGCCCCATTCTTTCAGACTCCTCATCAAGATAGAAAAGTTTTTGGTCAGATGTCCCACCTCTCAGATAACTTTTCAAAATAACAATAATAATAAAAATAATAATAATCGCCATCATCATTGTAGTCATCATCATCATTATCACCATCCTCAACATCATGTTATCGTTATTATTTTCGTCATCATCATATTATCATTCACATTATCATCATTATTATTATCATTATCATCATTATCATTATCATCATCATTATCACCATCATCATCATCATCATCATCATCATCATCATCATCATCATCATCATCATCATCATCATCATCATCCTGTCATTTCGATACCACTTAGCTTTTAAATTTGGGAGTTTGTTACTATCCTCCAGTTCCTTTAGCTTCTCTTACTTTTTCTCCGAACGCCCTAATTACATTTTAAAAACTCTCCATCTACCTGCACATTTGACTGTTTCGGTCAGCAGTGTGAATTTGTTTGATGATCCATAGAACCAAAGTTGGCCTTTGTTTTTTGTTTTCTCTCTTCTACAAGTGACGCAACTTTTCAACTTCAATCTTCTCTTTTTGTTTCATTCTTTCCAAATGTGATATCTGAGATATAAGGAGAGCTACTTCATCTCGAGGCAATGATCTTGCCGAATTGCATTTCCATATGTGTCCATATCAATGCTTCACCATGTTTTGAAAATGGATTATTTTCAGTCAGTCAGTTTGTCTCCTCCATTCTTTCATTATTTGCTCATCACATTACTTTTTTTTCGTAGCTTACGTCTTTTCTTTACATCCCTATACATGTGGAACTTTAGGATGTAGGCAATTGTGACCAAAAAAAAAAAATATGTATGTTTCTGCAGGAGATATTGCTATAAACGGAAATTAAATCTTCCATTCATTTCTGCGAGTATTATGAGGCAGCAACCGACTTATTGACAGTTAACTGCTGATAAAAGTATCATTCCCATGGTGAAGAAAAGACATTTTGAATGCTTTCTGTTTATTTTTTTTATTACATAAAAATACTTGCAAGCTCCAAGTATCTATTTCCTAGTTATCTGAAGAACCATACCAATTCTTTCTCGCAACTTTAAATCTGTTTCTATTGAATTGTCAGAGGCGATTCCAAGAAGTGGCGCCAAAAATATTGTTCTCACAGAATCATCACAGGAACAATTTGCAACAACAGCGCCCCTCCCTCCCAACACCACCACATCCTTGCCTGCACGAGTCAGTTCCCACTTTAAGTCAATTCTCAAATGATCTGAAGTGGAATTAAAATGATGTTTATCCATTACGCTAACCTCTTTCACGAAGCCTCATGCAATGAAAAGAAAAGTAATAAGGTCGCAATTAAATATTTGAAATTTCTATTCACTAAAGCCTTTTTTTTTAAATTAAGCTGTATTACGGGTTTCCCTTTTTGCGTTTTAAGTTTAAAATGCGTCCAAATCTCTCGCCCTGGTTCTCGAAAGCACCTCCCTGTCACATTCACTCATCGGTAAAGAAAGACAATTTTTTAAAATTGGGTCAGTCCTTAAAATTCCTTCATCAATGATTTATAAATTTTTAAACATTACGGGCTTATAAATATTCAATGTGGACGTTTTCCATGAGATTGAGAAGTTTCGACCCTGATTCACTTTTGTGGTTCACTTCATTTTCCTGTCTTCTCTTTTATTTCTCTTTTATTTCTCTTTGTTATTTATGTTTCGTTAATGTAAATTCATGTTCATCAAGCCATCAATCAATATGATGATTATGCTGTGATCACATCGTAAAAAAAGGCAACAAAAAGCCAAAATGTTTTTTTGCCCGATGGAGGGGAACATTATTACTTACATTAGAGTGTGCTCCAGCCAGATGAAACTGCTAAAAAGGAATAGAAAAGTTGAAATTGATAAAATATGGATGTAGTACTGTGTCTCACCTCTCCTCACCCCTCCCTCCCCATCCCAATCCAGCACAAAATATCAAAAATTGGGAAGATTTAGGGTTCATTTTAATGTCAGTCTCTGTCAACTTTAGGTCCCAGTTGAGAGACATTGGTTAACACTGTTATAGATATTGTCATATTGTATATGATACTCAGTAATATCTGTTATTGCGTTTTAAGCTTGCTAAAGTCTCACCGAAAGATTGACTGAAAAAGTACAGGGGAATATCGTTCTTTTATCCCCCCCCCCTCCCTCCCCTATGCACCTGCAAAATCAGCCAATCATCTCATAGAATTATTCCGGATTGATAAGATGAGGTCGAAGTAGTGACCGAGAGGATTATTTCAGCTCACATTTACACTAAAATGAAAATTATAGACTCGTTTCATGTATTCCACATAAACTGTGAATTAATGACAAGTTGCTTTCTTATTGCTGTAACTCTCAAGGGGGTTTCAACAGCGTGACAGGATATGACCGATCTCAGAAAGATATACTTAAAAGGTTACATAGGAAAAATCGACTGTCTTCCTAACGATCCTACTTAAAAGAGAACTGTAGTTTTCTTTCTTTCTTTTTGTTGTTTGTTTGTTTTTATTTTATTTTATTTTAATACTCGTAGTGTTAAGGTGAAGGTTTAATCAGTTGGCAAGAAAAACCCAGCAACCTTCTCCAGCTGTTCTTCATACGAATATCTAACCCAAAACGTAATCCCTATGACGACCGTTGATTGGCTAAAGTCTTGTTTATGCAAATCATTGAAGGGAGGTAAGGCGTTTGCTTTACAGAAAACAGTCATATACTTAAAACCAAAGTTGATGGATATGGAATGACAGATCATTCAAAAGAAGCAAGGACAGTGGCCCCCGTTTCAAGAAGTAAGTTTCCCACAGACAGAAATTCAGTGATTTGGTACTCAAGAAAATTTTGTTCACCCAAACTTACCAAAATTCAAATGATGCATCTTCCTTTTCTGTTCACATCCATACTGTTTTGAGGAGATGGAGCTTTTGCAGATGTTGATTGAGACTGACTGGTCTAAGTAATGATTAAATATATTTTCTTTGAATATCATGCTGGTGTATTCTCAGCCCCCTATTTCCCTTTAAGTTTTATTCGCAGGAAAATATTCAGGCGAATACACACTTCCTAGGAGGCATATTTTACTGACAATTGAACTGTTCGCCAAATGAAAGACGAGCATTTTCTAACTGCAGAAACTTCGACCTTATGTCAATATCTTGTTCCTGACTCATAGTACTGCTCTTTGAACAAACACTTTCCTGGTCAAGAAAGATGTTCATTTCGTTAAGGGTTACCAAAATGTCATATCGCAGTGGCAAATTATTGCAAGAAACTCTTTGTTTTATTTTGAAAGTGAAGTCCTCATCTAGTCTTGAAACTTGACACTAGCCAAATTTTAGATTCTCTAATATTGCAGATTTACCTTAAAATAGGCTATTGTGCGTTAAGGTCATATCTCTTTCTGTCACGACTTTCAAGTAATTGTGCCTGTGTGACATCATAATTTCCCATTATACAATGTACTATTTTGAAATAAATATGTCCTTAAAAGCTCATAACTTCACAAACCAAACAAGCTATTAAGATCCATGGTTTTCAACAATAAAAAGAGGAAAATATTTCTAATTTGTATGAAATATCAATTTTCTTAAGTGACCAATCCCTTTAAATAAATCTATAATTCTGGAGCGCAGAGGGAGGGATTCCCATTTTAAGTGGCAAAATAGAGAAATAAATTGAAATTGTCTATTACAGCCTACGAATGTCCCATTGTCCAACAGAGCGTTTAATTCCAGCGAAAGGTGTAGCGTAGTAACACTTAAGGCTGTAACCGTCAATTGACCAAGGGGTGACTTAAAATTTGAATGTTTCTGTGTAATATACATTTCGCGAATTCTGTCTAGGAATATGACGGCACTTTAGCTCCGTGAACTCGCTTATTACAAGTATATACAAAGTCGCGACAGAACCCTAAAAATGTCACGGAAAGCTGGATCACTCACTGCCACGTACACAACCTATTAGCAGCTTATTCAAAGTGATGGCGCCAAATAGTAATAGCGCTGATTGTGGAGATGATTCCCGCAAGGACGCTGTAGCTGGTTTGGGGACTTAAGGAAACTTATATAATGACTTCTTCGAAATTGTTTTCATACATCTATGGATCAAGTAAGGGTTCTTTTGTGACTTCGATATTGAAGCATGGGCTGATTGTTGTTGTGAAAATGGAAGCAGTTGATTCAATTATGACTTTGTAATAGCATATTAAAAACGGCTGGTGGAGGAAATTTTGTTGAAAATGTTCTTTCGCGCCAGGACAAGTTAAGCTCTAAAAGCTCTACTTGAGTTAGGTAAAATTGAGAGTGTCAACATACCAACTTTCCAGTGAGTGGTACAACATATTGCAGACGATTCATTTCTTTGTTTTCGTCTAGCTGGGAAGTTGCAACGAATGTTAAACGAGTTGCAGCTCATGTAATGGGGAAACTCTTTCAAGAGTTTACGGGACCGCATTACCTTTACTGATTTATTGTGTTAGTCAATGTAGCGATTGATAGGGGTATGCTACCCTTAATGATCGTAAAACAGCGTGCATACAAGGTAAGTCACATCAGGTGTTGCCTGTATATATACCTAAAATGATAATCTTCCACATTTGGCAATGGTATGCTGAGCCACCCGTCACATCATTTTACGCATGTGCAAATGCGTAACGGTTTATAATAAAATGTTACAATAAGCAAACGGTTAATGGATCACCTTTCTCATAAACCCGACAGCAGTCGCAAAACTTTCGTTGAAATGTGTACCAACTCAATGAATGTAGTAAAAGTTTACCTCGGTATAGCAATAAGAGTTCTCATTTATGATAGTGGCTGGACTACTGCATCTTAAGGCAAAAATTAAAAAGAAGAAAGATGCACTAGTTTCAAAGAGAGCAAAGTTTACTCAGTAAGAAGTTTAGAAATGAGTAAACTTCGAATCAGAGAGTGTATAGTGCAAAGAAGGACCGTCCATGAATCACACATATTACAGATAACTTGGCATGACGTCACTCCTGAATAGAATTACCGAAGTCTTAACCCTCGTGAAAGGTGTTGGTATGTACGCTTTTAACGTACACACCAAAACACCTGCGAACAGTAAGAGATTTATCTCATCTAAGATCCAAGGCTTAACATCTGATGATTGGGCGGCTCAGAAGAGTTTGAATAGCCTATTTATAGCCTAAGGAAAAGAAGTATTAAGTAAGTGCAATACTGAGTGTTATTGAATACATCGGCATACATGAATTTTATTAGCTTACAATCTGTACGCAGACTGAGTTTGAGGACGTTGGTGTTACGAATGCAGTGAGAGCTGCCACATGAATAATACACGTCCGTCGTGCGGGCTAACAGGCGTCTGTTAAGACAGACGGTACTGAACACTTTTTGCTCGAATAAATGAAAAGTTTACTTTAAAGAGGATACGTTCCTAGCACACGATTAGGACTGTTTGCCTATACACCAAACCAATCCCAATGGCAACGTATATGTCAGCGTCTCCGATGTAGAGGGCAGTATATCGTAATGCCTTTGGAAGACCAAGACCGGTTTACTCGCTCAACCTGATTTGGTTCAAGTGTCCCATTTTTAAGGTCAATATCCTTTCAGTATATTATTTACGAGTTTAAGTGTTTTATATTGTTTGTTGGAAACGCCTCCAGTTGTCTAAGAGAATAACATTTGGTTCTGTTTGTTATAAAAAATAGTCGTTGTAAAGTTATGGCTTTCGTTTCACCTTTTCTAGTTCTAACACTAGCACAACGAAATACAGTTACGCTACTCCGTTTGTGCACCAGATTAATGTTTCTAAGGTTTGTAATAATGTACTACTGCAAACTACTAAAATATATCTTCACCTGTTTGCTCCTCAACACCAACGTCCAACAACCTCCTACCATAACCCTGATTGCCCATCTTCCCATATTCCATATCCTATAATATTCAGGTTTGCAGTTTGCACGGTAAATGATGGCAGGGTTCGGAAGCAAGTTAAAAATCTTCTCTTTCTCCGCTTCCCGTCCTGTGGTCAAAAGATAAACTAGAAGTCTGTTAACCATCTAAGAGAGCTAGATTCTGAAGGTAAAGCTCATGTGATCTAATTTTTTGTTATGAATCTATAAGGAACCCATGTTATAAAATTTGGCAGGCTTGTCAAAGGTGATACTATTTCACAGTATCTGCGAGATACGTTCATTGTCACACTCCAAACAGCAGGTTATCGTAAACATCATGTTTCTCGAATTTATAAACAATTTACACTATACAAGCAAGTTACATTATAAATGATCATCACTTTTTTATTGTTATTTCTATTGTACATTGACTTACTTTGTGTACCGCGTATCATGTTGAGGGGATGCTTAGAGCTCTTTCGTATTGCTCACACTGAAGAAACATGAAAATAAGACTTAAACTTACAGATTTAAACTTAAGTAAGACTCACACTTTCTTTTTTCTTTCAAGTGTGAAGGAGAACTCCGTCGTTACGGTGCAAGTGTATATATATATATATATATATATATATATGTACGTATAACACGTATGTACAGGGTTGTTACTCTGTGTTTCACTAACGTGCGTTCACGGCGATCATCAGACAACACACTAAAGTCATCTTGTCTTCTTCGTACGATAGCTGCACTTAACTCTGTGCCTGCTTGTGGATATAAGTTCAGTGCGTTTATTGATCGGGTGTTTGGATGTTAAGATTTGGAGCTTTTCTTCCACAAGTTGCATAGACCAGAATCACGCCTGGACGTATTTGACCGCCTGACAATACCCCAACGGATTGCTTGGTCAATATTCTTATTTTTGAGGTCCCATACATGCTTGGATAATTTGGTTTCGTTTTGTGAGCGTTTGTTTCTGATAGATTTGATGTGATTATAATAACGCATTTTGAATGACCCTCCCACTAGACCAATACATGATTTGGATATGTTGTCTGACGTCACGGTAGCTTTGTAAACAATAGAGGTTGCTAAGCATTCTCCGCGGAGTGGGCATTGTGATTTGTCTCTACAGTTTCAGTTTTCGGTGGCAGGGGGGCTTTTGCTTGCATTTTGCGTCACTTTTGTGTTGCGATTTTTGTGTTGCGATTTAATTATTCTCTCCATGTTGTTCATACAACTGTAGCTAATTTTTAAGGTATTTTTGTTGAAAATTTTGCGAAGTTTGTGGTTCTGCGGAAAGTGCTTAGCAATGATATTTAGAAATTTTATCCCTACGTTGGTTTTAACATTCTGACTATATGGCGGATTAAACCATATGATTCGTGTTACACAGTATATCAACCATGTAGAAAACGTTCTATACGTACATGTGTATCATAGCTCTACAGAATGTATTGAACACTCTACTTTGGGTTACAGAACCTTCCTTTTTTATTTTTTGCTTGTGAATGGTAAAAAATAAAAAAAAAAGAAGGTTCTGTAACCTTATACCATATCTCTTGGTTAGAGTACTTGACAATTGCCAGCAGTATTTCCTCGTTTATGTTAGAACAGCGACAGCAAAACAGTTGTAGATGAAATCGATCTTGCAAACCCCGAATGAATAAACCAACAAAAGCTACAATCAAAGACGCATGTATAGTGAATAGTGCATATATATTTGTTTCATTAGGTGTATGAGATAATACATACGTCACCAGGCATATATTTTACTTGGTTTTCTTTTTTTATTTATTTCGCTTGGTGTACTCTTCACTTTATAACAAATTTTCAGTAAACAGCTCTGGTACTCAGTAGCCTTTCTCACTTCAGAATTCATTAGCATTTTGAAAAGGCATCCTCGTAAATATCTCCCCTCGAGACACTTTGAGCCTAAGTAAGTGTAAACTACCTTAATTTTAAAAAATCTAAACAGGTCTAAAAAGAAGAAAAAAGAAAACAAGAAAACAATAAGCATCAATCGGGAATGGTTGGATTGACGTAGAGCCAAAGGTCACTAATATATGTGCATGGGATTTGAATGCATTAGATACGTAGACAATGAAGTTGGTCATAACTACCCATAAAGTAAAGCTAGTTAAATATATGATTTGTCTTCCGGTAATATGATAATAATAAAAACTGACACTCCCATAAGTGTAATAACTTAAAACTGTCAATGTCGTAACTGACCCACCATAAATGTAGTAAATTTAAACCATAAAAGAAATGGCTGACTTCAACATGAAAGTAATACATTTTAACCATAAATGTAATAATCTTAATCTACCATGAATGTAAAAACATCTAGTAAATAAGATGACATTATAATGTGTCTTTGGTTGTTTGTGCTTATTTGTTTGTTCTTTTTTATGTAGCTTGTAAAATATCTCAAAGCAATGATTAATTCTGTCAGATTCAACCGTCATTTTGTTTTTAGTTTTAATATCCATGTAAGAATCCATTGAACTTTCAAAGTAACGACCTTTTTTTTACGATATCTCGAAAATTTTATGATATGTTGGATAAAAAAATAAACGTAATTGGGGAAAC
Organism: Stichopus chloronotus; assembly: GCA_021234535.1. Classification (NCBI taxonomy): domain Eukaryota; kingdom Metazoa; phylum Echinodermata; class Holothuroidea; order Aspidochirotida; family Stichopodidae; genus Stichopus; species Stichopus chloronotus. The sequence continues at coordinate 11,293,923 of CM037842.1, forward strand.
CCCACTAACTCGTAATCTACTCCTGCAGTCCTACACAACAGAAATGGAATCTTTCCTTAGGAAATAGAATGACCCCCTTCTTTCGTGGTGTGATTTTAGTTTTTTCAACGAAGATTGGAAGCTATTTGTATTGAGCTAAGGAGTGTAGATATACTCGGGAGTATAAGACTTCATTTTCATGACGTCATTCATGAAATAACGTTAATAATCACTCGCTGAATAAGCGGTCCCTCGAGAGACCCTAGACAGAGTAAAAATAAAAAAAAGTTGACATTTCAGTCCTTGCCATCTGCATATTGCTCCCAAAATTATTTTCAGTTTGTGTCCACATGGACGGGTTTCATGGAGGAGGTTCTAAACAAAGCGCTTGTCGAAAAGCGAGGGCCTCAATGAACTCAACGAACAAAGCGGGCTGTTAAAATCCACCGGAAAATTTCTCTGTGGTAAATTAAAATCACATTCTCTTAATATGTGTTCAGATCGTTCAACTGTATGTCAAACACAAACCAGGAAAAGTTATTTAGAGACCAAAAAAGTACAAAGATATGGGTTAAGTATTTTATGCAATTATTTACAGTATGTATCTAAAGCCCCCTTGAGAGAATCCCAATGGTGGTAAGCACCCTCGTACTGTCTGGTGTTAACCGAAACTGTTCTAGATATCAAATTTTATTTTAAGGTTTGTGAATAAATGTGTGTCGTTGCACATTTTTGCCAGAAGACAATAACAATGTAAAAAAAAAATATTGACATGAAATGATGTGTCAGTGGAAAAATGTCTGTCCAAGTAAACTGAATTTAAGACCTGCTTTCCACTACATTTTGTTCTAGTGTTACCGAATGAACATTCTTGTAATGGCCACTCTAGGCTTTCATAACTTGTGATTCTAGAATCCTGTAGTGAGCCTGCGTAAGCTTGTTAACTGAATTTGTAATAGATGCAATCCCATAGAGTATATTTAATATTCGTTGGTGCGTTCGTCATTTCGTCGGCAACAACAAGAATATTGAAACGTTATCCACTTTTCTTCCATTCCCTCTTTCGTTAGCCTATACTGTTGACTTAGAGGAAGACTTGTATCGTTACAAAGTTGAACAGTTCCCACAAATTCCTGAATGGTTGCAGTAGAAACTCAGCTCTCGTTAGATCACCCTGCTTTATGATGTTGGTATTTTGATGTTGTTATTTATGATGTTGCTATAATGATGTTGATATTTTAATAAGAGACATCAGTTACCTATGAATAGTTTCGCTATTGATTTGATTTTTTTTTTCTTAGGACAAGCAATTATTCGATTACATAGCTCAAGATGGCAGACCTCTTGTTCTCGTTCAAAATGATGATGTCCAAATACGCCATCACCGTCCCTCCAGTAATTTGGTCTATTGCAAATAGGGACAATGCATAATGCAACCACAATGCATTCCATATGCACACCCGATGCATTATACAAACAGGCTACGATGAATGCACTACACAAATGCATGCATTACCGGAAGGGTACAATACCTACAGTGAATTACACGAATGCAAACAATGCATTACACGACGGCATATTAGACGGATATACAGAGGAATGGCGTTATAGAAATACCAGAATGCATTGCAAAAGTCACGTGTTATGTCACATGAATACAACGAAAAGATTTAGAACGCATTACACTAATAAATAAAGAATGTGCTACACGAATATTCAAAGAAAGAAGTGTAGGGAATACACGAATGTAATACACAAGTGAATGTTGCATTGCAGGAACACGAACAATAGACTGCCAGTGCACTATACGTGCGAATAAAGAGGGCAAAGGCTCCGCAACTATGCAAAGAATGCACGATAGGACTATACGAATGCACTACACAAGTACAATATAGCATTAAAAGAACGCAGTGAAATGAATGAATTGACGAATAAGCAATCAATGCACTACGCTGCTACACAAATAATACATTATAGGGAATACAAAAATGCCATACACAAGTGCATGGAATGCATTACTAACGAATCCACCGACGATACGACAAACAAAGGATGCACGATGCAAATATACACAGACTGCGTAATATGAATACAGAAATGTACGACTATACAAGTAAAATGCCACATAACATGAACAAGGCGATTGTCTTAATAAATCATTTCAAGAAAATATTGAAGTAGTGACCTTCGTACGTACTCTGTCATACTTTTTTGAACAGCCAGTTTTAAATCACCACAAAATGCATCCTGCGTAAATTATGAGTAAGCAGACCTGTCAAATTTGCAGAAAAAAAAAAAAGTGTTCATGTAGTAAAAATGTATAAAAAAAAAGATTTATCTTTAATGATCTCACATTATTTGTAGCCTATGGGTTGATCCCACACTTGAGGACAGAAACAACAAACAAACAACGGCAAAAGTAGTTCATTTTATTGGGTACTTCAAGTCATATTTGGAATGTTGTAAAGTCAGTTCTTGGAAAATTTTGTCAGGTTCGTGTTCATGGACTTGAAAGACTTACACGGAACACCGATAACAATATGCCAAATATTTCTCTCTCTTTTTTGTCACAAATATCGATTCGTCTCCGTACTAAGTTGTACTCTATTTATCGTGGAAATTTCTGTCGAGAAGATCGCACCCAGTGTTGCTCAGCACTTAGAACAGCGCAGGGATTCGTCTGTCAAAGAGCTGCACGTTATAACTAGTAGAGTGTTTCAATGCGGCCTCGCGTATCGAAATTGGGCTTCCCTCCTTGTACTCCAATCGTCTGTATGTTTGACCGCATATATATATGTATATGCATATTTAACTGTTCTTTACACTGTTAGTCTGTTTACGTAATGCATTAGTTCAGTACGCGCATCACGGTCGTATCTTTTTTGGGCCTCTTATCGTTTATTTTGATTTTGGTTTCGCTGAATTAATAATCTCTCGACTCGTGAGCGCCTCTAACACCCATTCTGCTGGTAGGAGGGTTTTGATTTTTCCTTATCTTGCCCGTGAGCCAGATATGCACAGATATACTGGAAGATTCCAGCATTTTCATTTTTTTCTTTTTGAAACTATTTGCGTATCTACGGTTCGCGTACTACCGCGAAAGGCTTTTAGCTGTGTTGTGTGTGAGTGTGTTTGTACGTTTGTGGTGTATTCTGTTGTTTTTGCTATTTTTACTTAGAATTCTGATGAATTTTTGATAAGAACAAATTAGGAACACGTATCAAACTAATCAATCTACCATTTTTTTTTATTTTATTTTTTGCGTTATGAAGTATCTTTCAATTTTGCATTCTGGTCGCCATCTCTGGATATTTTTTTTGAGGATAACGACGTCACTTTCATGGAGCCCTCGAAGTGGAAGCCCAGTTCATTTCTTTTTTTCGGAGAGTAATGTCACGGTGATGATATTTCATACTCACGAAATCAAAACAAAGCCTTTTTACTTCGAGTTGACGGATTGCTAATTTCCTTCTCAAAAATTAAAATGGATACCGTCGGTGACGATGACTTCGGCGGACCCTCCTGTGGAGGTCAGATGCAACTAGGGGATGCCGATGGTATGTATCGACTGATATTGTTGGCAGAACAAATATTATTTATTTATTTTTCAGTTGGAAAAGACCCTCTGAAAAGTAATTAATATTTTTTCCTGAATGTTTTTTTTTCTGAAAATTGTAGGCCTGTGCCTTTTTGTAAGTTAATGTTACCACGAAATTCAAAAGGGAAGTATAGCGATTGCAAGGCCTAAACATGGCATACAAAAAAAAAAAAAAAAAACGTGATCATTGTTTAACCATTACGGTTCATCAACAAACGTCTACCAAAGATTCGCCTCCGTAAAACAGCGTTATGCCTAGGATGAGTTCCAGAAAAAAAGATGTATCACTAGAGTAGTTTTTGAAGTTTGAAATGATAAATTGTTCTTGAGTAACTATAGTAGCTGAATCTCTCTCTCTCTGTGAGAAATTTATTTCTTACCAAGAGGACCACCGGTATTTACTTCTGCGAATGATATACCAGTATGTGTCTGCAAATATTGATCTTAAATATATAATTTCGTTTCTGTAAAAAAGTAACGTATTATTTTCCTGTAAAAAGTAACATCTTTTTCTCAATAACGATCCATTTCATCTTCAGTAAGGATAGGACAGAGCAGTGACATTGCTCATTGTGGATTGTATTCAGCATAGTCGAAGACGGCAAAGAACCTGTTGGTTTTGTGTAGGGTTTTAACTCACCGTGGATTGTTTGTTTTCCCTTCATTCAAGCTGGTTATAGAACTGGGGTATCGGGGGTGGGGGTGGTGGGGAGGCGCACTGCCAGAGGTGGACAGAATGGCTTGCTCTGTTTTGCTCATTGAATCACCTCCCAAGTAGATCACTACGAACCTATTGCACTGTGTTTCGAATATGCTTTTCTTCGTTTTGCAGTTCAGTACGTTACACTCCTTTTGCAAATTACAATTGCTCTCTTCTGAATTAACGGTATAAAGAGCGCTACCGATTTGAATCCAGTACAAGTACAGTGATCGGACTTTCTTTATAAACACTTCATTTATGTTTCAATGTGGTACTCATCTTCACAGTCTTACCTCTTTTGTGTCTACTTTTGAATATCTTATATCCCCTTCTCACCAAATCCTCTGCCCCGTTTTACCCCCTCGCCCATTTTAATCACTTTCGTGTACCTCTTTTACCACTCAGATGTCCACTCTTTACCCCTCCGTTGTCCGATTCTTACCCTCCCTTGTGCTCTTATCACAACCCTCTTCCATCCCTTTCTCACCAATTCCGTGTCCTCTCCTATAGTCCTCCTCCCATGTCCTTCTCTTATTCTCAAGCATCCCACTCCTTACCCCCTCATGTCCACTTCTTGCCCCTGCGTTGCACCCTTTCAACCCTCGAGTGTCCCATTTTCACCACTGTTGTCGCACTTCCTATCCATTAATTGTCCCGTTTTTTTTTCTTTTTTCCGTGTCTCAGTCTTGCACCTCCTTAGACCAACGCTTAATATATTGTGTCCCTCTTTGTCTTATATTTTGATAATTTTTCTGTGTCCCGCTGTCTTTGTGAATATTTCTTTTTCTGATGCATTTTGTCCTAATTACTGCATGTGTTAGATGACATCATAATATCCTGGTTATGATAATATCAAATTTGTTTTACTGTACGCATGAGTTATTTTGTAACCTTTGCATGGTAACGGATGAGCGACATTTTACATTTGTTCTTTTACTTTGTTCTTCTATTTTTGAGTAATGTGGAGGGGGGGGGGGGGGAGGGCGGGCACGTGTGTATTTGTTCCCCACTCTTTACATATGACATTATCATGCACAAATAATACGCGCTCTAAACCTCCTAAAATTAGACCCATGGGAACTAACTAATCCCTGGAAACGAAGATGTAAACGTAAGTAAAAAAAAAAAAAAGTAATTATATTAACGGGGATTTCATACCTTCGTTGTGTTCCGGTCATTACCGACAATTTCTGCCCTTCCGATGAGGGCTCATTTAATTAATCATCTCGAGTTTTCATGGCTCCTTCAAGTGTAGTTTAGAGGCCACCTAAGCTCCACGACCAGAGGCACAATAAGGTCATATTGAATAAATACCTTAGATAGACAGCAAGGAGGAAAAAAAAATAAAGAAAAACACAGTGCAGAGACATAATCTCAACACGGGAACAACAAAAGCACACCGACGTGATGTACCTTTTGTCGTGACAGATAAGACGAATGATGACGTCAGCAAATTATGTATCCTTTTGTTCTTTGTAATTATGCAGAAACTTGATCGATTTACGGTGCAAATGATTCTCTTGTTTTTGGTTTCTCGTTTTTGCGCTCGAAGGCCTGTGAATTCACCGGGATGTTTGACACTGAAACGAAGTGACTTCCACTATACTAAACAACGAACGAGCGACACTCAAAACTCGTATTATTTATTTTAATAATCGGCTACCTGGTTGCAAACGGTTTCAGGAAATGTTTTATTCTTGTCGGCTTTGTTTAGCTTTCGTTACTTTTTTTTTAAATCAATATAATTTTAACATGCAGTTTTATCGTATATTTGCCTCAGAGCAGGTGGTGTGCTATTTTAACGTGGAAGCGTTATCGTGGTTGACTCGCATGCTATCACAACATGAGATACAAATTTGGGGTTGTCTTTCTATAATATAAAATTCGAAATATATATGCTGGTACTTTTATTGCCTGGGGAAAAAAAACTTTGTAAACGATTTCAATAGTGACTCTTCGATTTGAAAATAAAAATCCACGCAGATCCACCAACCTTCTTCCATCCTTTCCTAACGGGCTACGGGTTTGTAAAATAGTGACCTTGAAATGGTGCTCATGGGACCAATGGCTAGCGGTGCACTACGTTTTCCCAAAACAAGGATGTTGCATCTACGACGCTTCATGCGCTACATATTAGTGGTAAGGAATATGTCATTCAGTCGTGATGGGATAAAATTGCTTAAAAGGAGAGAGAAAGAGACGGACGGACGAACAGACAGACAGGCAGACAGACAGACCTAAGTTAGGAGTATTCAATATTTGAAGTGAGGGAACTCTTGATTGATGCTTTCATCTGTTCCATCGTAATTAAAGCAGAGTTGCACTCGAAGTCGCCGTTGGCCTCGGTAGGAGTCTCTGTTCAAGGCCGACCTCTGCGGCATTCGTCTGCAGGACTCGACTACATAACTGAAATAAAGATTGACGAACTATAAAAACTTTGCTAGTTTTTTTTTCCTTTGCATGTATTTACTAGACCCGAGGACACCCAAAACGTTAAATCAGGTGATATATGACAAACCCTTATTCGTTGAATCGTTTGATTAACGGAATTAAACATGCAATATCCTCGATGTCTACAAAACCCACTGTAAGGAGGTCACATTATGATTATGTGTGCCATGTCATGCCAAATGAATTTAACACTCCCTGCGTCGTTGATGAGGTCAGTGAAGACAATATATAAAAAAAATCAAAATGTTTCTATTTATGTAATGCAAAAGCGACAAACATTTATGTACCTACACAACATGTCACTGGAACAGCGTTGCGTTCTCACATGATGTTGCAGTTTTGGCGGTTCATATCATTCTAAAAAGTACATGCTTTTCCAACATAAATTACATTGTCCCCAAAGCCCCAAAGGTAAAAAAAATGCTCTCCAACAGTGTCTTCAAATAATCCCCCACAAAAAAGGGAGAGAAAAACAATTTCTGTAATCGGAGACACGTGATGGGTAAAAAGTGTGTATGGTATGGGTACGAAAGGGGGGGGGGGGGCATGAGAAGGGTAAAAAGGTAGCACTGGGGAGCAACAGAAATGGGTACGAGGAAACCTTAGAGAGGTAATTGTAAAACTGGACCACTGGAAATGTGATTTTCTTTGTTCTCGAGAGAAGAACAGATATTTAATGATAGACACTTGAATTTAATCCCATTTTCAAGTTAGACACTAGCCTATTTGCTCTTGACGTATTGACTCATAATATGTGCATGTCTCAGGCTCATTAGTGTGGGAGGAGGAATGTAGATGAAAATTCTGCACGAAGGCTCTCACAAGTACTGTATCTAACTTAAATTTGAGAAAGATAAGTAGGGCATCAACAAGACTTTATAAATTTAGCAATTTAAAGCAGCAATCACTAAATGGTTACGTAGAAAGATCAATTTCGTTCATTACCATTCTTTACTCACTATATGTAACCTTTGACGTCATATGCAATTACAAATGCAGTGACTAATATGTTTGCATAACTCAGATTAGCTCATCCCGTAAAATATTCACGTTCGGTGGAAACATTCTGAGTACACACCTTACTTAAAGCGATAGGGAACAAACAATACAAAGGAGTGTAAGAGGAGAGCAGAAGAAAATGTGCAGTCCGCGATGATGTTGCTTGGGGTTAAATTCGACACCAAGTTGAATGTTATATAGGCTACAATGTACAGATATGTCGCTGCGACTGAAGATGTTCCTACCTTTTGGTATATATCTTTTGCAAAATCTCTTCAAACAATTTGGATAGGAACAACTGTTATAGATTTGAAAACGTCTACAATCGCCTGCATAAAATTTCGTTTTCTACTTTCACGACGTGATTTGTGACAAATCTCATTCCTCACGTTACTCCCTCGCTGTGTAGATCTTTATTGATTAAAGGGAAATGAATCGTTTGTTTTACAGAAAACAACCATTTATTTAAAACCAATGTTTGTGGACATAGAATGATAGATAATTCAAAATAAGGAAGGACAGTAGCCTTCTTTTCAAGAAATACGTCTCTCACAGATAGACATTCAGTAGTTTGTTGCTCAACAATAATTTGTTCACCCAAACTTTTCAAAATTCAAATGATGCATCTTCCGTTACTCATCACATGCATAATGTTTAGAGGAGATGAAGCTTTGGTAGATGTTTATTGATGGGATTTAATGGTACAGCAATGACTGAAGTTATTTTCGTTGTGTGCTATGTTGGTATATCTTAAACGCCCTAGTTCCCTTTAAAGTCAGTCGGACATATATTCGTCATTGTGAGTCGTAACCCATTCCCCTATGTATTGCTCTCATCGAGAAATAGTCCTAACTAGACCTTCCCCAGAGCACTGCTTAGAAAGGGGTGCTACCTGTAATCTTTACATGATTGGCTGTTCTTGCTTTCTTGGGAATAGACGTTCATAGGATAGTATATAACCTTTCTGAAATTCCAGTCACGGCCTTTTTGCTAGATCTCAGGCTACGGGGACTCGATCGCGTGATTGACACGTCTCTTGTGGACCACTGTAGGCCCAGCTCATGAATGGCTGCATCTCACCTTGTTATATGTCGATATCTGACGCCTGCTGCTGTTTTTTCTGAATTGACTGACGTTATCTGCTACAACTTACATTGTATGTTCTTCCAGGTGTTGAAATGTTTGATGCTGAGCCAGCCATCATTAATATATCGCATAAATAATGTTACACTGCGTCGTTAAACTTTATTTTCTGTTTTATTGCCATTTCTTTTAAATATAAGCAGCGTGTGTTGGAAAGGTAAAGAGTAGAGAAAAAATGAATTGACAAAGAGACTTGTCCAGAAAGCGTAGCCGTCAATCACTGTTACTTGAGATGAAACAGACCAATGGCAATTGGCTATGAATGCTCATACAGTCAAAAAATGGGGTTTAAACAATGTGTGTTTTTTTTCTAGGCAGATTTGATTTTCAGTGGCAAAATATGACACAATTTTAGGTAATATTCCAGCTTTGAAGCAACAGTAAACACAATTTAAACCGAATTTTGTGTTTAAAATTTGCTTTTTTCATGGGACACACACCTTTGGAAAATTTGAGTTTAAATTGCTCTTCCTGTCAAGCGAGAAGTACCAAGAGGTTGACAGACTATTCTAAAATATTCTACATATTTGTGCTTAGGATAAGTTGAACTGTCTGTTTTAATAGTACATGTCATTCATTGTGCTCTGTAAGATACACTCGTTATGCTTAACACTTACAGTTTACCACCCCACATCTGCTCTCCTCAGGGTGAATTATCTACTGCATTGATTTGAAGTGGCACCGTCGTTCTCTTTGATGGTAGGCAAAATGCCTATAGACTGACTATATGCTCAAATGCGCATTTCACTCCCAGTTGGCGTGTCATGTCAGTGTGCAAGGTAGTGGGAAAAAAAAAAAAAAAACAATCACGTGAAATTTTCTACAGTTTAAAAAAGTTGTATGATAGGCCGTTTGGCAGCCCTTTATTATACGCCAGATGAAAGCTTTCAGATATATGAGTGTGCGTTTCATATTATTTCGTAGAAGCTTACAGTTATGTATTTTCGGGGTCATCACTGAATCGATAAAATAAAATTAAATCCACAATAGTCGAAGTATTTAAATTTTAACAGTTTTGTCTCCGAAATATCTCAACAAGCATACACACTTACACATACATACAAATGCATTGTGAAATGTAGCAGTATCATGACAGGTTCGTAATTTTGCAGCGACTGTTCCAGGTCCTACTATCAGAAGGCGAAAGTTTCTTTTCTAATGCTTCATGCATCCACTTAATCTGGGAAAAGGTGAAAGGCGGCCTAATTAAATATAAAAAGCAACGTAGACCAAAAAGTTTCTGAAATAATCTATTTATGATGTGCAGTATTTATGGAGACAAGACATCAGATGCATGTCGAAATCTCGTTTTTTGTGAAACTGCAAGAGTAGGGCTACTTCATAGACGCAACACTTTGACTATCGTTTTAAAAAAAGACATAAACATAACTTAAAGGTAGTATTTTTGCAGGCGTTACGCATGATGACTTTAGACAGTTAAGTTCTTTTAATTTAAGACAAAAAAGTGATGAGGTAGAAGGGGACAGGAGGGGAAGACAGATCAATGTGCATTGTGGGCTGACGTCATATGTATGTGCCTTTTCTTTGAATCATTTAACAGCCAGGTGCTAACACGCTGTTTAGCTCACCTTTGTTGCTGTAACCTTCTCTCGTTGTTTTTGTTGTTGTTTTATTTTTTTTTTTCAATCGTACTTAACAAGAGACAAACAAGCTGTTTATACTTAAGACTAAATGCTGATCAAGTCACAACAATTTGAACCAACTTATCCACTAGGCAACTCAGGTCTGCTTTAATTCATCATTGGGTTGGATTGTGCACATTATCTACTATTCAAAGGGCACTGTCACAACGACGTATAGTACACGTCACACCGAGTAGTATACGTCAGAGAAAGCCTGCCCCCTAACTGGGACATTTCAACTCATCCAGAGCAGTCATTTCGTGAAATCTACTGAAGTTTCGTCAAAGCGCGCACACCGTGCGGACATACACTAACAAGATGTATTCATGAATTTCATTCTTTCTTCTAGAAAATATGTACTTCAAGAACCATCAAGCGTTAAAACTTCTTGATTAATTCATTTCAATATTATCAGAAATAACGTTTGACATCCGTTCGAAGCTTGGAACCGCGCAGTATGACAGACGGTGTGTTACGTGTCGGATGTAGGCTTATGGGTCTTCATAATGTTAATGTAGAAATTAAAACTCATTACGATATCTTAATTACAATATCTTAATTAAGGTAGGAGATAAGTCTGAAACAAAAAAAAAAAGAAATCACACTACATATATTGCAAATAGACAAGGGGCTACAGGATATTCTGTTTGAAAGATACCTACTAATTTCATTCGCATGTCTCTGAGAAAATTTCAGAAACTTTAATTTCAGAATTTTTTTAAGATATAAATTTTAGGTATTTCAACATTCTTATCCAGAAGTAGTCTAATTTCTTCTCAGTAAAAGTCCAATCCAGAGGTATTCATAAATAGCACATATCTGAACATTAATGTCAGGAAATTCGTCAATTTTGACGGGAAACTTATTGAAGCCAGTCACTAGCATTTAGTAAACTGTATACCACAATGTCTTTTTTTCAATATCAACAATGGTGTTGCAAAGGTAAGGAGTGACAAATAGAAAGCCTAACCGTCAATCACTCTTACTTGAGATCAAACAGACCAATGGATATGATATGAATATTCATAGACTAAAATGTGGTTTAAATGAGTGGGGGGTCTTTTGCAGTTTTTTTTTTAAACATATTTGACATATTCAACAGTGGTATTGAAAAGGTAAGGAGTGAAAAAAGAAAGCCTAACCGCCAATCGCTCTTACATGAGATCAAACAGAACAATGGGAATGGATATGAATATGAATATTCATAAAACAAAAATGGGGGTTGAATGAGTGGTTGTTTTTTGGGAAGTTTTTTAAACATATTTGACTTTCAGTGGTAAAACATGACACAGTATTTAACTCATATTCCAGCTTTGAGCAGAAAAAGAAGAGAAAGAATTTAAATTGCTCTTTCTGTCAATCGAAAGGTATCAAGACCTAGTCAGAAAGTACCAAACTCTGCCTTTCCCAGGCAGGGTAAATTATCTACTGCGTGAATTTGAAGTGGTACCATCATGTTCTGTTTGAAGGTAGGCCTACTATCACCTATATCTGCTCGACTGGGCATTGAACACCCAGTTACGTGTCATATCTGTGTGCAAGGTAGACTTGCCCCAAGTCTCCGTGATTGTCCTTTCCCAGCCGAGCCAGCTTATAGGATCTCTATGGTTCTGTTCTCCTTTCACGGACTGCCCCTTCACAAGGAACACACTCCCAGTTTTCTACAACGAGTCATTGTAATCTTGTGACACTGTGCTACCGTTGTATACGGGGGGGGGGGGGGGGTTAGAGCTCTTTCAGTCGTGATCTAACTGCCCCAGCGATAGACGTTGTTAACAACAGAGAAAGTTCCGGGCACAGGAGAAAGAGAGAAAGGTAGGGGTGGAGGGAGAGAGACGTCAGCATAGAAGATAGTTTGAAAGAAGAAATGCAGACCCAAAGTTTCTGAAATAGCACAATTTATGATGTGCGGTATTTATGGAGGCAAGACACTAGATGGATTGCAAAAGCTCATTTTGTGAAACTGCAAGAGTAGGGCTACTTTATTATACTATACTTTGACTACCGTTTAAAAAAAAGACATAAACATGACATTATGGTAGTATTTTTTGTAGGTTATGCATGATGAATTTAGACAGTTAAGAACTTTTAATTCAGGACAAGAAAGGAAAGGGATGAGGTAGAAAGGGACAGGAGGGGAAGATGACATATCCATGTACATTGTGGACACACTATGCACCTTTTCTTTGAATCATTTAACAGAGAGGTGCAACATATTGTTTAGCACAGCTTAATTGCTGTAGTTTTCTCTTGTTGTTGTTGTTGTTGCTTTCCAGTATATTCCAATTGTACGTGACAAGAGACATACAGGCTATTTGAGTTGTTTACAGTTCGTTTTGCCTGGAAAAGAAAATGAGTTATTCACATGATTGTGACATTTTCGTAGAACTGTTACAAAACTTCGCTCATAGTAGTGGCGCGCTGATTTGAGAAATAAAGGAAATATAAGGATTACTTTGACGCACACGTGATCTGAATAGGAAAATGTACTAGTCTGATGCTCACTTGACTTCTACTTTCACACAACACTTCCGTACACATCCATAGCCAAGTGTGCTGCGCCTAGCTACATGTACAGTACTTACGTTCTGTGTATAATGTCACGCGCTGGGTGTTCGATCAAACTCTCCATCAATTACTGTATAATGCACACATGCAAAAGAGCAATGATTACGAACAATAGGGATGAGATTCAACTCCTTGGATTGCACTCTTTTTTTTTCTTCTTTTTTTTAGAAAATATATACTTCGGGGAAAAAAATGTGTTCTAAACTTCATGATTAATTCAGTCCAATATTATCAGAAATAACGCGTCAGAAGCTTGGAACCGAGCAGTATGGTAGACGGTGTGTTTCGTCTCCGTCGGATGTAGGCCTGAGAGTCAACTTTTCATATCTTTAGTATAGAAATTCCAACTCGTTGCAAAATCTTAATTAAGATAGGAGATGTCTTAAATAAAATTAAAAAAAAATCGCACTACAGATATTGTAAATAAATCCGGGGGTACATGATATTTTATATGAAATATATTTACCAAATTTTAATCACATACCGAAAAGAGAGTCTCAGAGACTCATTTTTAGATACTTGAAATTTATATTTATATATATTTCAAAATTCTTATCCAGACGTAGCGGAATTTCTGCTCTCTAAAATTCTAATCTAGATAAATTCTCAAATTGCAGCTATCTGAACTTTAATGTCAGGTACGGTAATTGAAATTCGTCCATTTTGACCGGAAACTTATTGACGCCAGTCACTTAGTATTTAGTGAACTTCACATCGTACGCCACATAGATACAGCTCACCTGGAACACCGCTCACAATTTGTTCTTCCAGTACATAACACTGCAATAGTGATTCACAATGGACTCTTTTACGTCAGGCAGTTAAATCTGGATCTGGATTAGAATAACATATAAAGTTCAATGTACAAAACTAGGAAAAATACTATTGGTACTTTCAGTTATCTAGAAGTCTTCTGTTTTTTTTTTTTGTTTTTTTTCAGGTATGGTAATTTCACATGATTTACAATTATGATGTAAGTCGGACATTTCAATTGAAATATTCAAAAGCTTTTGATGAAATGGTTGTTCATACGTTTGCAGCAAGGTTTCAGTCGGGTGCATCGCACATACACGTATAGACCGACATAGCTCCCGTTTATTCACATACATGAAAGGTTTAAGCTGATGTTCCATATTTCTGTTTTCATTTTAAATGTGACGTGCGCCCTCTATAGGTTACACGATACATTTTTGGGTGACCCTTGTGGACTGAATACTGACTTAGCGATTTCAGAACATTCTCGAGTGATCGAAATGTTTTGGAAAATGTTATCGCTAAATATCCTAGTGGAGGAGATTCTTTGTTCTGTCGTTTTTTCCCTTTCACATTGAAAAGCATTTAGTAATGGCCCTATAGCGTCGGAATACCGCCACCACCTTGGTACGGAAACTTGGATGTGCCATCACTGGTCAATGCGTTAAACTTCCAGCGACATAAATCTCCGAGGCTTCATAGACAGTCTTAAGTTGAAGATTTAATTGAACTTAAAGAAGCACTTAACATAAGTATCGGCTCTCTAGCTAACGAAATTCCAGGCGGCTGTATGATGTTTGTCAGTGCAGTAAAATACTGATTTCCTGATTGAGAAATCTAATTGGAAGGGGTGTCCCAATTTCGCAAATAGTATATGCTGAGATGGCCAAGAGCGGAATCATTTTTTTTTCTGTTTTTATTTTGGACTTAATTTGTGTAAAGGATTGACCCTCACGATAGTGTTTGAAAAGAAATTGTTGTGATTTTTGTCTTTAAAAGATACCCTAATTTTCTTTTTTTTTTATATCATATCTTCTTTTGAATAATTTTACACGTGTGTTTACAAAGCTCCTCGGTGCGGTTGTATAACACTGTAAATTTTTGTGATGGTATTCTGGACTGGTGATTTGCTCTGCGTGTCCTTGAGTCTGGCAGACTTCAGTACCCGCTACACTAGTCTGCGTCGATCGTCGGGATAGAACCCTGGCGGGCATACTACCTGGAAGAGATACTTAGCTCGATGAATTTGTAACTTCGGTAGGATACTAATATTAATTTCTCCATAAACTTACATATTAAAAGTAGCAACAGTTGAACCCCCCCCCCACCCCATGTATACAATTTACTTTACATATTATCAGGCACGGATATCACGTGAATCCTAAAGGAATGGTCTTCCATGGTTATAACAAGCTTCCATATCCTGATTGCTTACATTTTGCGCTATCAAGGTCGCGTGGGGGCCGTAAGTGATGACCTCGTCCAGTTCGCGACGCTCTCTAAAGTACCATGATAGTGACACTTTCGATTTTCTAACAACATAACGAATTAATCCCGTGTATTTTAATTTGTTTCTTCAACTTCCGAGTAAAAAAAAAAAAAAGAAAACGATGTTGATGATACTTCAAAGATGTTAGGAAAACAAAGTGGGATCATTTTCTCCAAGGTTGCAGTTTTCATGACGCCAACGAACATTCTCTTACCACGGCGGTGTGCTACCAGTATACTTATTTTACTGTGAAGTAGAGTTCAGTTTAAGTACAGCCGATTTGACTCGGTTCTGAACAAAGGTTTATTTTAAATTGATCTTTACCATTTGAGACTTTGCATCACAAAGAGAGTCCATAAAAATAACTTAATTTAACTATTTAAACGCAATTAATCCGTCGGGGGCAAAAAATCATCAGTATAAGTTTAAACTTCCTGAAAGCTATTTATTATTGTAAAAGCGTTGTTACATCTTCTTCAACACCAATTTCGTTAATCTTGGAGTAATTCTGACTTGCAGGGATATCATTTTAAAATTGCATAGAAAATTTAACCTTGCCCAGATTATATTACACTGAACTTGTTTTTCATTGGAAGGTTTGGTTAAGACGTTCAATAGTTGCTATCTGATATTTCAAATATTGTAAATTATGTATGTCGAAGTTTGCCTTGATAAACATTTCTTTTTTGACATATTTTTTCACTGTTCTAACGTCTCTAGGTAACATTTTCTTTCTTTCTAATTGAAACATTGATCTATTAATTTGTTGACCCATTTAGTCTGGGCCTTAGCCTCACAAACGTTTGCTCCAAAAAGAACGAAAGAAAGATAATAAAAGATAAATCTTATTAAGCAATTTATAACAAAAATGTAAGTCAATAGTTTCACGTTGTCAATCATGGCTTACATGCAGAATTTCAAAACTGTAAAGTTGTTATCTGCGATGATCCTGATTCGTTTCGAACGCTGGTGTTATAGTTTTATTAACTGACAGACATTTCGACCGATTGACTTAGCTGACACATTAATTCCTCCAAAGCAGATGGACGATGACCCATATACCGTTGAGGAGAGCGTATTATGGATCTCGTCGGTATAATAGGTAACACCCTCAGAGTCATTTACCAAAGTACTTTCAAGACTTTATGCCGTCTAATGGTATTTTATTTTCTTTTTTTTGTTATTTATCGTCTATTCTCAAATTCATCTATATCCCCCGAATCTCCTAATCGATGATGCCTCTGATGGAGAGTAGTCGAAATAACTATTTCTGTTTCTCCATGTCTCGCAGTTTTTAAGACTTTTACATTTTCTGCAGAGGGTCAATGTTCACGTGGCAAATCGTCTCCTTGTACCTCTAGGTATAGGTAATTAATCTTTATACCGTACATATCCTCAAACCTGTTTATACATGGAAAGGGAAATGAACTCTCAAGAGATCGAAACATTGCGGAGAAAACAAAAAGATACTGAGCTCATTACATTAATCTGAAGGTAAAGACAAATGGCATTCTGTAGTTAACAGTGTTAGTTTTGACTGCCAGAGTCTTCGGCCTGTAAAATATTTTTTTGTTGATCTCGATATAGGACAAACATGAGTTCACGTCAGGTACTTGCCAATGGTTAGTGTGGGCATGCGGAGTTGGGTTTGACAAAATAAAAGCATTTTTGTTAGCCAAACTGTGTCATGTATGCAACCTTGTTACAACATGCCATGTCATTCTTCGTTTGCTCGTTCTGACAAAATCGGTACATCTGCCCTAATGGTCGTGTGGGGTGCAACAAAACAAGAGCTTGCGTTATCCAAAAGTTTCAAAGTGACACCGTAAATGAAAATCCGTCAGAATTGTTTTCCTATCTATTACAATTTTGAGATATGGCTGTTCGAAGTTTGATGCAAAACACAATGCAATGACGTCACGTGTCAAAGGCGTGTAAAGTTTTTGTTCTCAATGTCCTTGAAACAAAGGTTAGGTAAAGAAAGGATCACAAAACACACATCACGTGAGTCCCCATGCCGTTAGCCTACCCGTACATTAAAATGGGATTCACTTCAACCTCACTCTTCTTTTGTCCTACTGAGGTTGTAAATTGTTGCAAATTTTCATAGCCTTAGGTCAGTTTTATCATCTCACGTCACAAATTTGGTTACGATATCTGATCGGTTTTGATGGAACTCGTGGTTTTTTCCGGCATTTGTTAATGGTTAATACAGCCAATATTCCAAACTGTCGTTTTCATGTCTTACAACCCTTTAAATCTGTGCAGTAAATCGATAAAACTAACATCATTGTACGGGAATATCCATATATGCTCCACTTGTTATGAATAAGGTTTATGCATTACATTATCTGCTTACCGGCGGAAGGAAAATAAAGAGAAAGTTAATAAATTGGCGTGAAAACACCGGACTTTGACCCCTACGGAGATACGGCAGCTTGTAATGAACTCACTATAGGTAATTAATGCCTACCACGAAGAATGCCGTCAATGACTTTGGAAATTCGTGCACCGTCCCTTTGTTTAACCTCAATTTACATTTGTTCCACCTTTCTTTCAGACAAAAGCACATTAAAGAATACATTGAAACTGTAGTAGGGGGGGGGGGAGAGGGGAGGGGTGAAGCCGGCCAGTGACCGTAATGTACATTTAAATAAAGGTTTGTGACAAAATTAACATCAAATCTATACATCCGAGCTATGTGTAAATATCAATAAGTAGGAGATATGCCTCAATTCGAGAGAACAATCCATAAGACGGGTTAAGCTCTTTCAAATTTTAAGTTGAACCCTCATGAGACGCAAAGTGATCTTAAATACATAAGCGTGGGTTTCAACTGTGGACAAGCACATGGTGCTTACTGGGAAGCGTGCAGTATCACCATACCTTTGAAGTAATGTAGGCCTGTGTCAACGATGACACCATGAAACTACTAGTACCCAGATAGGGTAGTATATAGTTCAATGATCTTACCGTGTCCGTTCCTTGCTGTTCTTTGTCATCGCCATGTAACTTTGATCTGCACTAATTCATCAGTTATAATCTATTATAATTCTCATAAATTAGACTGACAATCGAGTAAACAATATTAAATGTACCTCTGATCAACAAATAAATTGATCTGTTTCTTGACTTCTGTTCTTCTCTGCCCTTCCCTCTGTACCGTAGAGGAACCTTTTCTGTACCGTATATCGTAACTTTCAGCACGCCCGCTTCGGTGGCAGTCCTAGTGATGACTGCTGGGACTGCCACCGAAGCGGGCGTGCTGAACGTTATGGTACCGTAAACCCTCCCCCCCCCCCCCCATATGACAGAATAACATTACCAACTGCTTCACTATCTCCAAAGTTCACGAGGCATTTCTTTGGGAATTGGTGAGACGGTAGGATGTTGCCCATAAAAAAAAAGGAAAGAAAAATCGATGTTCCCTTGCATATGTGCATACTTGTCTAGCGTGTTACGTAAATACAATCTACCATTCTTAAGGAGTGGCATCGGAGGCATTAAAGCTGTAATATGAGTTTAAAAAAAAATGTCAATGACAGTCAGATTCGACTACGAATGATGATGCCTTAAGGATGGACGGCGGTAAGAAAGGGAATTGTTTAAGTAAGAACGCCCCAACCACAACCAGTTATAGCCAATTTAATGTTCATGACCTAACCCTCATTGTATGTAACGCTCCTTACCTGGGTTATTTCTAAACTGAATAAGAGCTTTCACGGTAGGCTAGCCTTTTCCTTTCGGCGATGCTATTAGCATGTGCAGTGATTGATGCCCTAATTTACCCGTGGGATGGAGACAGGGAAAATGGTTTTGGGAACTAAGACACAGAAAAATGAATGACCATCTATTCAAAAAATATGCCAATGGGAAGGAAGGAGGAACAATTTTGTTGCGATTCTTATGGCAGTATAACACTTTGAAAGTAATTTTACGCTTTAATTCGTATTTTACCAAATAAAATAATAACAAAATCAATAATAAGATTCTTTCTTCGTGAGCGATCGAAGTCCGTCCTTCACAAGGGTATAGTATTTGCCAGAATGATGTTTGTAGAAAGGTTTCCGTCGAGAGTGATGGTAAGCTATCGGATTTTTTTTTTTCCCATCAGTGTATGTAAACGATGACAAGCAGTGTGAGTAGGAAATGTCCAATGGATGTTCAGATACATGAATGTTACTATGAGATTTCTATAAGGGAGGGGGGGGGGGGGATTCTTGAGTATCACGTAACTGAATAGCACTATGCAGTTTTTCTCTCTCCTGTTTGGAGCATTTTACAAAAAAAAAGCTAATGAAAAGTCCCGGGGGGGGGGAATATAAGTGTCTTCATCAACTTATTATTAAACATGCTTGGTGTTTTTTTTTTGTCTTTCCTAAAATACATTAATAAAAAAAAATGAGGAAGAAAAAGTTAGCTAAGTTGATGACACTCCACGATGTTCAGACACCCAATTGCCACTAATGTAATCTTATGAAATATGACTTAGAAGCAGACAGGAATAATAAAACTATATGAGCAAGAGGAATATAAAAGACACACATAGAAGTAGATAAAGAAAGAAATAAAATACATACAAATAAATGAATAAAGAAAAAAGTTAGATAGAAACAAAGAAAGGGATAAGCAAACACACTCATCTCTGTAAATTGCAAAGTGTAAATTTACAGAAACCAAAATCAAGAAATACAAAAGGAACCATGAAATGTGCTGGCAGGTGGTCATTCTTAGTTATATCTGTGATTTATTTTCTTGTAACTTTACAGGCATTTTTCACGGTTCAGAATAACAACTTAAAACAGAAGGTAAAGACAACAGACACAAAGTAACAAGCAAAGGGAAGTAAATAGACTTCCCAATTGGCCGGGAGTGCGTTCACTAGCTCTGACGGTTATTTTATAAGCACCATTGGCATTGGTCTATATTTCACTTAGACGTTACCAGTGTAACTTAAGTTTCCTGCTCTTGTGATAAGCTGGAATTAGGAATCATTATTCCAGGTAATTACGTTGAAGAGGTTCTTCGTAAAAGAACAAATACTTTTTCATCACTGCAAGGATCCATTTACACTAATATCACTTTCATAAAACTCAAGATATTGCTTTTTGAAGAAAGATATTTATAGGCCTTCTTCATGTTGCCTCATTATGGCACAATGTCATCTAACGACGTCCAATGACTGTAATAAATCTGTCATTGTTGCTCGTCGAAATGAAAGTGATTAGTTCAACCTCAATATTTGAAGCACTTGAAAGAAAAATAGATTGTTATTATTGAAAATATCATAAAATATTTGGGACATATCAGGTCACATTTCGTAATTTGTCATAATGGTCTTTTGAATATACAGTCAAGTCACAAAACTAATCAAGAAATACTCAGGATATTCAAGAATTAGCGTCCGAATGACACCACGGAATATCCGTAATGCAATGTATCACTTTGAAATTTATATGTTTCTTTGAAACTCCGCAGCTTCCATACGGAAAATGGTTTTCCCATATACAAAAGAAGAAAAAAATGTTGAATAAATAAACCACTAATTGTAACGACATTTTAGTCTTCTTAACTAGCAATTTCAATTAGGAAATACATTATCTTTATTCACATTGCACTGCAAATAGACGCCGCCCTCCTTTGTATTCACGTAACTTAGCAACAAATAGGGGTGCACTCCCTCAGGACAGACAAACGAACAGTATATGTGGATAAACTGGGGGTGTATAGATCGAATGGCAGAGACCCCACGTACATGTTTTACATTTAGTAGCTTGTCTCGAGGAGGGCGCTTCACTATATCACCTTGCCGTTCCATACAAAACTTGCATACCTAATTAATTGCCTTGCCATCTATCAGTCTGCGCTGGTGAACTTTGACTATAAGGTTAAGAGGAATTTAACTGTTCCCTGTAGTTTGACCTTGTGTTCCATTTGACAAACCCTGGGAAGAGATAAGTCAAATTGTGTTCGATATACCAAACCTCCTTAAAGACAATCTGCAATTCCCCTACTCTGGCCCCCTTTCTCACACTCTACCTGCCCTTATTCGTTTCCTCCGAGAGAATTACTTCTTAAAAACTCTTCATTTTAATTCATTTTTCTTACCACGTCCCTCGTCACCTCGTCCATTTATTGAAGTACAAATTAAACTTTTTCCTATATCTCCTCCCATACTCTCCCCCCCCCCCCATATGACTCCAGAATGATTTTAAGTGTGAACTGAAGTGTGATGCCTAATGGTCACGTAGCGCCAAGGGAATCATAGCCCGCCATCTCTTTTCACTGCTCGTTCTATTTTTTGGAAGTGTCTTTAAAAGCATCCAAATTGACAAATAGTGATTTACTTTGTGAACATACTATTGTACGTTAATTTGTATGGTTTCTGTACACACTTTTTTGAGTCTTCTAAATATGATCTCCATAAGCACTTAAGCCTATTTGTACCTAAGCAGCTTTGTTTGTGTTTATCTGTATATCCGAGATCATTTCACTACGAAAGTTTTGGTCCACATCTGCTAAGCATTATAATCTTTGCACAACGTAACGTGCCTCTGCATCGATTTGGGTACATCCATAATATAGATATTACCTACAATAGGGTCGGGAGGTATTCCGGTATTCGATGTAGTACCGGTATTTTGGGGAACCGGTTCTACTGGGTAACAATTTAAATTTTCAGTTACTATTACCGGTACTATCCGGTACCTTTACAAATCCTTCTGGTACAGACTTAATTTATCGGAACCGGTAGCATGTCAAAAAAAAAAAAAAAAAAACATTAATTATCCTTGAAATGTGCTGTAAATTCAAACATTTCTAATATTAAAATTGTCTAAAAATATGATGCTGCCAACAAGTATGGAAAAATCCTAAAAGACATCCTTGTTTTGTTGTAGCCTACAACCATCCTCTTGATCTAACACAAATAACGTCAGCTAAAAAGTCTTAACATTAGGCGATTTCGTATGTGAAACTTCAAGGCTCGATGTAAGCAACATTGGTCTACAGGATAAAACATGCACTTCAGGCGTACTACAATGCAAAACACCTCTTCCCGGTAGTATCACATGTACCAGAAAAATACCTGGTATGTGTCCAACAGATGTTTTTTTTTTTTTTAAAACTAAAATCTAGAATTAATTTGGTTCGGTGCATGGTATTAAAAAAAAATAGCGGTATCCTCGCTGCCAAACTAATGCACTTCAACATCACGTAGAAGAATGTAAACTAGAAGCTAGGAATTTACACACTGATGAAGTCGAATACAGTTGGCGGCGTATTTGCGCTGCATTAAAGGCAAAACAGTCCTTCTTCCCGTGCATTTGTACCGAAATGTGTTCTCCACTTATTGCTCTCTGCCCTATGTCATTCTGGTGTATTTATTTCTATGGCTTTACACTACTGTTGTTACTGTGACAGGTAAGATTCAATAGGGGCCTATGAAGAGGCCTATGCAACAGGCCTACGATGAGGGCCAGAATTTCACCAGATAAATTGATTATCACAAATATGCAGTATATTTATGTAAAGCCATAATTTTTCAGCTATTTTTACTGAGGTGTTTGGTTTACTGTGTATCAACAGCCTCGTAAAATTTTTCGGTGTAATTTACGACATTGTCATTTCTGTAGTTCTGCTAGTTCACCTAGCACAGTAATGTTTTACTGCCTAGGTGCCTTAAGTTAGTAAAACGTTAGGAATAACACTTGGGGATAAAGTATGTCGGCCCACGTAATTCCCTCAACTTCTCACGAAACAGCTTGATACACGCTATACATCGATGTTTTGCTGAAATTCGTTTCTCAGGATTTCTCTGCTTTTGTGATAAAACATTTACAGTAATGGTAAAAATGCAAGCTACTTATGCGATCCAAAGTCACTTTGTGGACAGATTGTGGACAGATTGTATTTGAAGGTCAGTACATGTTTCCAATTGATATTGAACTTAGGATAGGCGGAACATTAGATCTTGTGGAAACTTGTTAACATTTCTTTTCTTATAACTCAAGTAGGAAATATCGAGCGTGCGTAAGAAATACGACCAAGTTTAACAGCATGAAGAATTTTACTTCAACTTATGCTGAAGATTGAAGGTGGACCTTTGATTTTTGATATATCTTTGAGTGGATCAATTTATGACTAATTTTCCAAGTTAACATTCCAGAAATGCACGGTACCGGTACTAGCACCGACACCGGTGTTAGAGGGAGAATACCGGTATCGGTTCTTACTTGTACCGCCCAACAGTAACCTACAACGAAGAGTTGGAATGTTTCCCTCAGAATTAAGAGAAAATAATGAACGCCCCCTTCTTCGATTAGCCCAACTTTCACAGACAACTTGAATCAAGCACAATTTCTCCATAGCCGTATCAACAACATGTAGTTTATATAGTTCAGTTCATACATGACCCAAATATTGTTATTCAGCGTCGACAAATTTGTACTTTCTTCAAAATCTCGCTGACAGGATCCAGCTCGTTCTTGCGTCAGCTGAGATAATGTGTGCACTCCTTGCGAGCAGCATATATACCTATGATTTAAACGGTGGAAAAAAAGTGTGATAAAATACTGAAGCCTGGGGCAAAAAGAATAGGTTGCATGTAATTGCCACTCTGCGTTGAATTTGAAAGATATAAGTGTCTTAATTGTTGAATGTCAGGTCCTCTGAATTCGTGTGTCACTCTCTCAAAGCCGTTGGGGCAAAAGAAAACGAAAACGGAAGAAAAGAAAATCAGAGTTGTCAGTGGTAACCAATTGTGCTAGATTATTTTTCTTCAATGAGTTAGTACCATGCCTGCGTAATAACAAATAACAACGATATGGCGATATGTGAAAACAAATTGTTAGGAAAGTAATTCATTACACTAAGATTTACTCCGATGATAAAAATATCATTACATAACAGATAATGAGTAACTGTGGGAAATATTAGACATACTGTCAATGACTTACCAAGGCGTTCATCCTGACCTAATGTCTTTAAATATTCTGACATATTCTCAAGTTGACCATTCCAAACACACACGCTATAACACCAAACGTCAGTTCGTCGTATTTCCAGGTATTCCGGTGAGGATACATTAGTAAATATGAAACTAGTGCATTTTGATGTTCTTCACCGAATATTAAAACATTGGCTTAATCTCTAAGTATTTGAAATCTCTGCTGAATAAAAGTTTTTTTTTTTTTTGTTGTGAAATTTGGAAGAAGAATACGCAGAAGAAAACCATAGGCTAAGTCCCACCATGTTCCGATAGGCTTTGAGTTCCACTCTGTTCCTATAGACTTTCCTCCTTCAAGTACATGTTTTTTTAAACATTTTGTAAACATTTTTTACAACAATTTTTGTCAACAATTTACAGATCAGAAAAAGAAACCGTTCATCTAGATACATGAATATATATACCTGCAACCCTTCGACACGGTATTCTCAGTGCTACGTGGAGACTGACACCAACAACGAAGACACAACAAGTAAAAAAAAAACAACAACAAACAAACAAAAAACAACAAAAGCAAAAAAACAAATAAAAAGAACAAAAAAGATAAATAAACAAACAAAAACAGCAAGGCCGAATGACTCACTTAACCTAACCCTAACAAGAACGAAACAAGATCGGGGGAGGGCGCACTCATTCCTTGATTAAATGCATACGAAATGTTACAAATACATATGAACAAGTTACAAATTATCTTAACGGGAGTGTAATAGCCTAAGAACGGAAAGTACTTAAGAAAGTAATTCCCCCCCCCCCTTCTCCTTCTCTTATCATCTTTCCTTGTGTTGGAAGCATCGTTGTCTTCCTAACTTTCTGTAGATGTCATACTAATCTGACAAAAGGATGGTAAGGTTTGGAATTCCAAACCAAATTATTTTGAATGCCTCTAACTAAACCAGTGTTCGACTCTTCGTCATCTTGAAATAATTGCTTTACGACAACAATTACTCCCATTTTTTTCAAATGATTAGTTACACATTAATGATTTCCCAAAGGGGAGAACATGGGCATAAGAAAACAAAGGCTAGTCTTCGCTATACTTCAATTTAAATCCCCCGGGTGAACCATTCAGCAAAAGGAAGTAACAAAATTAGAATTATAAATCAAACAGGAATATCAAGAAAATAGTAAAATAAATAAAGAGTATAGTGTTCCAATCCGAAAGGAAAAGTGGAAATTAATTGTTAAGAGATTCTCCTGTTCTTGACATAGAAATAGCAGTATAATATACGAATGAGGTTCTTCAACCTGTAGTCAGGGTTCATGTCTTTCTGAGTTGTTCAGGCAGAGCGACTTCGCATAATACATACTATGTACCTACAACAAAAAGGCTTGGAAGAGTATTTTTTTAAGTGTAGGCTATGTATGTCGACTTTGCGTGCCATAATAAGGCCTACCGAAAATGCAAGCGGATTATAATGTAACAGAATAAGAAAAACAAAAGTAAATTACATGTCAACGCTGAGTCAAACACCATACGTAGGTACAGAGACATACGCCATGCGCTGCTTTGCATTGCAACTGAAGCGCCCTCTTTATCTGGAAGAAAACACCCTGCATCACCGCCAACACACCCAAATCAGAATTCTTTCTAAACTTTGATTTCTGTGGTTCATAATGACGGAGTGTTTTTTAATATGTGAATGTGTATGTGTTTAAATGTAGCCTAGGTTGATGGGGGGGGGGGGGGGTTCTCGAGGGTGACGGGATGTGTAGGTTTATTATGAAGTTTCCATCGAAACAATCAGCATAATTTTGGCCCTTTGATCCTTCCATTTTATTTTGTTCCCCATGTGCTGACAACTTTCCACTTCTCGCTGCCTGTTTTATAACTCACTGTTATTCCTGTCTGTGATTTTATGTTTTGTTTATTCTTGTCCTGCTACTTTCTCTTTGGCATCGTTATCATTGGCTCATATCTCTCGGTCCCATTGACACAGTTGAGTTTTTTTTTTTTTTCTGGTGGTATGCCCCCATTACGGAGAGCTGTAGGGTTCCATGATCCATTGTATTCATGTAACTTAAAGATAAAATGTCATTGGTCCCCGTGATTCATAAAATGAACTGGTAGTTTTACTGATGGTTGCTATGGTGATATTCAGTTCGGTAGCTCTGATTCTCCACGTGCACAGACAGGCACCATTATTATGATATTACCAAAGAACTTGTTATTTACTTACCGTTTTAACCCTGTTCATTCGAAAGACTGTTGTTACTTAAACTCCGAACTCTTTTGCTAACCGAGATGCGATAAATTATATGGCCATAACGATTTCCTTCCTCACAGATCTCAAGGTACCTATGACAACATGATGGCGTGTCTACACACCAAACAGTTGTGAAAGTTATTTCTCATATTCAAATTGTGGATACATTACCATCTGTCTATCCTATTTTAGAGAAAAAAAAAAGTCACTGTATAATTTGATTCCTCAAAATGTCGAAATTCTCCCCTCCCTTGAAAAAAAAAAATCAATATTTCGAGATAGCATTATTGCTGTTAGCACGCCAATACCTCCGGGTTTCTGGTTTTAGAAGTATTCAATACATTAAACAGGGAAGAACATACCAATTACGTGAAAAAAAAAAAAAAGTATTTTTAAATGTCTACTACAGTGTCACTAACACTGTGGGTTGTTGGTTGTACGTGTGTCAGTAGTGCTAACGTACTAATATTTAACATACGATATTTAGCATTCAGCCGTATATTTCGAAATTTTATCACTTCATCAACTTTAACTTGCGCATAAATAGTGACCAGCAACTGTAACTGTTTTTATCAATGTTCACAGGGGTAATTAAAACGCGCTATCTAGTTCTCCAATATGTGAAGCAAAGTTTTTCGTATCTATATTGACATCAAAATTTAAAAGTATAAAACAAGCTTGATAACAGGGTATACGCTGTGATATCTCAATCCGACAAGTTAAATGAACACTCTGTGTACATGTGTTTGCACGTTATTCGCATCTTGAACTTGTTTTTCTTCAACTACAGACGACAGTTTGGGAAAGTTCAATGCATGTTTTCCTTGCTACCATTGTCCACCCAAACTCATATACAAATGTGGTACTGAAAATGGCAATGCAAATTACATTTCTTTTGCAAAAGTGCAATTTGTGCCTTTGCTATGGCTATTCTCTTTGAATTCATTTTGATTTATTTTCTTTATTGCCTGTAAATGTACTTTTCGGATACTTTTGTAATACGAAACAGCTTATTCATAAGATACAACTTTTATCAGAAATTTTCCCTCTTTTTTGTTGATATTTATGTCTTGAGTCAATCGCCATGTGATACTACATATTTTCACCCCCTCCCCGACGACAAAGGACAAAAGTTAGCAATACAGCACAGGTTTTCTCAAATCCCCACCCCCCACTTGCGCCACAGCATTTAGTACTAACTTGATTGCGTGACTGTTAACAGGTTTATTTACAAACGATATTACGGCCTAGGTATCAGCAAAGACATAAACTTGTGCGACCACCCCCCCTTCTCTTTTACAAACACATTCGCCACATTTCCGCCATTTGGAACTCAAGTTATAACGTTTCATATCTTTTGAACGTTCATTTGATTCTTATTTTACTTTTATTTTTATCTCATGATGTGTTGTTCTTACAGTATAGGTTGATAGTAAATTCAAGAATACTCACGTAAATGTAAGCATAAAAAAGCCACAAGCACAAATCAGTAAAACCGAAATAATATTGTTCGTACATGGGTGATTAGTCCACAGGTAAAGTTGAGAAGTTGACCATGCCCGTTTTACCATAAATTGCCCTGTCACTTTTTAGTATTGTATACCATTTACCAGTTTCACTGATATATTTATTTGTCATTCTTATCCTGCCCTCTATTCACGATGACCCTTAATGGTGACATTTTTTAAAAATTTCTTCATATCATCCCTTTGCATTAATAGAGATACCCTGGTATCATCAGGCTTATGTAAACTTGTATGTGTATATGTAAAAGCTTGATAGCCTCCTGTAGACATAGGGGAGTACACAAATGAGTTACATCTGCTGGTAGACTTCGGACGCATATCTACAGTTGCGAAGTGCTTGTTTAACACTTAAGGGCCCACCCGCTGTTCAAGTGAATTTTATATGTATATTTTTTTCACTCATTTCGTTAGTAGAGAGTACCTCATCGCAATGCAACAAGAAATATGCCTACGGCGATGAATGGCAGGCTAACAGTCTGCAACAGTGGTTACACCGGCTGGTAGTCAAACAGATGCAAACAAAAATGACGCACGCCTAATCTTTCTCTTATTACAACTCTTCTGCAGCATCGACTGTGCGTACGTACCAGTTTCACGAAATCATTTACTAGTACAGCTGTGGGCTATTTTACTCATAGATGTAGAACGAGTTACTGCATGAAAGATTTACGACGTGATTTTGATCATGACCAGCAGTAGATGCAAGTGGAAGACTGTCACCGCACCCCCCCCCCCTCCCCCAAAGACTGATCCCTGAATTGAGGGAGCTCAAATTGAACTCAAGTGAGCAGGCACGCTTGATAATAATCTTCATACGTCGTGGTCCCTCAGTCCAACCCTTCTTGTTTCCATAGTAACTTGCAACGAGACATTTTAACCAGTGCACAGCAGAGAATTTATCCAGCAATAGCAACTTGAAAACTCTCACATCTATTAAAATGTGAATAATTCCCGTTTTTTCCCCTTTAAATGTTAGACAAATTCTCTTCTCGGACTAAAATTTCAATTAAAGACCTTCTGCTCTTATATGTGAACAAATATAGCTGACCGAAAAAAAAAGAAGATAGATCCTCTATTAAAATGTTCTGGGGAAAGAAAATAATCTACTGCGAAGTAATTTGTATGATTGCACACAACATAAGCCCAAATTTCATGAGTCATCAAATTCCTTTTTTTTTTCGGTCTCAATTTGACTCCTTTCATTGACCAAAATAAGTTGAAGTCAAGAGGATTCTTCAAGTTAATGTAAGGTAATCAAACCACATCATGTTCGTGATCTTTTTTTCTTATGAGGAAGGGACCGAGGTAAGCAGGAGAGAGAACTAAGTACAGTCGAATAAATTAAGCTGTATTTTTTATGTAACAGAGTAACAAAATTACCAACTAAAATGCATTGGTATGTATCTAATTTTCTGCTTATGGGGTCTTTCCAAATTATTTTCAGCTCAGCGAGTTATCTAATCGACTGATTTGGGCTCTGTTACTATTATATACGTACAAGATGCTGCACTTAATTTTACCTTTGCCAAATTAGAAAGATTGTACCTACGAATGCAGCGACGCACGTTAAGGAAAATCAAATTCGTACATGTTTGTAACTTAATAAAAGTTACGAAGAAAAAAAAAAAATCAAAATCGTTCATGCAATAATTTGTATGCCACTCTGTTGCCTATGATGGTGAATGCTATCTTACATCCAAATTTAAAGTGAGGTTGTGTACTTTAAGAGACGTCTTTTAGTCCATTTTTTGACTTGTGAAAACAAAGGCACAGCTCTCGACTGTTCAGGATAAAATATTCTTGTTACTTTAACTGAATATTAACTTACTTGTTATCAGCTACGTAAATTAAGCAGTACATTCATACACTATTGTCTTCGGATCGACATGATTGCGTATTTATCATTTTAAACCGTAAATATACCACAAGCTAGGAATTTGAGAATTGCTAGAGCTTTACTCTACCTTTGAAGCCAATTTGAAATGGCTTCTTAAATTCAAGGTTACGATTTACAAAGTATTGAAAAGTCCAAAAGTAAAATTCAACCTGTAGCTTTAAAGAGGTCAAAGTTGGTCCGTGCTTAAATTGGAATAAACTATTTGAGAAAGCTACGATGAAAACATATTGTCAACGAAAATAGTATATATTGACAGACACACAGCTAGTCATACCAACAGACAATGAGATACATGGCAATGAGATACATGACAGATAGACATAAACAAGTGCACGAGAGACAGACAACATTTTAGACCGACAGACAGTCTGTCAGACAGTCATGTAGATATGATGACAGAGACAAAAGAAAATGCATGCAAGACAAACAGTCAGTTAAATGCACATACAGACAGACATTAAACAACTAAACGAGATACGGACATGCAGTTCGACTGACAGACATACATACTGCCAGTCAGGATGAGAGGCAGGTACTCAGATTTACAGACAGTCAGAGACATAGAAAGTGCATGGCCTACACCCAGACAGTAAGTTAGATAGACAGACAAACAAAAAAGAAACAAACTCATAAATACCGTTACAGACAGCCAAATCGACAGATAGGTACTTACATATACTTAGGCTTACACATAGACAAACAGACAAATAAAAAGAAAGCCAATTTAAAGGGAAATAGGGCGTTTAGAATACACCAACATGACATACAAAAGAAGTAGAGTTAGTCATTGTTAAACCATCCAATCTCATCAATAAACACCTGCAAAAGCTTCATCTCCTTAAAACATTATGCATGTGGTGAATAACGGAAGATGCATCATTTGAATTTTGAAAAGTTTGGGTGAACAAATTAGTGTTGAGTAAGAAATAACTGAATTTCTATTAGTGAAAAGCTTATTTCTTGAAAAGAAGGCTACTGCCCTTCCTTATTTTGAATAATCTATCATTCTACGTCCCCAAACATTGGTTTCAAAAATATGGATGTTTTCTCTCAAACAAACGCCCTATTTCCCTTTAAGGGGACTGCTTTCACTGTTTTAGTGATACAACAAAGCTTCCGTTCATTTTGTTCGGTGTCTCATAACAACGTAATACATGTTTTCCTTTCATTTAGAGATTATTACCAGCTGGGAGAGTCAAATTCGTCTCTTCACGTCTCCCTCTGTCTCTCTCTCTCTCTCTCGCAATGGTTCAAACCCACTGGCAGGGATATGAGGAAACTTTCTTACCTGTAGGTCTTGCATTTAGTTTCGCCATCTGTATTGACATGGCGTTGTAAGATTCATCTAGTTTTTAGAGAAATTTTAGATATAGGAAGCAAAATTTATGCTTGACTGACTTTGAGAGACCGTCGACAAGGACTTTCTCTCGTGTTATTGTATCCACCGGCAAAATATGGAAGGTTCGTTAAAGCAGGTGGAACAACAACCTGTAACTAATCGACAGAAAATACCACTCACATCTATTTCGCTACATCGCTACAGGCCAGTTTGTAGTCACGGGATATTGAAGTCAGCAGCAACTCAGGTTAATCCGTGGAATCATTAATTTCAGGGAAGTCATTAACGGAAAAAAAAAACGAAAAAAAACTCACTCCTCGATATCAAGATCTTCTTCGACAAAAATAGAGGCTGGATACCTGACAAAAAACAAAGAAATAAAACATATGTTGATTGATTGATTGATAGTTTGATTAATTTATCACGAATGATAATAAAAAAATGAACTTTGGTATACGTCGTGTTGAAAATATACTTCGCATTTTGAGGCGGATAATCGCTGGTTTAGGCAGCGAAGGGCAGGGATTTTAAAGAGAGCGTTGGCACAGAGCATTGTGTTCAAACTTCATTTGAGGAGGAGGGTAACAAAAAATTGAAGGTAAAAAATAAAAAGCATGCGCCAGCCTTCCCATCGACTGATCGGATATGTTTAGATGTTTATAATTGTGGATTGAAGTTTTGTTGTGTCTTGTGTTTCTCATGGAAGAACAACTGTGACTCGTTTCCACGAAATCAGCGAAAAGGAATGATTCCTTTTGTTTTTAAATTTGTGAAGATAAAATTCAAAAGGATTTAAAATGGTGCTCCAGATGAAGAAACAATTTGATAAATATATGACGGAATCAGACGATTCTGAAGGTCCGCCCATCGAAGAAGATGAAGGTATGTACATGAATCGGGGTCGTTTCCGAATTAACATGTTGTATATTAACCTGGGATGTAGTCCACTAAAATCTCTTGAACCAAAGTGGAATGGTCAGTATGAGATGTGAGTAAACGGCAGCTCTTCAATCAAGAGCACGGACGGGAATTACTATGTAAAGAGTAACAGATTTAACAGAATTAATATACTTATACTTGTAATTACTTGATTACTCATTAAACAGTGATGAGCCAATCTGTTGACCGTCTAGGGTCAAGTTAATCATGTTTAATTCAAAGTTCAATTTTTAACATTTTTTTTTAATGAAAACATTACACTTACTCTACGTTAGAGAGATGTTGAGATGCACGTTCAAAAAATTGAATTCGCGTTTCCGACATGGAGTGAACTTAAAAAGACGAATATTGAAATTACACTGTGGTTTTTGTCCATTCACATTGTCCACACTAAAAATTCAAAATGTGTCTTCACGTCTCGAATGTTGGTGGTAGGGTGAAGGGGGTGGGGCTGGGTGTCTTCACGTTCCGAATGGTGGGGGTAGGGTGAAGAGGGTGGGAATCTCTTCTGAAGACAGTCAGGGCCTACCTCGTAACTGCAAGTAATTACATAAGAGTATATATCAACACGTATACCTTATTAATTATTCACAAGTTAAGCACTCTAGACCAATGGTCCTCAAGCTTTGAACTCCTCGTACCAGTAATTTGTAATGCCTGTCACCAAGTATCCCTTTGCCCATCATAAGATAATGAAGGGTTCTCGGAAAAATTCTCCTCCCCTGCCCCCTCCAACAAGTGCCTCGGCCGAAAAATTTCAAATGGACATCTCCCACCCGCACAATTCTCAACTAGCAAAATTTCCATTTGAACAATTCCTTCTCGCCCTGAGCTTAACCCTAACCCTTTTCATGAAGGAATTGTCAGGGGGCTTTTATAGAGGGGAATTTCCGATTGTGAATTGTACTAGTGGGAATTCTCCGGGGGGGGGGGGCATTTTCCGACTGAGCGGAAACTGTCCAGGGGGAGGATTGTCCATGTATGCTTTGTCGGCAGGGCAGTTGTCAGGTCACTATATGTTGAAGATCATACCAACCCATACCCCATGCACGAATTCGAGTATGACTATGACACTATTTGTTCTTAATTTTTTTTAATTAGGAGGCTTTTTAATTTATCACCAGTGATGTCTGCTGATATCCCCTGTTGTGGACCAAGACTTTAGACGATGAATTCACTTCCTAAAATCCTCAGTCCTCACCTCAATCAGTCACTCTTATGACAAGTCTATGTAGAAATAAAAGATCGTACAACAATAGCAAAGCACTCATTGAGACATATGTGTTCACTTTCCATGACGTCATAGTCTCGTCATTTGACGCCACTCTAAACAAACCGAGTGTAAATCCACATATAGATGTACATGTTTCAAACGGTGATCTTGTTTTTGCAACGTTTGAGCTTTCTGGCAAATATGTTGAACTGTATTGTGATTGTACAGTGCTGAGTACACAGTGGACGGACAGTAAATGAATAGTGTAGTTACTCACTGTCTCTGACGTCACGTTTTTCATTGGAGGCAAACTCACTAATTTTTTTTTCACTTTCATTTTAAATCAGTCGGGCCAATGTGATCACAACGTGGATTAAACTGAGTTAATATTGAAGGTTCATCGTCAAATTAGTAACCCACGTTGTGGATTTTCCAATTGAACGGGTCGAAAAGTTACCTTTCACTCGTTTGGGTGGGCGCGTGTGTGTTTCTCTTTTGGCTTTTCAGTGTTTTGTTGTCCTGACTTAACAAGTGTTCGTATTCAAAAGAGGTCACACTTTCAAAGTCTCATATTTCATACTCAAAGCCAATTGAAATTAGGATCAAATTCGGAAAGACATTTTTAGAAAGTTGTCAACTAATTTGATGGTCTAAAATACAAAATAAATATATTTTACAAATTGTTTATACCAGTTCAGATTTCCACCGCTGTAAAAATCTGTCCTTGTTAGTATCAGGTCAGGTATTCGTTTTTGCGTTCTTTAAGAGAACACGTGACATTCTTAACATCCCTCAGAGGTTTGTTTACAAATATGCCGAAAACTCTGTCAAACTGAATCCCACTAAAATAATAGCGAGTAAATTAAATTGAAACATTGTTACATAAACCATCATATTTATGGACACAGAATGATAGTCTATTAAAAAAAAAGTGACAACAAGGCATGGTGATCGATTTTGCTTCCAAGAAATAAGTTTCTGACGGGTAGTTAATTAAACTATTTCTTAGGCGAGACAAATTTTCACCTAAACGTTTAAAATTCAAGAGATCTCCCATTAGTTGTCTTTTCCACAATGCCTCATTAGATAAAGATATTGCTGATGGCTATAGGTGACTTAAATTGTTTTACAATGATTACTTGTTTACATGTCATGTTAATGTATTTTAAAGGCAATATTAGCCTTACTCACATGCCTGTACTATATATATATATATATATATATATATATATATATATATATATATATATATATATATGTATATATGTATATATATATATATATATATATATATAGGCCCATACATTATGTATATGTATTATATGGTGTGTGAGTGGACCTTTACAGGTTTCATTCAGGACTTTTCGTGGTTTGTATTTTTAGCTCTTTACAAAGATTGAAGAAGTCACGGTGAGAGTTGACAACCCTGTTACAAACTCTCAAGGTTTACATACCTACAACGTACAACAGGGCAACTGTTGTCCATAACTGGATGATTCACTATGAAGTGCATTCGTCAAAGTACCTAGAGTTTTATCTTTCTCCACATTTCTACTTCGTAGTTTTAGGTATGTCTTCGATCACTTTTTTCTAATTCCGCCGGGTGAAATTGTGGCCATCACGTGAGACAAGATATCGAAAAATTTGGCGAATGTGTAACGCGATATAATATTGATATATACATATGGAATAATCATGGAATGTTCCAACAATATAGACACCAAAAGAGCAAAAATTGTCACCTAAGCGATACACAAAAAGGCCTATATCTACCTGTGTTACCTGATTGTGCCTCTACGCGATCCCGAGTGTTCCCCTTTTCATGAACTACAGCAAATTCGTCAGAAATGAACCATATTTGGACGAACGCACTTTTCCTACAAACATATCTTCACTATCTATCAAAGATAAAAGAGTGGGATAGTCTCAGGGCATATTAGGATGAAAGGAGAGAAGTACAAGGGCATGCATATGTCAACTCTGTTGGGTTATAACGTTATCATTTTCATATTCTTCGAACAGCTTGCCCCCCGATCTGCATAAAGTCTTGGGAATATCATTCGCAGATCACAGTCTTGAATTACAAGACCTAATAGATCGATGCGGTTTTAAGTGGTAGCGACATGATGGGCCTTTTGGGGTTGCTATTTGACCCTAGGGACTTACGTACTCTGCCCTGTGTTCACGCTGTTCATTGTTGCTGCAAGAAGTAATTTCAGAAGTCTTCAAAATTGTATAGTGAGTCTCGTAACTTTCACCAAGTGTTCGGCGCCTAGATGAATTGTTAGGATGTCAGTCACGTTTTGTGTCTTTATTTTGCAAATTTAATACAAACTTACCATAGCAGTTTTTACTCTTTTTTTCTTTCATGTATTTTGTTGTTCACCATATTTCAGCTCTTGAAATCAACCAAAACACCACTCGCCATTTCTATAAATCTTTAATTGCTATTGTAAGGAAGTTTCTTTGTTTGTTTATTTGTTTCTTTGTGTGTGTCTTTTAATTCGTTTAAGATGAAACAATGCCATGATTTGACGGCATTCACTGAGTTTCTAAGAATTGAAGATGTAATCGAGTTTGAAAAAAGCAAGATTGGACCCCAAAAGCCATATAATGTCTTCAGTGTCACTGTGTTACTAGCTTTTTAACCAGGGTATCTTCTTACTTCTCTTGAAGTCAGACAGTCCCACTAGCCACTATCTCCTCAGAGCCAACAGTGGTCTTCATTCTGGGTTATAATTAATTCAACTTTTAAATATTACAGATATGCAAGAGTCTGAAAAGCAAGATAGTCACACAAGAGAGACAATGTTTCCAACGCGGTGACTGTCCTCTTAGTAAGAGTATCTTCAGACGTCTTTTGAAGTCAGACAGTTTGAGGAGCCAGAATGTCTTTAGAGAAAGAACAATGTTAGTGTCCGTCTCAGTCAGTTTATTCTGGATCATAATTCATTCAGTGTTTGAATATTAAAGACATAAGGGACTTTGAAATCAAGATTGGAACCAGAGCCAAAATGTCTCTAGTATAATTGTCCTCTTTATCTTCGGATTACTTTCAAAGTCAGAGAGGTCTGTTAGACAGAATGTCCTCGGAGCCAGAATATCGTCAGTGTAATCTCAATCATTTCATGCTGGATCACACTCCTCGAAGTCCCACTGTCCTCAAGTCAGATTGTCCCTCAGAGCCGGAAGGAAATAGGGTCACACTCTTCGTAGCTGTGCCGTAGAGTGTTTACAGTGTCGCAACACAACGGGCAGTCTACCATTAAAGTTCCGTCCAAGCGCTAGATATTTCAGTGCGGTGCCTGCTTCCATGTTTTCCCTGGGGATCCCCTCTATAAGTCTGGTACCGGTACATCTTGCACACAAAAAAGTACTTTACATCATTTGTATATGGAAAAGTTAATCGCATGTCACAGATGTATAGTACGTTTTGTGTGTGAGATGATTCTCCGGAAAATCAAAGCGGTGCACCGCCCTCACATTCCAAGTCCATGGACCTTTAAAAGAAGTCACAATGTACTCATAGTTATAACGCCAAAGTCCTTAAAATGCCACTGCCTCTAACATTTCCGTCACTAACAGACTAATAGATATTCGGTGTTGAAGAAGGACATAGGTTAACGTGTCTTAAGAAAATTTAATAGGAAAAGTAAAGCAAAACGAAAAGAATGGTTCTTAAGCATACTTGGTTTCAGGGTCAAGTATTCTCCAACAACGTATTTAAAAAAGTAAATACCAGTAACTTTGGTGTATTTTGATAAGAAAGGGCCTGCTTTAGTTAAACAAGATAGAGTCACTTTATTTGTGGATGTGTGCTTGACACGCTTCCTCGTTGACAAACTGACTTCTCATGGTTTCGTATAATTTTAAAAATCTTTAAAAGAGACTGACAAAAAAAAAAAAAAGTATAATGGCGTCATAATACACTTGTAAATAGTTGGTGAGTAAAACATATACTAAGCCAACCTAAACCCCCGAAATGAAATAATTTTATCGCCTAAGGAGTGTAGACGCGTACAGATTACCCAACTCCTCTTTCTTTTTCTTTCGTCTGCTGCGCATTGAAACGAGGCCTTGCACAATTTGTTATTGGTTTATGTAACAGACCTTAAGTTGTCCACCTACCAATTAGCCAAGTTAACGTTCTTCATGTATTTCTACTGCTGTAATTCGTGCCTATGCAAAAATGCCTTTACGTCTCCTCCAGTGACCCCACACACGAAAGTAGGTCGAAATAACTAGCGTTGGTCAGCAGAAGTCTCACATGTTTGGTGTTAATGTGGACACTATGTTTTCGAATAAGCTAAGAGAAAGGGATTGTTAACATATGGTTTCGTCACAACTTAATATAAAACCAATGAGACAATCTGGAAATGTATTTATTAAAATATTATATTTCTTTGAACACTCATTTTCGGTTGGATAAGCATGTCAATAAATAATTCTAAATGTGTGTCAGTCACTTCAAAAGGAAAGAGTGAATGACCGGGAAAAGTAATTTTAAAATGTTTTAACATTAATTTTGCTTTATGACTTACACAAACTCGGACGCAGGCCTGGGTTGGAACTTTTAAAGATTAAATTTCGTTTCCCCTAGTCCTAGCAATGTGGGCCAATGGCTAAAACATTTTTACTAAAAAGACAACAGTGAAATATAAACTCTTCGGCCGCCCATATTCTTCCTCACGAAAGAAAAAAAAAGTCATTATTTTTGTTTCCTAAGGCAATGGTAGGTCTTTAGACTTGCAAAGTAATATACCGCGATGTGAATGACTTACAGACGGCCAATATAGCCTTGGGATGTGACGTCATATCTGTGACATGTGAGCAGAAATTTATAACGTTGACGAAAAGGAAAAAGAAAAAAGACAGGTCATGACCGGTGTTCTGTTCTCAAATATAACCAGCCGATATAACCATCCGATGTTATGGTTTTGTTCTCATTGAGCAGGTGAAGATGAATAAAACTCTCCGAATTCTTGTTAATCTACAACAAAAAACAACAAATATTGGTAATCTATATGGAACAGAAATATTGATGATCCATGAAACAGAAATATACGTCTTCGTGATTATTAATTCGATTGTATGTTTATTCCACAAAGAACAGTAGTTTGTGAGAGGTCGATAATTTGTCACCGTGGTTAGAAAATATAATTCGGTTCCGTTAGCATTCGGGCATTTACTTTATATTGCAGTGGATTTGTAAGATGTAAATCTTTGTGTGAATGAATTCATAAGCACTAATCTTCATAGAGTTACATAAATCGAGACCTATACTCCCTCGAAGAAAAAAAAAATGACGTCATTCTATAATAAAGGGGTCAATCCATAGAAATAGATAGATTAAAACGACGTCTGTGTACCAGCTCACACACTGAACAAATGAAGCTGAACAATAACAGGCGGCGTCTAATTAGGCGGTAAGGCAAAACAGCTCTGGTGTCACCCCTTGGCGTCCAAAACCACATACTGCCCAATAATTTGTCCGATCGATATCAAATTACATCTTCGGGGAAAACAAAAGAAAATTCAACCGTTTGATTTTTGAGCTAGTCTGAGTATTCGCAGGGAAAACTATGTACAAACGTTTGGCTGTTTGCGAGTTTTATTATCCTAAAATTTCCCCTGGAGTTATGTTACCATGAATGCGTGAAAGCATGAGAACGCGTTTGCCATACAGACGGTTTGAGTTTCACATATAGCACCGTGACGTCATTTTCGTTTATCTATTTCTGTGGGTCACTCTTAAGTTCCTTCTCTGATCTCAAAACTTAAAGTGCCCGTATCTTAGTATAAAGCAGCGTATGCATTCCCCTTTAAATTATGTATTTATTATTGTTGTTGTTATTTTTATTTTTTTTAAATATTATTATAACATTTTTCGACCCATACGTCACTCTGCTTTTCCATGTTTCTGTTTAACCTTAATTTGTACTCTTCGTACACTCAACTGTAATTAATAGTAACCGATTGTTATCACTCTCGACATTCTACGGGTGCAGTAACTCTGAAACGAGGCAAAGTGAATGAAACTTAGTTTACAAATCCACTATCTCACGAGTATGTTCAATAAAGGATGCAATATATCTCGTTTATTGTAGCATAAGATTAGGCCTACGTAGTAGACGGTATTTCCGTTCTTTTGGCACCTTCAAACGTTGAATTCCCACACGTTTGAATGTCAAACCGACGTCAGCCTCGGTACTCGCTTTACTTTGTATGTAGTGTAGGCTACACAAGGGAATGGAAAGATCTATCTTCGTGTTAATCCATTGTAGGTTATACTCTAACCATACGTACACTACAGAAGTTCTGCCTACAAGCTAACGTACGTGGCAAATTATCAGTCACTATGCGTGACGTCATTTAACTACCTTATTTTCATCAAATTTACCTAACAGACACGAACTAACCTATCTAAGCTACGCAGTTTTAACACCATTGTTTACAAAACTATAATTGGGATCATTCGAATTGTGCAAGTTAATAATACAATTAAATTCTTAAAGCAGTTAACGAAAGGTCATGTGAAATGCTTCAAGAAAAGAGCTATCTTCATTCAGAAGCTGCAATTCAAAATCCTGAACAAATTCTATTGGAAGTTTCTTTACATCTTTTACCGTTTTTGAGAGAAAAATGCAAAATTTAAAAATAAGTATGATAATAATAATAATAATAATGATGATGATAATGATAATGATAACGATAATGATAATGATTATGATAATAGTAATGATAATGATAATAATAATAAGGTGTCTTTAAGGTGTTTTTTAGCCTTAATTTTTAGCCATAATTCCAAATGCATAGGAACAATCCCATTGGAGGAATCTGTGACTGTTTACGATTGTTTTTTAACATCCTGATTCATAGGGTAGAAAATCGTAGTCTACTACTATTAGTAGCAGTACCAATATGAGATGACTGGGTTCCCGTATTGCATTGTTTGTATATTTGCAGTTTGCACGATGTTCTTCGAGAGAAAAACGAAGTCTTTAGCTTTCCCTTTGTACCATTTGCAATAAATGTTTACCTGCCACGTGATCTTAATTCTGGGAATAATTTGGTAAATAATGGTTCGAATGGAATACATTTGCTTTGAAGAGTATGATAAGATGATACATTCTATAAGACAAATCGTAGACATTAGCTTTTGTTTAAACTGATTAAAACAAACACTGTGTTATAGACACACATGTACATAATGATGAATCGAAAAAAAAAAAAGAAACTCTTTGAACGGGCTCAATGAGTTCATATAGTTATCTTGTGACAAACTTGAAAGGAACCTTTGCAAAAGTCAATACTTCTAAGTCTTGTAACTATTCCTACAGTTATCGAAACTGTGAGAAATTGTAGCTTTTTGTGAACACTGGTTGCCTATGGTTAACGACTTAGGAAGAAAACTATCTGGTCACATATTTGACAGAAATGATTCTGATCTTTCATTACCGGCCTATCTTAGTTGCTACAGTTGTCAGATGTTCAGAACCGTTTAGTCTATCATCAACATATGAATAACAATCCCCGTCAAATGTGACAAACTATGGTCATGAACTTTTTTCTTTATCACATTCAATTAGTGCTTTTAAAAGGATAGTTATTGAGTCAATAGCAATGAGTTTGTGAGGTACTGTAAAGGATGCAAACACATACAACATTTACAATTAATACGATTAGTCATCAAGTTTCAGGTCCAGTAGTTACGAAAACTATCAAAAATCCCCTCTTTTTTTTTATTTTTCCTGGCTATGTGCTTAAGAATTAGAACTAATTAAGTCAAAAGTGTCTGGTCACTGAGTTGTCAAAAATCAGGTGGAACCTTTAATTTCTCACACCTCGATGTACCTTTGTTCGTGACACATGACGATCCCCCTTAGTTTGACCATTTGTCGTAAGGGTATGAATAAGCAACGACAACTTGAGGGGGCTCTTCAAGATAGAACACGCTCGTCGGAGTATGAGGCCATAGCCAGTGACGAATGAACCATTAGGGTAAAATCGTTGACACAACCAACTGCTTCCGAGGATAAATTGGTCTGTTTGAAATATAAAAGGATTTTACCCACAGGTAATTCGACGAATCACTTAAAATTTCAATCATTATTAGTCCAGTCGATATAACATGAACAATTATGTCATCACCCCTAACATACGTTTACAAACTTAAATGCATTCAGCAAACTTCGGTCAATAAATGAAACCATATCATGCAAATAGTCAGATGTTTTAAGACGAAGCTAATAACAAGACAACCTTGAGCCTATAGCCTTTAAAGCTACCTTCAAATCGGTTACGAATACCCCGTTTGGAATACCCCGTTAAAGTCTTTCGTTCCTATTTTAGATTTCTCTTTTACATTCTGTGCGACGAATAAATTTCTGTGGACACAAATCATGACTGTTAATGATCAATTATCAGTTATTATTTTTTTTATTGCATTTCTACCTTAAATTTCATGGTAGCTTCCTGCAGGCGCTCTATTTTTTTTAAGCTGCATAAAGTACACTTCATGTAAGCTTTCCAGTGAATATATAAAATTCTGGTTGACTACTAACAGAATTGGTCCGTTAACTAAACGTTGCTAGCTATGCAGTAACAGTGACCCAAAATTAATGCAACGTGTCTCTTTAAGGTATGAATTTGATGCTCTAGTGAGAATCGCAAGACCACAGGGAAGAATTTTGACTTAATTGAAGCAATCAGCAAGATATTTATTGTAAATGGCTTGTTCATCTAGATCAGATGACCACTAACGACCCCCCAATCCATTTTCCTTGGAAGTTCAAGTTACACACTCCTTTAAGAAAAAAAAGAGAGGTTGTCAACTCGCCCTCCTTTATGGAGTGGATTTTAATATTACTGTGTGTAAAATATGCTTATGGCTTCCCTGTTAAAGTGATTGCGTGTGTACTGAAAAGCCAAAAGGATAAGATTATGTTTGATCTAAGCGTTTTCTTTCTTTTTAAATGTACACGCGAGGTTGTAACTGAACGGACTATGTCTTTCAATGATGGGAAATGACAGTAACTACTTTGAAAAGCAACGGGTTCGGTATAAAAACAGTAAAAACAGAAATCATATTTAAAAATTAACGGTTCTTACTATAAGCGCCTACATAATGCATATGCAAAAGTATAGTCTCACTAGTGTATCAAAAACATACTACTCAAGTCGTCACTCTTTGGTTGGTATGGGGAATTGTGGTATTTGGTTTTTACAAATAACTACGAACTGAACCCAACATTGAGGCGTCAGTGATCCTGAGGTAGTTTTGAATAACTGAATATTCAATACTAGTATACTTCCCATTGGATTTTTCAAAGAAGCACACCGTTGATTTGAATGAAAACTGTCAAACACTACAATATCATATTCTACACTTTTTTGTTGTTATGTTGGAAGAATTTGAAATTATATGGCAGAATTAACCAACTTTTCCCAGACAAGATATACATGATATACAAGATATACAAGATATACAAGATATACAAGATATACAAGATATACAAGATATACAAGATATACAAGATATATATATATATATATATATATATATATATATATATATATATATATATATATATATATAATGACACGATGAGTGATTGTATCTGATAGGATTCTATCTAAAAACCGACTTCCATATAAAGAAGACAATGTGCGGTCAGTGGTTCGTGCTCAGACAACTGGAAATTCCGAAGGGAATTCCCCTTGTCACTGTCGCATGTATATCTGTATCTAGCATTGAGGATTCCTATGTACAGATATGCATTCAAAACCAGTGAAAGCAACGGACACGTATCTGGCAGAATGCTTAGGAATAATAAATGATTTTTGTTTGGTCTAATTTGGTAAAGAATGAAAGTGGAAAACAAAATGTTCATATTGTGAAAGATTGATTGTTTTGAATCACCCGGGATCTGTTTTATTCTTTCCTTAACCTAGATAATATTCTACGTCCACCTCAGGTCGGTCATGGTCTAAATGTCATTATGACGTTTTACTTAGTCCTTCATTTAAGAGTTCTCTGCCTTATTTTTGTCTTAAGATAATAGTAACTAAAATACTGGTCATAATTTTGAAACAAAGTGATTCACTTTTTTCGTTTAACGTTTTATCGTATAGAGTATTGTACACTTAACAATATGATACATACGATACATTCCTCTCTTCGATGAGAGTAAAACGATGAAAAACATTTTAAAAAGATACATAAAAAAGAGATGAGGAATGGCACAAAATCACACATAATTGCGACTGATGTTTTCCTTTTGTTCCAATATTTGTTTCACGGGAAAATATTTTTTTCTTCATTTTCAACCATAATAACATAATATTAATTTTAATAAATTATAAATTATTGATATAAATTATTATATAAAAATTGTATTGCATAATTTTATGTAGGGATGCACCGGGTACCAACCGGACTATCCGGACGGATAGTGGAATAAAATCCCGATCTTTTCTCAAAAACCTGTCTGATCTTTTTTTTATACTTTTCACATTATTGTCTGACCAGATGATGTTGGCCTAACAATTTCTTAGCACCTTTCCATAATTAAAAGACGAGATATCAAAGAAAAGTTAAAGAGATATTAAAGAAAATGTAGAATGAGATTTACGTAATATGCTTGTCATGTGAATGAGTAGCAGAGGGAAGTAAACTGGGCACAAAAGTTTAACTTCGGTGACACATTTTTAGACCATATGGACCTAAAACCATCACCTGGTCTGATAAAAGAAAATTGTTCTGTACAGACTCGGTGATCATAGTCTCAACTGACTATTTACCGACAGCTTTCACGAAAATTGTAGACGCAGGGAAGAAGTCATTAATTTTCTTCTCTTATTTTATTTTTTTTTTCTTTGGGAAACTTTCCGAATATTGATCAAATTACTAAATATGCACTTCACAATTGTTCAGTACTTTCGTGCAAAGCAAGTATACTTTAAAAAAGGTGAATTGTCGTTGAGCCAAATCCCCAGTGGTTTACGAAGTCTATTACTTAACCTGTTTATACCTCAACATAGGAACTTAAGAGAGAAATAACTTCAGTAAATCATTTGAGATCTTCTGTTCCAGACCTGGGGATATGTTAGTACGTAATCTTAGCCCAGACGTTTGTTGACCTTTTCTGGGAATGTCTACGAGGAAACTTGATCATC
Organism: Stichopus chloronotus; assembly: GCA_021234535.1. Classification (NCBI taxonomy): domain Eukaryota; kingdom Metazoa; phylum Echinodermata; class Holothuroidea; order Aspidochirotida; family Stichopodidae; genus Stichopus; species Stichopus chloronotus. The sequence continues at coordinate 11,338,549 of CM037842.1, forward strand.
TAAACTAGATGAGAGAAAAGAAAAATGTTGTAGGGTAAAAACATTTACTAAATACATTGATAAAGGTAATAACATTATTACTATTAGATAGATTAGAAAGGGACTTGCAATAAGTTGAACCTAAGTGAAACAATGAAGAGGTGAGGCTGTAGGTTCTGTCATTTTAGTGTAAGAGATACGGCATGATGTACCCAGTAGTCATCTTTGCTTCTTTATAATAGAATCGTGTGCTACTTGTTTATTTTTCCATATCGTACACTTTATTTTCAACCCTATCGATATGAAGGAGAGAGGAGAGAGAGAGAGAGAGAGGAGAGAGAGAGAAGAGAGAGAGCGAGAGAGAGAGAGAGAGGAGGAGAAAGGGACGGGCAAGAAGAGAGAGAGAGAGAGAGATAGATAGAGAGAGAGAGAGAGCGAGAGAGAGAGAGAGAGGAGAGCGAGAGCGAGAGAGAGAGGAGAGAATAAGAGAGAGAGAGAGATAGAGCTAGATAGCGAGAGAGAAGAGAATCTAAGATCTATAGAGGATATAGATAGATATAGATATATAGATAGATATATATATATATATATATATATATATATATATATATATATATATATATATATATATATATATATATATATATATATATATATATGTGTGCATGCGTGTGCATGTGTGTGTCTATATATTTATACCACTGCAGTGTTTTATTTGTCCTTTTTTGTGGTATGCTAGAGTGGTCACGAAAACCCCAAGTGGGACTCTTTCGGTTTAATATCATGAGCTGTCAAGCACAACGCCTGTAGTAACCTCAACGCCTCTCCAGTCGGCATAAAGAAAGTGCGCAATTACACATGCGTTTCCCGCGAGGATTCAAGACTTTATAGATGTTGTCCTTGTAATTTTGGCAAAATATTTAATAATGCAGTATAAATTAGCCTCGATGCCTTTCATTGTGCAATAAATTTTCTTGTTTCCCTTAATTCTTTTATTAGGACAATGTGAATGGTCACGATAGGGAAATTGTATTGTTCACTTGTGGAATTCTTGCATTATAATTAAGGGGAAGGACGATCTTTCTTTTTTTTTTCTTTGGTCATATTACGTTACCGTATCCCACGTGCATGTTATGTTATGCTTTTGCTCTTATATGTTACTTGATATTTTGTTTTGTAACTCCTTTGTGTTGTGGTTTTGTAACGTGATGTGGGGTAATATAACGAAACCGTAAGTTGTCAATCAATTTTTTTAACCGTTGGGTACGTATAACCTCTTTCTAATCTGTTGGGTGAAATAATAATCCAAGCGTCGTCACAAAGTCCTCATTGACGGATAACGTTTAGACGAAGGACAGTAATTTGTAGACATAACCATCCTCTGTAAAAATGACCTGTTTACTCCTTTATCTGGGAGGGGGTGTGGTTGCATTGACCTATTGTTTTTTGTATCTATATATTCTCAATTGCGATATCGAATGGCACATTGCATTACATTATCTTACCTTTCATCATGTTCTCATCATACATTAGATTATGGTAAGTTCCATCATGTGGTTGTTATTTACGCTGCTGTTGTTGACAGTCTGATTTCTCCTAAACAATTCCTCCCACCACCAGAGAGGAAAAATAGGTCATACCGCCTGAAATGAGATTTATGTCCAAATTTAGAAGGAAAAAAAAATGTGGAGAGGGTGGATTGTTGCTCGTTTGGAGATATTTTCAGCTTGATTAATCAATAATCAATGAACCATTCCTAACTCTTCACTATATTACCAAGGGGGACGGTAAGGACTCGACTTTGAGGCATTATGGCCCGTCAGAATAGACGAAATTAAAGCTAAAAATCTGAATTTGCGTATAACAGAGACTGAAAAATATGCTCGTTTTTTTTTTTCTAATACATAGAATTGATTTGATAATGTGGAGTCGATATGTTACCTTTTTTGTCAATTAGATTTGGTCTTTTTATTCAACATTATGTGATATAGTTAAGCCTGTTTCAAAATTAGCTTCGTATCGTAATCGTTGGTTAAGCAACGTATTAATTTTTGTTCACTCCACAATGGACATTCCATGACTCGTCTCAGTCTCAATGACAACGAACGAAAAGGACAAGTTCTGTCCATTTGTAAATAAAATGGCAGCCATTGTATTAATGGTAGTTTCCCTTTCCCCGCCGTATATAGCAGACAGTGCATTAAACTTCGCACAGTCTGCTCAAACGCATATCAGTCTGCTAATGGCAAATACAGCAATTGTACTTACGACTGCTTTCTGTCAGCAATTCTCAGCTCACAAAATTCACAACTGTGACCGTATCGAGAGCGTGATATCTCATTTGGCTTCATGAATTATGACAGTGACGACGTAATAATTATAATTTAGGACGGTTTTTTTCCTCTCGTTTTGATATTTTCTTCATTCCTTGTTACATGAAGTTAAATTATACACTGAGAATGGACAGCACCTCCCTACAGCAAACTTCTTAACGACAACATCACCCCAAAATGCCAACGTGCCAATGAGAAGGTGACAAATGAAATACAAATGTAGGACTACTGCAGTACTTTATTGATGAGGATGAGGCGTGGTGTGATGTGATTTCAATGTCCTGTCTGTTCTGCTATTTTGACTTTATGATTTCCTTTCCTTATCACCGACCTCTGGATTTTCTTTCTTATTTTTCCACTTGTCCAATTCTCTTCCTGGTGAAAATATCACCCCGTCAACTTCATCCTGTTTGTGATTCGTAGTTTCCTATTTTGTTTAACATCAGACCAGACTATGGGAAATGAGCTGGTGGTTTGAAGTCAACCGTAGTCACATACGTATTTTGCTTCCCCCGGATGCAGGAGAGAAATTACAGAAAAAAAAGAAGAGAAAAACGTTTTTTATTTGTACATAGACTGATTTACTGCTGATTTAATCTGAAATTCCAAAAACCTGGAGTTGAAGTGAGATAGATCTCTATGGAGCAAAATCATGATGATCCTTCCTAAAGCTTGCATTCCAAATAGTTCAAGATATTGGTCAAATGCCTTGTGACATGAAAATGGCGTTTTGGACTATTGAGTGCACTAATCAATGAAAATGTTGAAAAAGCCACAAAATCCAGTTTTAGTTGCAAATTCCTGTCTCACACCTGCATCATGAATAAAAATTGGCTAAGTATGCAAACTTGGGATGTCAGCAATTGACTCCTATGAGATGTTTCATGTTAATACATAGTATACTTAGCCTTTATTTTAAGGACAACTGAGAATTTGATATGCCCAGAGGGTCTTATTTTGGGAGCATATATTTTCTTTTCTAAAAATATATCGATATCACTTACCAGTGTGAAAGAAATGTGAAAGAAAACGGCTATGTCACTGTCTATTGTACAACAATAATGGTGTAAGGCCGTGTCTAATATTCATCTAAGGCCGTTTGGTATCGCAATAACCCAATCTACGATAACACAATCTGCGCATAACATTGTGACGGTCAGTATGCCAAACTGAAACGCAATGACTTCAAGTGAATAACCTGTGTATGATACTGCGTTGCACATCATAATGCTTTGTCACATAAAATAACGCTTTATCATTTTACAAGACACTACTATATCACACTTTATCATTCAAATGAATGTATGTAATGAGAGCTATTAACCTTCTCTCTTTTTCTCAAATAGGACTACCGCCTATCTTTTGCGCAGCATATTGTGGAGTTAGTATCCCACAGTGACACTTTAGATATGATTGGCAAATATCCACCACGAGACTTGGAACGGTTGTCAACGCCCAGATCCTCGCGAATTAAATGTAAACATAATCAAGTGTGCCGAAAGAGATGTTACCAACCATTCTCTGTTTTAAGTGGGATCCTCATCATACCCCTGTACCCTTCCACTCACCAAAGAGATCGCGGCAATGCACCACCCCACCCCCCACCTCCCTGCTCTGATCACTGACAATCCAACCCATTTTCTCTTTTAGAGCTCCCTATCTTTACAGCTGCAATGTTTGAAAGTAAGAGCATGAAGCATAAGTAAAGAACGGTATGTAAGTAGACTTTCGCCTGCAATTGTGTACAATATGAAGCTCAAATAATATCGTACTGTCGTACATATAAACACTCATAAATTTGCGGCAAAGGATTTTGTTTCATGATATCTATGAATGGATACCGACCAGCCCAGTAAATCCGCATTTCATATATGGTACTACTTTGCTACTGTATAACACCAATAAGATGCCAGATCATGAGTGCTGTCAATAGCAGTGATCACGAGTACGAGATCAGTAGGAATACAGTGTATAGTTCTCTTGATTTTGTTTTACAACCAGTTTTCAAATTCATTTGAAAATTCAACGACCAGCCTACCAGCAAAAGCATGGCTATTTAATGTACTTTCCCCTCGTTTTAAGATTGTTTTTTTTTTTATTTGCTTGGTAATCAAGTGACTGATTATATTGTCAGCTGTGAAATAATACTGAGAGGAGAAATGTACTCTTGGAATTTCACAGCAGCGTGAGGTCAATGTTGACTCACTATCGTCCTATGTCCTTCTTTCATAGGCTCCAAAGGCAAGGCCAGTGAGCGACTTTCACCTAACCGTTCTTTCCCCTACCCCACCCATTGCTCTTGATAGTTTCGATGTCCTACATTAGCTATCTAGGGCTTTATACATATTCATTTTTTTTGTTGACTTGCTGTACATAAAACTAGCTGGTACTGAATATTTGCCTTGTGCAAGTCAACGGCTCTAACCCATGGATGTTTAACAATAATTTGCAGAAGAAAAAAAAATCCGAAGTTCTCCGCTGCGTCGTTTTTCGATTTCTATACGTAGGCTTATACCTGTTCTGCAAAGTGTTTGGCGTCAGAAGTAGCATAGTTATGGCACATAATTTATCCATTTGAACTGGACGCATATATGTCCCTAAATATTTGTGAGGAATGCTTATCATCAAAGACGAAAATAGTAGAGCAACAAATGGTAGCTCTAAGTCATAGTTCCCAAACACTGGGATATAATGAATAATAATGATACTCCTTGTTTATACAAAAGAAAAGGCTTTAGCAACTCAATAAAGTTTTATTATTTATTTCCATTTTCTCTATGTTATCTTCAACATTGCTGGTGTTAATGCTTGGTATGTTTACGAAGCATGAACAGTGTACAGAAATGGACAAACAGTACATTTGGAAAAAATAATCTTTGCTTTTAGCCATACTTTTTCACTTGTACCTGTTTTGCGAAATCTGGCTGTCATGAGCGATACAATCGATAAAATGATAAAATCGATATGTAACGTTTCCAAGATTTTGGTTAAATTGACCTATTACAGTGTCTGTGGTGGCTTTAGTTAAAATATAACTAACATTCTCTCGTGTTCCATATTGGAACAACGAAGATATAAGACTGAGTTTTCGTAGTTTAATAACATGATCACGACATGTCACTCCCCTCTGTGAGCAAATATATCAGGGAATACGAAAAAAAGAGTAAAACCTGTAGAGCGTAGCAACTCCCTGATGGTATAGTTTGCCTACGAACACAGCGATCGCTGTGCTACAAACACCGTCTGCCAAGAATAATTACATGTCTTTACATACAATTACACGTATATGTATGATTACGTGGTATCAAGGTATATATAGCTCGTTACATTACTGTTATTATTTTTTTTTTTTGTGTGTGTGTTGGAAAATAATCGAACAGTTCACTTTACATAATAACATTTGCAGACCTTTGCCCGACATTGTATTCCCATCAATGATGCGGTTGAGTTACGCCGGCTGCGTCTCTCAATGGAATCGTCAAGCCACATCCTCCGTTTTGCCTTTTTCTCTTTCTTTTGCAATTCGATGTTTATCTTTCTTTTCTTTTTTTTTTCCTTGGTGCGTTAGTCACTTATCCCACCCAGTCATTGTGCATATAAGCAGATCGGTGCATTTGTCCGTCTGTCCGTCTTTCCGTTAGTCATTCACTCACTCAGGGACATGATCGAAAGAGAAACCTTCAGTCATCGACCACCAATTTTGAATCGTGGTGAAAATCGCAATGATATGGAATCAACGCAAAACTCAGAAACACACACGGATTAAGAAGAAGAATAAGACAGACAAAAAAAATCACGTTTCAAACGATCTTGAAAAGTTTTGAATTGTAGTCTTTCATTTATGATAGTTAAAGGATTCGGATTAATTCAAAAAGAAAAAAAGAGAGTACAAACCAAGACATCGTCTTAAAAATAGGAGAAGAAATTATATCACTATATGAATATAGCTAAGAAGATGTGATGACGTCATACAAACGAAACGTAATACCTTAGGTCATGATTGCCCGATACCGATGATAGAGGTACAACAAACCTTAACCTCTCTCAGATTCTACGTTCGTGGGGGTAGTGGTGTTATTTTGTTGATCTTTTAGCCATAAGTGATGTCATTTTATTTCTTGTTATGTAATGTTTCTTCTGATGTTGTTGTTTTCACTTATTCGATCGCCATCATGCCGGTTCAATACATTTAATGGTTCGCCGAACATGTCCTAACGAAAAGAAAAAAAAAACACAGAAACAAACAAACACAGAAACAAACAAACAAACAAACAAACAAACGAACGAACAAACAAACAAACAGACAAAAAGCAACAGAAAAAAGCAAGATGAAAATAAATATGCTAAGTATGGTAAAGCTATCATAAGTTGTCTAATGTTACGACATCAATTATCCAGGCTTGTACTTGACGGCCTCAAGGCACGTGGTTGCACAAGGCACTCTTGAAATGCAAGTTAAGTGAAAAGTTAAATGACAAGCGTTTGCAGTGTTTAAGCCACGTGTCGGGATACGTGACAAATGTTAATGATGTATCATTCGTTGTAATTCTATTCTATTGTTTCCTGATGAGACTGATTTTGTATTTTATCTTGAATGCATACGTTTTTGTTTTCTTGCTGGTTGGCTTCTCCAAACGATGAAAAGAAGCAATTTTCGGAGGTTATGGTACCTCATGTGAATGCATTTGTAATATGTTCTGTCATTAATTCCTTCGTGAGTTGCATGTTGCTTCCTGTCAGCAAAATGTGCAAGGAAAACGGCACTATTTTGACAATCATTTCCGAACTTTGACCCCATGAAACCTGAAGAGAGAGGCAGCCACGTGGAAAATGATCATGGATAGAAGTGCCCCATTCAGACCCATGAAGGTACTACCCTGACAGGGTACTATTTCCTTGGTTGAATTGTGGTGATCGACTGACCCGTACGTAATCGTAATACATCTATTCCTTCTGAATATAATTTATTTTCATTTTTCTTTATCGTTCTCCCTATGCTGCTGCTGTATATACGTAGATGAAATGGAGATTGCGACCCTGCCGGTGCAGGAGCAGATGTTCCACTACGTATCCAATGGCAACATCACCAAGCTGACCTACCTCCTGGAACAGAAAGACGAGACCGGCCTCGACATCGATCTACAGAATCCAGATGGACTCACCCCTCTAGGGATTGCAATCAGAGAGGGCTTTCTCAGTAAGCGACTTCATTTTTGAAATTTCGTTGACGAATTTAACAGAAATGAATCTAGTTCCGGGGATGACTTGGAAAAGCGAATATCGGAAATTATTTGACAACTTAACACTTTAAAGAAAGGAAATGTCTGTAAATTCACAGAAAATGAAACAAAGAAATGTAACAGGAATACAAAAACTGTTCTGGCAAATATTTGCCAGGAAATGTCTGTATTTCTTATTTATTTCTTTGTTTTTATTTCTCTCAATGTGCAGATATTTTTAACAGTGCAAAAACATGACACCTCAAGAATGTCTTTTTTCCGTTACACCTCTAACGGACTCAAGCTTAAACCGCTCACCCTAATGGCAAGAGATAACTCAATTCCGCTAGAGATATGTTTCTGTTGCCTTTAAACTAAGTCCACCATATTGCTCGTTGAGTCCCAAAAGAGAACGAAACCAGTTGTAAATGAGGAGTAGATTGGTCTGCTGTTTGCTAAATGATTTTAATCTACTCGATTATCTGTCATTTTGAAACTCAGTAAGAGCCATTGATAAGAGTCGCTGGCATACATTAGTGACAATAAACACACAGATGGCTTTGCATTATCACCGGGTATGCATCTCATGCAATAGCACAGCGCCATGACAGACAGACAGACTGTACATCTTATAAATCTTTTAATCGGTTGTTTTGTCCTTTTCCTACTCATGAGGCTATGTGTCATCCTGCTAACGTGTTCAAAAGTCTTTTTCTTTCCGAATTACATTGCCTGAAAATCGTTGATGTTGCATTACGCATCATGAATATTTAAACAAGGTATGATCTAACAGTGCCAGTCAGTGGCTGCGGCTTCCTAAGCCAACTGAATAGAGGAATACGGCAGTGTCTCGGTAGATCAAAAATGGATAGGTGACGAGTCTAGTTGAGTTGTCACAACCATTGTCTTTCTCTGGACACTGTCACACCCTTGCATACGTTATATGCACAGTTGTACTGACCCTTGGCTGCTAATTTGAAAGACAAAAAAAACAACAACAAACAAACAAACAAAAAAGGCCAAAAAAAAAAAAACTAGACTGAATCTCAGACAACGAAAAACAAAAAGGAAGTGACTTATAATAGCCAGCTTCTACTTGGATGCTAAGAAAATTGATGTTACTTGAGTCTTGGGGGTCACGTCTAAAAGCTGCGTAGTCACGTGACGTTTCTAATCAATATTTGTTTCATATCGTATTCAAATTATAAACTCAAAAGGTGCAATTACAAAAGATTGTAAGCTTTTCACTGGGGAAAGTCTTCAACTCGAAAAATGTAACTATTACGTCATCAGATAAGAAATCGCGGATAATAATGCACCTGGGTCACAATTAAATCTGATGACCAAAGCTATACCTCATTACACATCATAAGCAGTCTAGAATAAAAAAGAAAGCGTAATAACACGACACAAGTTTATCCATATTGAGATAAACTCTAACGTGATGAAGCAGATGTCATAAAGGTAGCCTAACCTAGTCGAATGCTATTTGGGTCTTTGATGTGGTGGAGCAGATGTCATGCAGGTAGCCTATAGTCTAGAAGAGTGCGGTTTGGGTTGGTGACATGGACTTAGATTACATTGATCGAGAAAACTTCCGTCAGAATCTTATTCTAACGTGAAATTGGAAACTAAACAGTAGATCACCGAAGCATAACCAAAGTAGAGAAGTTAGAATAAAAAACTACTTGTTATGGTTTCAAAGAAAGCTGTCCACCTTTCGCACAAACAGCAGTCTACTAGCTACGTATTTCCCGCTCATATTATGTCTTAGCAATGCGGGCTGGACACGTCGTTCTCATTTACATTACCTGCTTTATATACGATTTTACCTCTTGTGAATTAAGGTATCTTTTTTTTTACCTCCCTCGCCATCACCTTTTTAAAGTTGTGGTGTACAGGTTACTAGACCATGGCGCTCGCATCGGAGACGCTTTACTGAGAGCAGTCGACAGCGACTTCCAACAGGCGGTGACCGTACTACTCGAGTACGCGCTCGATCAGGTAAGACAAATACACACACACGCACACACAAATATATATATATATATATAAGTATAAAGTATATATGTCATACTGAAATATAAATGGCACATTATTTTGATTTCCCAATGGGAGCATGATACGTGTCGTTTATGTGAAATCTTGTCAATATTCTGTCACCTTTGTCTCGCGAAGGCGTCATGTTTATACCCATACAGGGAGAGAGGGCCTCTTCCCATTGTCTCAGTTGGCGAAACGTATACGCCACAGCTCGAGAGAAGAATGTGACACTATTTCACCTTATGTGAATGATGTGTATCTAGACATCCAAACGTACACTCACCTTTAATGGTATTGTCAGATTCATGGACCTGTAATGATTTTTTTTCTATATATGTATGTAATTACTCATTATATCGTAATTCTCTACTTTTCTTTTGTTGTTGGGGCGCCTCAAAGCTTTTTTTTAAGGATCGGAGGTACAAGCGTTCCTTTAGTCCTTGTCCTTGAGCATTTTGTGAAGATCATGAACAATCGATAAGGTAGGCCGCCAGAAAGTCTCCCCACACCTCACATCTTTCATGGTGTTGGGGATGCTGATGCGGTCAGTCATGTACAGTAGCCGTTACGACACTGCGTCTAGTTTTACAGAGACTTGTCCCATGTATTACATAATACTTCATCGAGGACAAGCGAAACTTTGCAATTTATTGATCTAACTTGATGTTTATCTTCGAATTATGAATTTGTACTATACGACTGTAACCTATAAGAAGATGAAAATATTAACGATAGGAATTTGCAATTGCGTCTGCAGTTCTTTCCACTTGCGATTACACGATGGTTTTATAGATTTCAAAACTGTTTAAGTAAGACCGAAGTCAAGTCCACATTTTCAACGGATCGAAAGGTGTTAAGCCTACCAAGGGTTACGTAAACAATCTCAGGTATAGATTTCTAATCAAGGAAAATGAGCCACATTTGATGCTCTTGTCAGGCGACCGTGAGAGTTGGATGTGACGTTTCGTGTTCTGCTGGGAATGTTTCAAGAATCGCGTCAGAGTAGGATGAGTTCCAAAAGGTGTTAGCGTTTACGAGAGCAAACTACGCTATGACTTTCCAATCAACGAAGATAAACAACATTGGAAACCACGATTTAAAAGTGACACAGTTGGCAGGCGACCGTTGCGTTGGATATGGCAGCTCATCTCCCTAACGTGTATTATTGGACGTTTTTCAGAAATCTCATCCATTGAAAGAGGATGAAGTAATTGATGCGTTACAGCTATCAATAACAACGGTATGGTCTAATGGCCAGTTTGACAAAACACAAGTAATTACAAATTAAACATCCGGATGGCACCCGATTAACCTCCGAGGTGTTCCTTAGTTATGGTCAAATGTGTTGCTTCGGTTGAAAGATTCCGTGTATTTGTATTGGCTCGACACTAGAAGAGTATTAAAGACCTCCGCAACAGCGAAAGCAATATAAAAAAAATATATAAAACCAAAAAACGAAACGGAAAATAATAGAAACAAAAACAAAACAACAGATGGTCGTTTCATTAAGTTAACGTTAAAACTACACCGATTACTACGAACTATTTGTCGCCAGCAGTTTTTTAATGGACCAAAATGGGTGTTGTCGCCTTCATGTTTCGTAGTGCTATTTTGGTGGAAGGGGGGGGGGGGCTGGTATAAAGATGACAATGTCTAGCTCCAATGAGCATTGTGGGGCCGTATGATCTGAGTGTTCGTTCGTGGATGACGTGAGATTTGGTTTACCAATCCAATCGTAAGAGAGTTGCCCTCACAATTTGGTCGCGCAGTTAACAGGTTCGCACAGATTTACTTTTTCATGTTTAACATGTGTTTACCCCATGGTTGTCGTGCTAAAATTTCGAGATACTTAAAAAGCCTGAGCACAATACAAAGTCGCTACGACGCCCTTCCAAAACTAGAAGTGTCATAAGGGAAACTATTGACAGGATTTCGGAAATTACCACACGGGCATGTTGGGGTTGGGCCGAGGAAGGAGCGGCTGAAAAATCGGGAAACTCATGGGTCTGGAAGACGAACAGGTTTCTCCTTTAGTGAGAGGCATACTACTCCGGGTCTACTAGCATCCTGCGGACCTGCTTGTGTTCTGGTTCCCACGATTCAGCGAGTATATCGAGAGTCGATTTGCTATCCGGCCCTTGTATTGGTCAGTCATCGGAACGGGGCTTTATTTAAAATAATTTACAGATGTTAAGGTAGAGTTTCTTGTATGAGTAATGTTGGATCCGATATCATACTTAGATGGTTTAATACAATGCATCACTTATCAACCACTAACACTTTAAAAAAACAAGAGCACTCTTGATTACTGACGTTATCGTTAGTGTTAAGTTACGTAACTGAACTCCTCATCGTCATCCAATGTCATGTCAATTCCTGTATCATGTGAAGTATGCAACGATTAAGAGAGGAAAGATTCAAAAATCGATATGTACCAGTTAAAATCGAAATGTACCAGTTATGCGAAAACGCATTCCGAAGAGTCCTACAATAGCCCGATTACATTTGGTAAAGGTGATCGTGAAATGTGAAGAATCGTGTTGCTAATGTAGTGAAAAAGGTAACTGAACGGTCGATGCGGCTTTGCCTTGTTTTGCAAAAATAAGCTTTGTCTTAAACATCAAAATCATGATTACGTACCCTACTAGACCTTTTTTTCCGTATGAAAGCTATAGTTTACCTTTTATTAGTAAGTATAAACTTGCCAAAGAAAATACATTCAATGAACTAAAGAAAGAGTGTAACACTCCAGCAATCTTCTTTCCTTTTTTGATGTTGTTAAATGCCACTCCTGTATTACCGAACAGACGAGAGAGAAAAAAACCGAAAGAAAAAAATTCTAGACCTTGAACATTAAGCTGAAAGGTGAATCTCAAGATGTCGATTTCTTTATTACCTTGCGAGCCTGCGTAATTTTATCTTTGTGTGTGCATGTTAGGATCTGTTCGTATGTGCACATGTGCGTATTGTTTACATGTCTATATATGCCAGTGTTGAATAATATGTCCTTTTGCTGTCGCCGAACATGACCTCGAAATATTTTTAGCGGCATGCTGCCTACAATGGTTGCTAACTTCAATATGGTTTTATTAAATAAACGTTGATGTTAAATCAATTAGCGGACGATGAGACAGAGGCGCTTTTGAAAAGGTTTTAAATGAGGCTTGATTACAGTACAACGAACTGTTTGTAAAAGTACACAAAATAAAGCAGACGGAACAAGGTGATTAAATTATTTGACATTTTCCAACTTGTCCTGCATATGGAGGAGGGAAGGGGGGGGGGGGAGAATGAATAAAGAAGAAGAAAGAATGAAAGGAAAAGAGCATTAAGTGTCCTAAAATAATTTTCTTGACGTAGTGTAAAACGCTTAATCAAAGTTTTGTCCAAAGTACCCGGAAACATTCGTTAATCCACGATATTTTTGCAGTAGTAATTGACGAACGTAAAAAACAAAATCAAAGCTGCAACGTAGGGTAGAGGGAAGTCATTGTTATTTTTAATTAGTTAACCGCATATTGTAACAACCTACGGAATGTCAAAAACTGTGACAGCGTATGGAACTACTGTGTGATTTCTTCTTAGAGTTAAATTGCTAGAAGCATCTCAACATCTCATCTTGCCGTATTTAAACTTACTTCTATAACCAAATATAGAACAACATAAGGCACTGACGGCAATAAAATTGCACCATAACTGTCGACAACTTCGTAAAGCTAAATCTACCGTCCTCATTCTTCGGATAAGAGAGGGTTTTCAGAAACGTCTGCGATGGCAGTTTGTGGCGAGATTTCAAATTTAGCCAAAATAACAAAAAACGTAGAAAACATGATAACAAGGGACTGAAAAAATGTCAACAGTAATTGATGACGCTCTTTGCTTCTTATTCTTTTCGATCTTTCATTTATAAATTATAGATATGCCGAGACTGACGAAAATGGTCATAATCAATAACTGGTGTTTGACGAAGTTGAACTTTGTTCACTAAGCTATGCTGTCGATTGTAACAAAATGATCAGTAAAGCAACAAATGTAAGGAAGTTGAGGTCTTAAATGGAAGCAATTTTTACATCAATATTTTACTTGTAAAGATGAAGTTAAAATGCGTACCGGTACTGCAGTATCTTTGTTTCATTATTTACGGCAAGTGTAAAGACAAGGTCATCTGCATTAGATGATTCTAGATTCATAGGAGGACTGTGAGTCACGATTATTGTTGAACGGAGGAAGTAAAACTACTGCTGCATCTTGGAAAGTCGTAACAATCGAAGAAAGAGAAAGAAAAAGAAAGAATGAAAAAATGGAAATACCAACAGAAAATGTTGGCGAGTTTGTTCATCTTCGAATGATACCGCAAAACACAGGCTTGTTATCCATTGAACCATTGGAAGAGGTGGACGGGAAGGGTGTGGGGGAGGGGTGGGATGACTTATTGTATAATTTACAATGACTGGCTACGTTAATAGTGATAACCTTCATGATGACGTGTTTTTAATTAGAGAAACAGAAGAGCGGTTGTGGTTGTTGTTTCAACGAAATTCATTAGTAGGCCAAGTTACGTGTTTTTTTTTTTCCTCATACTTCCTGCCTCCTTGGTAATAATAATCACTAGTATGTGAATAATTGAGCTATAAAACTTGTACATCTACAATAAAATTACGGAAATGATTGTCTGGGTTTCTGTAGCTTAATCTTACTCGGTTTTTGTTACTACTTTAAGTCACCAATGCTCTTGATGTATAGGGTCTGATTGCGTGAATGTGACTTCTTCCTTGTAAATTTGCTATACTGAGAGAAGAAATATAGTAATGGTGATGGTGACAACGGTAACTATTTTGACAATGCTGTTGGTGCTGCTTCCGATGTGGATGATGATTTTGACGATGATGTAGTAAATGATGGTGATGGCGATGATGATGATGATGACGATGATGATAAATATAATGTTGATCATGATAATGATGATGACGACGGTGAAAATTACAATGATGGTGAAGATGATATTGATGATTATGATGATGATCATGGCCATAATGTTGAGGATAATTGCGATGACAGTTGTATTAATGATCTTGTTAATGATGATGATGATGGTGATGATGATGATGATAATGATGATAATGAGGGTGATAATGATGATAGTGATTGTATTGACGATGACCGTTCTGATAGCGTTAATTAGTATTGTAGTCTTGGAGCATTAACCTAGTTACAGCGTTGACAGTTATAATACTGTCTACGTGCACTGTTGGCCGGTGATCTACGACCAAGCAGTCGAGACTGCGACAATCTACTGCAGGGGTTTTGACGGAAACGTCTGCATGAGAAAGGAAATCACTTATTTTTTTTTTCAGTATTATTAAAGAAGCTGTTGGAGTTGTGGAACCTACGCGACGATGACACGAAGCCGTTATTTAATTAAATTCAACCTGATGCTTTTAAGAAAAATTAATTATGCATACATAATAGTTCCCTTCGGAAAACGTGGGATGAATCACATTAATCAATGTTTTGTGCAGTCTTTCAAACGTCACGTGGTCAAATACTGTGCTTTAATTAATCCCAAAAGATCTTTGCAAAGTCAAGGGAGGTTTAATTGTCGCTCTTTAGTTATTCCCCTGTTAGGGCTCATACATTTCTTTAATCCCTACGCTTTCTTATTGTATATATTTCGTGCAAGCTTGTTTCATAATTCTGCACTTGACCACGTGGAGTTTCGAATTAAATAAGAGAATATTAGTACTCCGATGTGACGTCACTATGAAATGAAGTGGATAACTTTTTAGTTAATGCTTGCAGAATTTCGTTTTCCAGACATACAGTATACTATAAGACCATAATTCTATTTCTAAGATTACACTAGTGAATGGCGACCGTTGGTTAAACAAAAAAAAAAAATGCAAAATAGAAACATCAAGTTGCCCATTGACTTTTCAATAAGAATCAGACAGCCGTTGACAGGTTATAGAAAGCTGTCTCTTAGCAATAAGAATAAACAATTAAAAATCATATTAACTACCATAGTTGTCTATGTGAGCTATTGTATGGAGTATTTTAACGTCCTGGACAGATCTATCCTAAAACTCTGCCCCAGCCTGAACAATAGAAACGAGATAGGATCAGCTTGCAAGCATGGAAAGAAGCACCTATTCTGAAATTTAATTACAGATTAAAACTGAAACCAATGAGCTGATACTGCCCATCCAGCTCACAGAATGCTTTTACCCTGAAGAGTGAGGATCATATTTCCTTAGGAAACAGTGTAGATATGGCATTGTAAGCTAAACATATATCTATATATATATATATATATCTATATATATATATATGCTTCATTTTGCACTTAGCAATAATTTTATTAGAGCATGAAGCTTATCTTTTTGTAGTAACAGAAGGCATCCCCTAGGAACTGACAAATATAAACAATGAAGTACCACTTCAATGACTTCGTGTACTTATGTTATTACGTTAATCCATAAATGCGTCACCCTGGATGATCATAGTCACGTGGTGCATATAGTGCGAATACGCGTCACACTTCGTATTTCATTATTCAGAAGAGTATGCATCTTTTCACAGTATATTGTTATTCTAATTTTGTTTAGTAGGTTACGACCAACCCCACCCCCTGATCATATTTTACCCTTTACATTAGCTCCTTCCCATGCTCTCAATTAGTAATATACAGGCGATGTTTAAGGCTGGAAGATGAGTTGAAAATTTTCACTGAAAATCATATTTAACGGAATACGCCATAGTCACCATATAAAATAAAATAAAATGTTAAAGCCCCATTTTTGCCCCCATGAATATTTATATCCCTTCCCACTGGTCTGTTTGATTTCAAGTAACGGTGATTGGCTGCTGTACTTTCTTGGAGAGTTTGTATTTTGTAGTTCCAACGAAAATGTCGAGACAATTTCTATATTCAAACATCTGCAGGATGACTGCATAGTTCTCTTTCCCATTTTGTGACAGATGATTTTTTCCTAATACGAACTTCTCTTTCCAGGAACACTGACGAAGAACAGCGGCAGATGATCAAGCGATTGTCAGTGCAACTCATATTCCAGCTTTAATTTATAAATGTTTCCCCACAGTTTGCTCAGTGAAAAAAGAATGGATTTGTGTTTCAAATTTAGAAACCAAATGCAGCGACGTATATTTTAGTTTATGAGTGGAGTCTGCAGTGGGAATTTAAGGCTGAAATTTAGTCCTCAACCACACTCAGTATCATCACTCGCGGTGTAAAGTACCTTACACCTCGACCTCCAAAATTCTCTTTCGACAGAATGTTTATTACGTTTTATTTGTTTTCTGTAACACTCATGTAATGGGGTAAACATTTCAGTTTTGAGTCTTCGTGTAGGGAAATGTAATGTCATATAACCAGTAAGAATGAAAAACTAACCATTAAACACAGTCCACTATGTTTTAATAACATCGTTCTTGTTAACTGACGACATTTGTATTTGTTAAGAGGCATGTCCAAAAACTGAACCTCAGATGACCCCGATGCTTGTCACGGCTTTGCCTCATTGGCACTACAGCCTTTAAATCGGCTTTTTATAGTTTGATGAATTTTATGAGTAAAGATAAAAGTAAAGATTTTACCATCTTACTTTATGAAACTGTTCATTAGTTACATGAACGTTTTGCTAGGTAGTAACCTGTCTTTGTATCAGTACAACGTTTTACTCATCTATAGCTAAGATTGGTATCTAAGAATATTTTACTAAACCAGTCAACTGTTATTTAGATGGAGATATAACGCTTGGAAGTAATGTTTGCCACGCCATAGTTACAAAGACCTATCGTCTTTCTTATCCTTCTTTATAAATATACGGGACTGGAAAGTCACCCAAGTGGCATTTGTCGTCTGCTGCAGATACAATAAGACTGTAGGGGGGAAAATGAAGCGTGTGCGTTATGTCAACAAATGGAAAAATGGTCTACGTCTACCTGTTTCAGGGAACTTCCCGAAACTCCTCATATAGTTTTCAAAATGTTAGACTTCTGCCTTTTGGCCTCATTTTCAGGAGGTAAATGGTTCCAGTTATTTCAATTAAACTGTCGTTTCAAGTTTGACGTTCATGTCATCTTCTCTGAAAGTGTTGGCAGTACAAACCTATGATTGAAAGTGTTTAAAGATTAGTTGACGTTAGTGATGTTTTCGGATAAATCAGTTTCCTGGCTGAGTTGAATGTCATCGAACTTGAATTGCCTAAAGGATGAAATAAATACTTCTGAGCAAACCGTGCAACATATCTGCAACCGAATGTCATGTCTGAAAGTACTAGCATTCAGTAACGTTTAATTGGTATCACTATATCAATAATTATTAACCGTCGTGTATTTGTAGCATACAATGCATGTACGTAACTGTTTAATGTCTCGTGTTTCGCAGATTATTCTAACAGCGGAATGTCAGTTACTAATGATATTGGAGCAAGTCATGTGGTGTAGCCTAAGGTTGTAAAATGAATACATAGATATTTCGTTAGGCTTCTGACTCGCGGCTTATACCGTCACATAATGGAGTCTCGTCTGCCGAAAAGACGGTTACGTAATTATGATCAAGTCGGATTAAATCGTATGGAGAATCTTGCATGTTAAACATTCGCATGCAGCTTGAAACACATCACGACTCTTTCTGTATATGTTATCATTTAATTAGTGGTAATAGTGCTAGACTTTAATCGAATTTCAAAGGTTGATAAAAAGCTATTGGTGCAAACGACGAAGATTAAAACACGCGGGACAATATTTTCATCTGTTCAAAAAAAAAAAAAAGAAAAGGTTCCTAACAAGAAAGTCAAGATAAATTACTGGGAAGAGGACGTTCTTTGTTTTAATTATGCTAGAGAAACGACCTTCATAAAAACAACAGCGTCTGTCGTTGGGAGCCCGCTATGTTCATTCGTGCGATATGAAATTGTCTGACATATCTAGTACATGCATGACCTCCTTAAACCAAGTCCCACTTCTCGTCGTTGCAGATAAGTATTGAAATTTCAATTTCGCTGGCATCACTACACCAATGAATACCTCAATATCTCGTCATCCGGCAAACCTTACAGTCTTAAACAAAAAATGTGCCTACGTGCCGACGATAAATAAGGGAAAGGACATTGCCCCAGAGACAGTGGTATCCCCTGAAGACAATGAAGTCACCAGCTTTTATATAAACGACCAGATATCCTTATCTACCTACATACGAGTTCATTTAAAGCAGGATGTGCTGTTCAAAGAAGAAAAAAATATCGCCTTTATTGACTAATTTTCCACCTTTCTCTTCCATTTAATACCCAATCTTTGCCACCTTTCTTTTAGGAGAAATGTCTTTAATTAGAGTGTTAAAGGGAAATAAGGCTTTTGCTTTACAGAAATCGATCATATTTTTACAACCAAAGTTTGGGGATATAGAATCATGATAGATCATTCAAAAGAAGCAAGGACAGTGGCCTTCGTTTCAGTTTCTCACAGTTAGAAATCAAGTTACTTGCTTACTCAAGAATAATTTGTTCCCCCCCCCCCCCCCGAAATTTCCAAATTTCAAATGATGCATCTTCAGTTACTCATCATAATGTTTTGAGGGGGATGAAGCTATTGCAGATGTTCAACGAGGACGGAGACCGGCTGGTTTGATGATGGTTAAACACATTTTCTTTGAATGCCGTGTCTGTGTATTCTAGTAAACGCCCTATTTTCCGTTAAATTTTACTAAAGAAAGAAGGATAAATTATTAGCGAAAACCAGGTCCTGCTGTAAATGTGTGCGGTGATGTTTTATGGACAGATTGACAGATCGTCGCGGCAACCTGTATTTATTTATGGTTGGGCTTTTCCACAAAGATCGATCAAACCTTGATCGCCGGTGGTATCAATCGGCATTGATCAATCATTGTTTCACGGATAGTTTGATCAATAGTGCATACACGTCGACATGTTTGATCGAAGTTTGATCAATCGTTGATGGATTAACACTTAATAATTGATCCCGATCATAAAAGAAAGACGTCAAACGAGGAATTGGTAACATATTCTTGTTAATAAATAGGTATTCAAACAACTGTGCATCTTTTTTTGCAACCTCACCTCCTTGATGCAATGGACATAACATAATGTCTATATTAGCCGTCTTTTTTATTTAACCGATAGATTTTTTTTCGTAACACATGAATCTCAAAATCAGAAAGAAAGAAAAAAAAAGTGATTATCAAGCGATCAGTTTAAGAAGCAATGTTACTGAACTTTATCAGTGGGTTTTATGCTTCATTTTCTCTGTCGGTGTCTGACAGGTACCGGAAGTTCGAGACTCAGTACTAAAATGCCAGTGCGAAACAAACGACATGCATCCTGACGTCACACCGATAGTGAGGGCAGCACAGAAGAATAACTTCACGTTGGTGAAAGTAAGTATTGTGTGAGCGATTATCTTGTTTCTGCGATCTATGAGAGAGAGGGAAAGTTTTTTTTTTCTTTTCCCCAAAACTTTAGTACAATGAGGCAGCATGATCTAAAGATAAAAGAAGGATTAACTATTTTGTTTTTGAGCCAATTCTCCATTGAATGGTCTAATCTCCTCACCACGTTTGACCTACAGTATTATATGCGTTTTTAAGGGAAAGAAATATGTGTCTAAGTTTTACCATTCAATGAGTATACAAAAGAGAGAAAATATATGATACCGTGGTATTTCAGTGCCGTTTTATCATCAAAACATTGTACGATCAATGTAAATCGCAAGGCCTATTAGAGACACACCTGCTATTAGAGTCACTATTCAAATGAACTTTTTCGCCCCTCCTGACATTCAAAATCGTCCACACTTAGTCAGACTCGAAATCGCTGGTTTTGACATGAAAAAAAAAAAAAATATATATATCATACTGCAGATTGACTGGTGCACGTACAAGGATCATTACGGTAAGGTCGGTCTTGGGTGCTCGTTTTGTGATAGTCAAAAAAAAATACATAACTCTGTTCCTTACGGTGTGACAAAACCTGTGACCCAAAATTTATAAAAAAGTACTGGTGAACTATTTTAAAACTAAATATTGCCGAAAGATGATGACGGCATGAGTCACTTATAAAATGTTGTTTTGGCGTCCCATACAACTGGACGTAAAAGAAGAGACCCTCACAGGGAAGTGAGTGTGGGGAAAAAAAAAAAAAAAAAAAACGCTTATTTTTGACAGAACGTAAATTCGATCAACTCTGATGCCATCCATTTCTCTCTGACTTTGTTATCATTCGCTAAGTTTCTGTACCATTAATTTTCTCGTAAGAAGCATATTCGGTATACCTTGCCCCTATATCTGAATATCCGTGTGCAGCACTGACATTTGTCTGTATATCGCCCTCGTATACTAGTATATTACCTCCCACAACTGGGATGTCCCCTACGCTGACTTTCTCGTTGTTGTGTATCCTCGTATTCCCCTCGTCCTCAAGTATAGAAGCGAGGATCATTGATTCTGGTAAGGAGACATTTGTCTGGCATGTCTCGATGCTGGATGGTGTCCTCTTATTTCATGTGCAGATGAGTCCTTGCCTCTATAACCACACGGAAGTCCATGGATTTCCGGTGAACAAACGTAATTAGTATCGGCGTGTCCCCACACTGATGTCCTCTTACTGTATGTTCAGATGTTCTGTGTCTTAATCAACGTACCGAGGACCATTGATTTAAGGGGGAACAGACATATTATTGGCATTTCGCCATATTGAAGTCCTCTTCTTGTATGCCCCTGGTATTTCTGGCCTCAAAATCGAATCATGCGAAAGATCATGGATACTAATTTACATACCCAAACTTTTGGAAAATGTCCCCAGATATTAGTGTTCCATCTTCCATATCTTCGTTCTTATTAATCGTGTGAAAGACCAGTGATTTCAATTGTGGCGAACAAACACCTACCCCTTCATCCGAGGAGAGAAGTAAATGGAGCGAAACATAACAGTGACCTTATTTTGGAGATCTTATACCAGCCAACATTTTCGAATTCTTTTCAAACATACTTTACTTTTCTTTTTTAGAATTCACAGGTTGACATTTTTGGTGACATTTTTAAAATAGGTAAAAGTAATATAGAATATTTTTTTATTCTTTGACAAGTCTTTTTTTGACGAGGTTGCATGTATAAAAAATAAATTCTTATTTTTTATATCCACTAAAAACGAAAGTAACAAGAATTTACCAGCAGGCTCCCCTATTCACTATCTTTTGAAATGTCAGACTTATTTCAGTGACATGGGGTGATCATGATTTCTTCGTTCCGTGACGTTATGTACCAGTTAGATAAAATATCAACAACAAAAAATGTAAAGAAAATTAAAAGCTGTCAGTAAGGCATCTGTCGCTTCTCAGAAAGAAATATTTAAAATGTGACTTGGAGATTGATGAAGATTAAATAAGGTATTAAACAGATGTTATAACGTTATCTCTTGTGGCGAAGTTTCTCTTCTCGTGCAGCAGACCGTAACAACATTTCAGCAGAAAATGTTGGTTTTCATTCTGAGAAATTATAACGAAGAGGAAAATTCTTACCAGACCATGACGATACATAAAAAATAAAGTCAAATAAAGTCAAAGAACCCTTCCACACATCGGCCAGCAACCGTCTGTGGGCTATGGACGTGTTGGTTGTGTGTCAAATTTTTTCATCTACTATACCAAGACATTTTTAGACAAGTTTCCTCTGTCACTTTGTTACAGTAAGATTTTTTGGTCCCCATTTTGTATTGTTTTTGCTTTCGTTTTCTGGTGAATTCATCTTCAGCATAGTCAGTGCTTTGTGTTGTGGGTTCGAGCGGCCATAAGTTGAAAGTCTCAAATAGCCTTCCTAGTTCACACTTTTCTTAGAGACCGTTTGTGGCCAGGCTGTCTTCCCTGATGAAAGTTTTGGTGGAACGTTTGGAAGAAACCTTAAAAGGATGATCTAACCACGAATATAGCTTTGATATGTTGAAGAGTAAGTTAATCTGACCATTACAACGAAACTTCCATTCAATTCCCATGTGTGGTTCCGGAGATATGAGCAGTTGAAGTTGCCACATTTGTTACCAACAGTTGACTTGAAGCAAGCAGGAGTGATGTCATCTCCCCACATTGATAAAGCATTTTATGTTTTTCTTTAAAATATACACCAAATTTAATACTTCAATATATAGTGATATCATAGTGTGAATGTATGAGGGGTATGAGAGTTTTGTAACCTTCACGTAACCAAGAAGGAAGGCTGACCACCTGCTGATTTCAAGGGCAAAATAATCAATTAAAAAATGAAGAAAACAAAAGACTCTTTAGCAATGTGAAGAGATGATGTCACTCCTGTTTGCTTCAAGTTCCCAGTTGGTAGCAAAGGGGGTAACTCGAACTGATAAAATCGC
Organism: Stichopus chloronotus; assembly: GCA_021234535.1. Lineage (NCBI taxonomy): Eukaryota > Metazoa > Echinodermata > Holothuroidea > Aspidochirotida > Stichopodidae > Stichopus > Stichopus chloronotus. The sequence goes on from CM037842.1 coordinate 11,361,517, forward strand.
GAGAACCATGCATGGGAACTGAATGGAAGTTTTACTATTAGGGTCACATTTACTTACTCTTAAACATATCAAAGCTAAATTTCTGGCTGGACTATCCTCTTAAAGCCAATGTCACGCTCGTTTGCCCGTCGCTTTCATGCATGGATACGTCGCATTCTCAATGTGTCGTGGTGATTGTCTGCAATGCACAATGCCAAATTAATCATGTGTTGTTTTATCGTACACGGCAATTAGATCTCGTTTTATCATGTGATTGTGATAACAGTACATTGGACAGCTGTCCAACCTATTAAAACGACGACCCGTTCAGGAGACAGATTACGGAATGGAGATTTCTTTAAACTTCATTTTTGACAAACGCTATAAAGATATGTCACATACTGTAGCAAGATGCTGAAACTGGTAACACAATTTCACCAACCAGATATGACTGTATACCTTGAGGGAGGGATGGGTTAATTTTTTGGAATACTTTTCAATATGTCATATTTTTTCAAGTGACCTTGCGGCCGAGGAGTCAAGGGTTGTGCCCTCCCAGAAGCGGTTCTTTTTCTTGCTTCGCAAGAGTGAAATGGCACCTGTGAAGAATGGGAAGATGATTACTGCCAAGCGAGGGGGTTATTTTCATCCAGAAATTTTCTCTCGCAATCTTTGCCAACCGATGGTGGCTCTCTTCTTAGATATTTTATCTACAATTCCAGTTCAATAATAAGTGATGATGGGTGCCACTTGAAGTCATTAGGGGAGAAAATGTCCACTTTTTTATCTGCTCATTTCCCAAGTTTTTGTTTTTATTTTTCCAGTTTTCAGTTTGCGCGGTGCACAAGAGTCTCTTCTGCTGTTTCTTCCAATAATATTCGAAATTTTACTTCCACATCAAGTATACTGCTAATAATTTATAGGAGTTATGATATGCAATAGGAATTAATTATCACTGGCCATTGGGCCACCAATCCACCCGGTGAACGTCAGTAGAACTTTCATGTAAAAAAATAACAACTTTTATTTAGTTCTAAAAGACATGCTTATGACTAAACGAAAACAAGGAGAGTCTCTTAACTGTTTAATACAAAGAAGTTTCCATAATTTTGCTTAATCAACGTTTACCTGAGTCGGTGCTGAGTATAAATAGGAAGAAAGAAGGCTGAAAAAATCATCAAACAGAAAGTCTGAAGAAGTCGACATTACGGTATGCAAAAGGAAGGGATTACACAATCTGGGAGGGTTTGTACTTACAGGGAGACTCACTTACTTAAACACTCACTTAAAATCAAAAGAAATGTTTGCTTCTGGAAGAGGAAAATATATCACAGACACTGATGATTAATGTTGAGATTAATGTTGGACAGAGCTGTTAGTCTGTGTTTCCTGCCTGTTGTCGTTCCATTGTTTTGTGTTCTTTGTATTTCCTTTCTCTTATTTCTTTGTTTTGCTTCATTTCTTTTGTCTTTTTATTTTTGTTTTTGTCCTTCTTCTCGTGTTCGTCTTTCCTTTGTATTTGCTTCATTTTTTCTTCTGTCTCTTTTTTTTCTTTTGTCTGTTAGTTTATTTGTTTGCCTGTGTGCTTGCTTGGGTGTTTTGAGTGTTATGTAATAGATAAAATGCCAACAACTTTTTTTTTTATTAAAGTAGACGATAAACTCAATTTGTAAAGTTGAAATTCGATATCATTTCTCGCTCAGTCACATTCCTAAACAGATAACTGTGTAAACTACACCTTGCGATTGAAGTGACTGAGGTTTGATTTGAACTTAAGTTATCATTTTTCAATAAGACTCCTGGTTACTCCTACTACTGGGTACTCCTGGTGGTACCTTAAAATTACACTCCTAACGGCTCTGATTTCATACCTGGGAGTTTGTTGGGAGTTTGTTGTAATTAATGGGTCATGACGCGCCAAGCGAACTCTGATATATTCGAAGGATCCAAAAATCACAATGAGTGATGAGAAAGTATGTTGAAGTAAGTAAAAAGTCACGTGTAGGCCAGAGTGAAATCCACGACAGGCACAGCATTATAGTAACAGCGCAGCAGGTTAGGCTTCGGACAACGTATTGAATAAGATGATAAGATGATAACACTAGGACGTACTATTCGATGTACTAGATAGTGCGTTAGCAAATATGTGTTACATCGGAGAGGGTTTTCTATAGGTCTGGATCACTAAATCGTTTCACCGCAAGGGATGACCCAGGTTTGCATAAGTTAACTGTACCAAAATTTTAGTGGTAGGCTTAATGCCCATGTCCATGGCATACGCAGTCGAATTTAGTAGCGTATCAGAGAATCGCTTTTAGAATGTTTTTACTGGGACAGGTCGAGAGGATTCAGAGAATAACGAATCATCCTTAGTGGAAACGAACAATGTGGTATCGCCAAAATAGGGATATATTTAGCACGAGCTTCTTTCACTTTTCTTTTTAAGTTTCTTTATATAAATTGCAAGTCAAGCAAGTGTTACACACGGCCATTGCAAAAGAGGAAAACTTGGGCCCCTTATCTTAGCTTCACACTGAAACGAAAAACGAAGAAGAGACAATAAAAATGAATTTAGAGAGGACTGCTAGCGATTTTATTTGCCACGAGTGACTGACCAGAGTATTTTATAGTTCCACAAGGAATGGTGCACCTGTCTCGATAATCTAAGCAGGCCAACATACCAAATTATACCCTACGGGATTTCAGGTAGGTTTAGCCCACATATTCAATGTGCTCGATGGTAAGGTGTGCACGTAGTCAGGGGTCCTCGTTCCGACAGATGACACATGATGATCATCAAGGGGGAAATGTTTCAAATAGAAATCTCAAGGTAGTCGACTGCGGTGACAGATTTTAGGTGACATACTGACATTAACGGTATCATTGCATATGTGTGCACTGATACGTATTTACTAAAGTACGAAAGCACAGGCAGAAAGACACGTGCACACGTGCATATATCATTAATTTCAACTTTGCACTAGATAACAGGGTTTTAATATGGGGTTCGATTATGTCCTTGTTATAAATTAAACATGTGAAAATTTAACTGTAAAGTACATCGACCTGGCATATACATACGATGCACACACTTCCAATAAAAAGTGAACTGAACTGCTGTCCAAATGCAGGCACAAACCCAATCCAAAATGATGAAAGTATATATATATACACACACACACATATGTATATATATATATATATATACATATGTTTGTGTGTGTATATATTTTTGTGTGTATATATTTTTGTGTGTGAATTATTGTGTGTAGGTGTATACCCGTAGAACCGACGGCAATTTGGCGTTGTAGTTAATCTTTATTGATTTTTTTATTTTAAGTAAATTATTACCATATGACTTGAAATCTGTTTCTAGTGAGTTTGTTTTACATTTAAAAGCTTATAAAATGTAGAGTAGGCTTGACAGAGAAATTCGTCACTCGACATTGCACAGTGCAAGTAGTTACTAGTAGTGATCGACACTCTCAGCTGTACTAGTACAGGGATATGTTTTCGACACTGCATAGCTATTCAGTTTTGTAATTAACTTTCGGTTGTAGGTAGGGGAATGACACTAATGTGAGGCTTTAACACATTTAGTCTTTCTTCATATTCTTACAGTCAGTCACATTGTGTGGCATGTCAATTTTACCTCATTTTTGGAATCAATCCCCTCCAGTGTAGCACATCCCCACCCCCCCCGTTCAACTTCAAATCGCTGTTAAGTAAGTACATTGTAACTGTTCGAAACCAAATCATTTTGTCTTACAGAAAAGCAATAAAATAATCACATGGTGCGGAAACCAGCAAGAGATATCTCTTTCCTAATTTTGCTTTTCAAAAAAAAAAAAAAAAAAATGTGCATGGCATGAATTTTATCTGAGTGGTATGACTTTCTGCAATGTGATTCCATGCGATATTAACAAGTCAGAAAAGAATTGATTTTGAGTAGGCGCATTAACCTTCATCGGAAGCGTACTGGGCAGCCAAACGTTTAATGATCATCCCGCATTTTGTAACCATGTATAAAATAAACTCCCTCTAAATTCGTACTTTCCTAGACTAAGTTGTGCTGCTTCTCCGACAAGTTATAGTACTAAAATGTACTCTTAGTACAACGGCCCCAGTACAATTTAATCTTGGAAGCTGTTAAACACGGCTTACTTCCTATATACGTGTAATCAAATTTCAGAAATCTTTTTTTACAGTGCCTACCTATCCAAGTTAGCAAGAAACTGACATTAAGTCAGAAAAGAATTGATTTTGAGTAGGCGCATTAACCTTCATCGGAAGCGTACTGGGCAGCCAAACGTTTAATGATCATCCCGCATTTTGTAACCATGTATAAAATAAACTCCCTCTAAATTCGTACTTTCCTAGACTAAGTTGTGCTGCTTCTCCGACAAGTTATAGTACTAAAATGTACTCTTAGTACAACGGCCCCAGTACAATTTAATCTTGGAAGCTGTTAAACACGGCTTACTTCCTATATACGTGTAATCAAATTTCAGAAATCTTTTTTTACAGTGCCTACCTATCCAAGTTAGCAAGAAACTGACATTAATCTTCTTTTTTTTTTTTTGAGTCTCCTCGTTTTATGTTCCTTTTCTTCAGTCTTTTCATGTAATTTTACTGAACTCTCTCTGCATCTTTCATTTTTTTTTATATGTCTCTCAAACTCTTCAACCTTCATTGGTAAAGGAGGTCATCAAATCGACTACACACTCTTTGCGTCGATATTATCCGCATTCATGCATTTCATGTTGCAAAATAATATACCGCAGGTTGTCGAGTTTTTATATGTAGCCACCAAAAAGCTGTTTTCCTCTTGTTAAGTTCTCATTAAATAAGAGGAAAATATTAAAAAAAAAAAATCTAAGACGAGCACACTGACGACAGAGAGGGAGAGGTGGAGAGATTGGCACATCAATCTTTGTGTCTATATTTTTTAGTTGGAGTCCATGTAGAACTGTACATGACAAACTATGTGTGTTACTAATGATTGATCAATGTAAATAACTCAAAATGAGTAACGTATAAGAGGCTCACATGTCTTGATATAGAAACAAGTAGATGAGGTTTTATCAATTTACATGTTAGGAATATTAAAAGATCAAATCGTTGCAATTAATAATGTAGGCCCAAAGTCCCTGCCGCGCTGGTTTCTCTCTGTTGTGTTTGGCTATATTGAATTAGAGACAACGATATGGATTTATTCCTTTCATCTGGGTTAGAGTTCCGAGGTTTAATTGTGTTATTTGCAAATTATCCGGCAAGCACTGGAAGACAGCCAAGTTGATTAGGTTTTTAGTTGTAACTTCATCTAGGTGGTAACCGGAAGATCCTTAGAATGTTGTATGTAATTGAAAGTTAGAATTCAATCTATGCATGTCTAAAGTTAATGATTTTATTTCCCCCCCCCCCCTTGGAATGACACTAGAGAAGATTAAGTGAGTGACGATGATGACATGATGATGACGATAATGATAAATATAAAGATGATAATGATGATGACGATAATGATGACAGTGATGATAATGATAGTGATGAAAATAATCACAATAATCATGAAAATTTAAATTTAATGGGATGGTGATAGTAGCAGTAATGGTGATGATGACGACGATAATGATGACAGTGATAATGATGATAGTGATGATGACAATAACGAAGAGAAGATGATGATGACAATAATGATGACAATGATGATGATAATTTAAAGATGATGAGATGATGATAGTAGCAGTAATGATTATGATGACGACGATAATGATGATAACGACGACGGCGATGATTATGGCGATGACGATGAATTGATGACCTGATGATGGTGATGATGATGATAACAATAATGATTTTTACGATGACGTTGATGACGACTACAATGATGACGATAATGATGATAGTGGTGGTGATGATGATGAAAACATCAATGATGAAAATATGACGATGGTAATGATAATAATGACGACCGTTAGATAAGGTAAAGATAAATAGCATGATGATGATAGTGTTAATGACGATCATGCTGATAATGATGATAACGACGATGACTACGATGATGATGAGGATATGGTGACATGATGATGGTGATGATGATAAAAGAATGATAGAAATATGACTGTGATAATGATACTGACTACGATGAAGATGATGATGATGATGATGGTGATGATGATGTTGATGATAAGGTAAAGCTGATACAATAATGATGGTGATGATGATGATGATGATTTTGACGAAAATCGACGATGGTGCATGGTCACAGTGACACTGAACCGTACCACACCGATCACAAAATGAAAACAGCAAAAAACAAAAACAAACAAACTAAATTGAAATGAATAAATGTGATAACTATGCATCAAACCAGAAAACAGGGTTCAATATAGTCCTGGATGTGACCATTCATTTCACAAGAGTTGCCTTAAAGTTTTTTTTTTATTGCTTATACTCTCCGACTGCGTTGATCGGCCTTTGCATAGGCTATGAGAAGAAACTAGACCACAACAGACCATAACTGTCGCGGTGTTATCATTCGCGAACCACGTATTCCGGTGTGAAGTGCTTCTGTGTATATAACTCACTGTGAATTCGATATTTTCTTTTTTGATTTGTTTGCAAAACATCATGAATTTGTCGCAAACTATAACACCGAAGAGCTTTCCCATTTGTTGTTAACATTAACATTCGCTAACAAAGACAACCCCCGTAATTCATGTAATTTCTCCGTTTCATAAATTACACTCATTACGTTTTCTTTATCTGTTTTTTCCTCCAAGGTTCTTTACGACATCGGTCTGAGGATTCCCGATATCAAAATGTCATCATTTGAATATTCAGCTAAAGACAGTCTACAGCGGTCCGTCGGTACCTTAGAGATATACAAAGGTCTTTCCAGCCCGGCTTACGTCTGTTTCTCGACTTCCGATCCGATCGGACGGGCCTTCAAGCTTTGCGCGACCTTGCATAAAGTCGGTCTGATGGAGGTGGAATTCAACCACAGTTACGTGCAGCTGGCGGACATCATGGAACAGTTTGCTGCCGATTTAGTCTCGTACGCCCGCACTACGGAAGAGGTGAGATTCAACGTAGGGTAACAGAGGCATGGTTCACGCGCCTTTACCATCCAACAGTTCCCTGCCAGCCCCACGCAGTAAATACGAATCATTAGTCAAGTTTTATCCAAAAAATTGAGACTGTAAAATCAAATTATTTTATTAGAGTACAGACAATATGCCCATTTCTTTCTGCGCTGAAAATCTAACCGAGCAGAAGAGAACGCATATTAAAAACCCGCTAGTAATAATTACAATAATAAAAGAAAATTATAATAATTATAATCATTGTCTGACGCTAACCTACCCTTTGAAATGATATCAGGTTACCCGGAAATTACCATGACTGAATATAAATGTGACCAGATCTATATAACATTAATAAAGCCTCAGTTATCAATCCAGATTATTAACAGACGATTTCCAGGCCTAATCTACGGATTAAGGTTGCGGTCCTTAGAAGGGGAAATTATGCATACTCACTATCACGTGAGTATCCATTGACTTATGAAAACCGTAGTTCATCTCTCTTTTGTTTTTATTTGCAGATCATGACCATTCTCACGTACAACGGAAAAGCTAAATACGACCGATCGATGGGGCTCTTACCAACGATAAACAGAGCGATTACTTATGAACAGAAAAAGGTATGGGCATGATTTAGAGTCATATAGCTGTCAGTTTTGACATGACAGTTTCCCTAGCACCATCGATATCTCCAACATCCACCGTTATCCCCCATCCGATCTATCGTAAGCCGTCTATAATACATCCATACTTGAAACAATAAGTACCACCGAAATGATTAAAAGTTAGTGCGAGTTCATTATACCAGGGAGGTGCAATTTAGAAGGGATAGGACTGTATGCTACTGAATTACTTGCTCCAGGTCTCCCAGTCTTCAGGATTTGTACACAGTGTAAATGGATAAATGGAGTAAAGAAACTTTAAGTTAACAGATGTACATTGATTGACGTCTGAACATATGAATATAATTGGTCAGATGCGTTTCTTTGTTTTTTTTTTCCTTCTGGAGCCTGTTCTCCGGACCAAAGTCAATACTTTGACTCGTCCTGCGGCAACGTTACATTAGTTGAAAGGCAGTGAGCATTCTTTTTTTCCCCTCTCTTTTGAAGCATTCATTTTTCAAATGGCTCAACTGAGGGAGACACAAACCAGCCTCCGTAGATATTGCTCTCCCCTTGCTCTTACAAGCCATATATGTGATGTGACTTACATCACGTTAACGTCATGTTGACGTCATGATCACCATACTAGATAATATGTATTATGAGGGAGGAAATGATTACATTTGTCAACTCTGTAATAGGTTTTCGCATTCAATGCATTTTACGAGACGCCAGTCTCGGTGATTTCCACACAGGTCACTCTTAAAGCATTGGAACATATTTAAGACATTTAAAGCAATTTGTTCCACTCCATTTCTCTTTCACTTTGTTTCTGGTTTCATCCATAGTTTGTCTCACAACCGAACTGTCAACAGGCAGTGAGAGCTGCTTTTTATCAACGACTTCTGTGGTTGAATGACAAGACACCACCTGTGCGAATACTCATCCAATTATTGATTATCCTATTCTATCCAATATTATCGATTATGTACAAACTCGGTATATCGGACTGGTGTGACAATTTCGTTAAAGTGCCGTAAGTATACTCATTTCAATCACATTGAAATAATGATTTGGAAAACAATGATGAGGGTGATGATAATGGTGTCAAAGAGGATGATAACGATGATGAAAATGATGATGATAATGACATTGATGATGATGATGATGATGATGATGATGATGCTGCTGCTGATGATGATGATGGGTCACGATAATGACAATGCAAAAGATAATGAATGATGGGTGATGATGATGATGATGATGATGAAAATAATGATGATGATGATAATAATAATGATAATGATGATTGTGATAATGATGATGGTGATAATGATAATGATGATGATAATGATAATGATGATGATGATGATGATGATGATGATGATGATGATAATGGTGATTATCAAAAGAACGACGATGACGATGATGGTGGTGATGAGAATTATAATGACGGGTTTTGATAATGTTGGTAATTCTAATGATGACGATGTTGGTGATTTTTGTTGTTTTTCTTTTGTTTTTTCTTTTGTCTTTCTTTTCCTCTTACGCAATAATCATATTACATTCTAAAATAAAGTTACCTGATATTTGGTTTGACGTTGCCTTGACAACACTTCTAAACTTTACAGGGCGGTCCAATTTTTGATGCAACTAGGGTCTGACGTCACCCTTTTATCTATCGTTCTGGTGGAGACCTTAGGTAATCTCGGCCAACGTGAGGAGAGCTTTAACCATTATATACCGGCTTTGTATTTCTTTGCCTTTATTTATGCACTCGGTGAGTAACTCATTACGTCAATGCAGCTGTGTTCACACGTAAAATATTTACTTTCTTTTTCAAGGAACTTACCACAAGAAAATTGCATCTCTTGGACTTAAACATCTGAGCACATAGCACATTGGCTTGACATTGATTTTTCATGATTTCGAAAACTTGGATCAACATGATAATGGCTTATAATTAGTCAGTTTTCAAGTCGAATAGTTACCAAAACTGTTTAAATCTTTACACGGTTGATCCCGGTGTGTGCTCTTATGTGCATAAGTTTTACTTCTTATGAAAAAAAAAAAGTGTCTGGCCAGAAATTTTTCAAGAACCGAATCGAATGGGGGGGGGGGGGGTATTCACTCCTTAAACATTCGTTTTCATGTGACCCGTGGGGATCCTGTTGATTTGACCGACTTTGTAAATGAAACAATGCAGATTTAGAAAAAAAATCAGTGAATTTCACGATATAAGTCAAGGAACCTCTTTAAAGTCAGGACTAAGGATTGACTCTTGTCATGACCATTGCTGTGTCCGTATGATACTTCATCTTGATTATCTAAACAAAAAATAAAAATAAAACAACAACAACAACAACAACAACAACAACAACAACAACAACAACAACAACAACAACAACAACAACAACAACAACAACAACAACAACAACAACAACAACTGAAATAAGAAAAAAAAAACAAATTTTTGGTGGTTTTCTTCCCTTCTTTAGGAATGCTGTGGAGAGAAATTTTGTACATGTATCATAAAGGATGGTCGGAGACGTTGAAGTCGACTCCACATATAGCCAACATTTTCATATCTTTGCTGTTGGTGGCGGTATTTGGAGTCCACATTATAACTTTCCTTGTAAGTATCGAGTAACCCGCATCTCTCTATGCTAACCATAGCATTTACAATAGAAAATACTGTTCAGATTTCTTTTCTGGTCACTTTTTTTTTTACAGCGGGAATCGGGTGTGTGTCGGCAACGCGGCTTTGTCGGCAGAATATACTTCATCATATACTGCGACCATGCACAGCAAACTCGTAAATTGCAACAAAAGTTACTGATAATTTTCTGAAATTAAAAATGATGAAAAAAAATTATAAAATACAATAAGGTCAGCCTTTCAACCTCATCAAATAAGATTGCCCCTGTAGCTAGCTGGCATTGACGTTACATAACAACATACTGCGCGTTTGTTTGCCTAGAGGATGCCAACAAAAGAAAAGCATTCAAATGGTTAGGCTAAGCCTGTGTAGATCGAATAACAGACTGAGATGTCGCACATGCGCACTTGTTAAATGTTGTAACTTATCCTCAGTCAGGGCGTTTCACTGCAGCATTGTGACGTCACATGCAAGGAGTCTATGCACCAGTTTAAAAGAAATGTAAATAAACGATCTCAAATTATAGAAAGATTTATAACGAGAAATTTTTGACGATATCATAACTATAAAGCAATACAATACCAGGATTTAACGTTCGGGCAAGAACAACAATTCAGGATTTACAAAACACTGATTGTGTCCACCTTATGCTTTTTTATTATCGTTGTCATCTTTTGTCTGTTGCACCATGCAGAGCATACTTCTCGGGGGAAAAAAACAAAAAACCTTCAAGATTTTTCGAACGAAAGCGAAAATGTGAGGGTGCCCCTCGAATTCTGCGCCAGTGGTTGCAACAACGGGAATGAAACATCTGACAAAGTACCTCCCGTATGATTTTGAAAAAAAAAATAGCGGTGGGTAGGGTTTCAAATTCCTTTACATATTAACAAAAATCCATGTTGATCCTTGGAACGAAGTTGCAAAATTTGGCGGTGTCCAACCGAATCAGACAGTTTTCCATGACAGATCACTTAAATAAAATAACACAGAGTTAGAGACCATACATTCACAGATGGAAAAGAGCGTCCTAACCGAATTTGCATACAACCTAAGGTACGTTGGACGATAGACTTAGTCCTCCTGTCGCAGTTACATTCGCACAAAACTCCATAACAGACGTTCCTTTCTTTGAACCTACTTTGCATATCAACTATCGTACATTGAGGATATGAGCCCACAATTCTCAACATCTCTTTGCAGATATATTACAGTAGGGAGGAGCAGTCACAGCCCACCGCAACGCCAACGGTGACCGTCAGCCCCGTGTATGTAGACCAGGGGATCGTTCGTATTAATTTCACCGAGAGGTTAGATCCGACGTTGTTAAATGCCAAACTCATTCAGGATTTCGTTCAAGGGGTTTACGAAGAAGTCAAACAGGAACTGGAAAAAGCTAAAATAGAAGTTGACGATCTGACGTCAAAGCTCGTCAACGATCTGATCAAGAACTTGCTGAAACCCTTCCTGGAGCAACAGGGCATTATAGAACACGAATTCACGAAACCAGCCAATTCCACGGTGATCACGAGGGACGAAATCCTCGAATTCCGCTGGTATTCTTCTATGCTCATTTCCCGCGCTTTCATGGCTCTGGCAGCCGTCATTTCGTTCACGAGGATCCAACCTTACCTCGTGACCAGCGACGCCGTCGGGCCGCTCCAGATCTCGCTGAAGAGTATGCTGATCACAACGAGCCGTTTCGGGTTCGTCGTCATCACCGTGCTGATAGCCTTCGCCTGTGGTTTGACTTTCCTCTACGGTGATACCTACAGAGATTCCAAGAGGCTGGACTGTAAAAACGCCGCCGGTTTGAAGAGGGGCGGATCCTGCTCGGATGAAAACTACTTCGAAACGTTTGTGTTATTTTTTAATTTATTTTGCAATTTTTTTGTTTGTTTTTGTTTGTTATATTGTCACACTCTTTGAAGACCTTTTCAGGGAAACATAGAAAACATCACTTTTTTTTTTACTTTAATAATTTGTCACCAGTCAACACTATTTAATGCAATTTCAGATCAATAGAGTCGTTACGTTTCCACTGCTCGTGTTATCAAGAATGTCATAATACATTGTTGTATTGTTACGTAACATCGTCAGGTTTACCTTGCAGTTTGTTCCATCAACCAGCGTGACGTCACTTTTATTCGAGTTTCACAAAGATGGTTGGACTGTGGAACATGTGTAGGTGGTCCTGGGAATATCACTATTGGGCTTGGAAACTGTAAAACATTAACTGCTTTTTTTTTTTTTTAACAATTATATACGTTTCTAAGGCTGCTCACTTGTGACGTCACTCGTGACGTTGTCTGCCCTGGAACCAGTATTTTATGGCTTCTAAAATTTGTTATAAGTGTTTAACAACTTGTTTCCTAATGACCTGCAAATTACCTCATTGTTTTTCAGACTCTGAGAATAAACACACGCTTGAAGAACGTTAAATGCACAGTACATCAACCACTATATAACCTTGTGACGAATATTCTACTAAATTGTAAGCGGGACCATCAGCATAAATTTATCATTTTGTTGGCTAATACAGAGAAAAAAAATGAATGAAATAACAATATGTTCGACGGAGCACGACATAATCTATAACCTTCGTCCATATCTTTATCACGTGATCTAATTTGTTCCTCTTTTTTCTCTCTCTCATTTTCAGTATAGTTCAGTCTTTATTTTCTCTCTATTGGTCTCTGTTTGGACTGATGCCTCGAGAGGCGGTCCAATCCAACAACATACCAAGCATTCTAGAGACTGCTGGTACCCTCCTCTATGCATCTTTTTACATCTTCACCGTGGTTGTCCTCTTGAACGCTCTCATCGCCGTCATGAGCAATGTCTACAACCAAGTTGAGGTACATAATCTTGTCGAGGACGTAAACAAGTAGACACGTATGCATAAACTGTACTGTGATTGACAGAGCTAAAGCAAATCTTCATTGACTATAATTATGGGAAGCCAAAACAGACAAAAAAGCAGTGGCAAACTCGAGGGGGTCATTAGTCATTACGTAGGTAAAAGTCTTCTGTCTCCTAATTGCATGAATTTGCACATGTCCTTGTGCGATAGTCTCGCCACATAGTGGCCAAGAATATTTTACTTTGGAATAATGAAACAGGCATAATTCAAAGGGTCGTGCTTAGAATATGTAACATTGTTAGGTTTCCTATCTCTGCATGTAGCAATTCCTACTATCATGCAAGGATTTTCTACTGCAGTTAATCTACTGCAAAACAGTAGTGCAGTGAGCAACTACTGTAGCAAATTACAGGTGAGGTATCACTGATGCTAATGAAACACACCTCCTCGAGGGCAGGCCACTGAATTTAACGCATTTACGTTGAATCTCCGGAATTCGACCTATTGGCGCCGATCTTCAAGTAGCGATACGTACTATTAGTTCGTCCTCAGGTAGGGGAAAGTTGGTTGTTACTGATGTTCCATCAACGCATGAGGGCCTAGTACAGTGTACCTATAGTATTAAATTAAAAAGAAAACACGTTTAAGAGGATGGGAAATAAATCGTCGTAACCAAATTCCCATCTTCATAGCTTGTTCCATTTGCTGAGACACAAAACGCTGAATGAAATTCACTAGCTTTGAAATTGCTAATTACACAATACTTTGTAATGTCCTTCTTGTGCAACTCACATGACCCTCCTCAGTTTCCTTTTAAAAGAAAACATGACACCAAAACTTTGTGGTCATCTATATGTGTCCAAGGATAGGAGGAAGTCTTACAGGTCGTTCCATAGGACTGATCCAGTGTGAGAAAAAAAAAAAAAAACTTAGTAAATTTTAGTGTCCTATTAATTCAGGTAGACAACCAGTAATCTACTCTGGTTGTCGGCGTCGCTAACTGTTTGAAAGCGTCATGAAATTACACACAGAAAATGAAATATGCAAACAAACTGAACGCTGGAAAGAGCCTCAAAACTAAAACGATCCTAGGGTTATGACGGTCTCTGCTAACCTAAATAATTTAATTTTGTATTTGTCTAAACATGTAGATCTAAAAATTCTAAGTGCAACAGCAATTTTACAAAACAAAAATAATCTTGCTTCGATTTTCAGGAAAACGCAGACAGCGAGTGGAAGTTCAATCGAACGTCTTTGTGGATGACGTTCTTGGATGAGACCTTCCACGTTCCACCGCCTTTCAATCTCCTTCCAAGGATGCGCAGTGTCGGACTCTTCCTGAGGAAAAAATGCTCTTTCCTGTATCCGAAATGTGATTCCTTACCGACCAAGGTCTGCACGGGATGTTGCTGTAAGCCCGCGAAAAAGAAGACGCGCATTCGAGTGCCTTTGGCCGATGAAGTGGTAAGAAATGTTTTTTTTTTTGTGTGTGTTTTTTTTTTCATTTTCGTAATCTTCCATCTTTTGAGTTTTCTTTTTATTATTTGTCTTTTCGTATTTATGATTATTAAAAATTTAGAAGACAAAATTGTATGTCTCAATGTACGTCAGTAGGTGGGATTACTACATACAACCATGTGGCGAAATGCGATGCATGATTCGAAAGCAAGTGATGCGGAAACGTGCGCGTAGATGTTTGCAGAGGCATCCAGCCACTTGTTCGAGTATCCCTCAATTCATCGTGTAGTTCTCCTTGCAAGGAGACAGTAAAAATATCGTGTGTGGCTCTTGAGAAGTCTCGGTCTTGATTGCAACCGACGGTAATGACGAATCATAGAAATAATCATGATGGAATAAACATTATTAGTCATGATATTTTACAACAAAGGTAAAATTAAAGAAAGAACTGAAAAAAAAAAGAGGAAAGGGTATTATAAAGTATGTTGCTCTGACCGTCTGTCTGTGTGTCTGTCTGTGAAGGGTCAAGGTATAAACATCTGTAAGACATTAGAAAAAGAGGTGGAAACCAACACACTAAAAAAAGTTCTGTCAACTGGAACTCAAGAATTCCCAAGAGAGTTTCATGCATGGATACGGTTGGCCGGTAGCGCAGATACCGTTGACGCAAATAGAATTGGAAAAGCGTCAAATAATATCTTAAAGCAGTGTTTTGCACTGAGTCTCAATATTTTTTCTCCTTTTAGCTACTCTATTCTTTTATATGGAATTTTTACATGAAATGACATCGAATGTTATTTGCTACTTTAGATAGACCGGGCTTTGCCCTTAACTGAAGAAGATTATTGTGTGGCGCTATGGTGAGGTGGGGTATACGTTGGTGGAAAGGTGAAGGAGTGGTGGTGTTGGTTAGGGTGGAGTGAAGTTGATCATATGAATATTCTGTGGGAAGGAGGATGGTTTTATTTGGGAATTGGGGTGAAAGATTTGAAACTATTAATTGTGTGTATTTCTTCAGGAATGGTATCAGAGTCTTTAAAATTGTAATATGAGTTCAGAAATTGTCAATGAATGTGTCATAGCCACTACAAAGAAGAAAGTGTTGGAGTCCATTTTTGCAAGCAGTTATGTTCATATCCATTCCAATTCCAGGTCTGTTTGATTTCAAGTAACGGTGATTGACTGCTATGCTTGTCATGAGTCCGAATTTTGTAGGACCAACAAAAATGTCCAGATAATTTTTCATATTCATATATATGGAACATGAGTGCATAGTTTTCTTTCAGATTTTGTGACAGGCGATCTTCTCCCCTACTTTCTCTTCTCTGGAACACTGATTAAGATTAAGACATATAGATGACCAGGGGATTGCCAGTAAAACTTATATTCCAGCTTTTACTAAAAAGTGAATGACCTTCTCATGAAAATCTCACGTGACGTCAGTCGATCCTTTATAACTCTTTGAAAACGTTTCTAGTTCGCGTTTCTCTTTGCAAGTATTCTTATACAGAGAATAACACTATTATGAAAGGTGAGCGGTGTATACATCATTTGACCGCTACCAACATTTCGTTGCTTCTTGGAAAGAGTGACTGCAAACTAGTAACTTTTGCAGATAGTCAATAAGAAGAGAATGACTTTAGTGGAGTACTGTTAAGACACAGATAGAGATCAATCACCTTTACTACTGATCATATCATATCCATGACACACTCGGTGGAAAAAAAAAAAAAAACTGCTAATTTAAGAGTGATTAAACAGATCTTTCGACTTTTCTTCGTTTTTTTTTTTGCAAACGATTGTCTTCAATTTTTCCTCTCTCACCAGGAGCTCGACGGCATAATCACACAAGCAGAGGCCAACCAGAATGCCATAGATCATTACAAGGTAAGCGATGAGCTCTCCGTCCCTGCAACGACTAAATACTGTTACACAAATGGAAATAAGGTTTAGGGAAACTTAAACGGAGGAAAGCTTACGACTTTTTGTATATGTGAATTCTGTACAAAAGCAAAAAGAACACTTAAAGGGTTCTATTATACAGATTGCGGATGAGGACAGAAACTGTACAAGGAGAACAAAATAACTGCAAGTTGTAAGATAGAGATTAGAACAGCTCCAAGTTGTAACTCATGATAATCCTGCTTAGGTCAGTTTCTGAACACTTCCTAAGAAGACTTTATATTAAGTTACTTTGCAGTGGCGTTTGAAACCAGGGGCAAGGGGGGTGGGGGGTGGGGGTGGGGGAGTGATTCTTGCAAGAATCCACAAGGAAAGTACCTAAGGGGGTGTTGTCTCTTGTATTGGCACTGTCGATGAGTCTGTCGTCAATTTTCTATCAGAACTGTTGAACAGCTTCACAACCGATGACTGTGCAGCTAAGGATTCATTCACTTTTTGTTCTAACATTCAGAATTTCACGGTGGACCGTGGTCTGTTAATGGCTCGTTAAAATTTAGTGAGTTTCGTGAAAACACTCAGTAATCCCCTTTAAATACATGAAGGGGCCTAAGATGGTTCAATTGTGGATATGTACGGAAAGAAGGAGCCAGGTGAACCTGTAAGCTGTCTAGACTGTTCCTGCAAAGGGAAATTATGTGAAGGATGCTTTCCGTATGAAAGCCATGGATAAAGCATAGATAAAAATGATTTTATGTGAATGCCTGCCCAGTTAGAAAACAAACTTGAAGAGCAATTTGTACAATCAACACAAATTACAAAATTATTAAGATGAAGGGAAGGGGACTTGCTGGTAAAACCGAAGAGATTAATAAGACAGGGCCATGTAAAACTGCTTCTAACGGTGCTAGCTGCATACTGGTAACTGCCTCGAAGCTAAGCGGGACAGCGTACACACAAAAAGATGGCGCTCTTCCAATTTATGTCGCACACAATTACACGCCAACACATATGCCTCATGAATTGTTCAACCACTGCCGGTTAACAAACTGTAACAACACCTGTCACATATCTACGACTGTCATACCTATAGACAGTTTAATACAATTCCTGTTTTAGTAATGTCGGGGAGATGGAATTATGTCGGGAAAGTACAAGCTTCTGCTATGAATTCTTGGGTGCTTCTTTCAGTGACGAAGTCTCCATTAATACATCATATGAATATGTTCAAATTTAGCTCGCGTAAAAATACTTTCGGTTTTTGAGGTTTTCTATGTAGTCACTTGAAGAAATAAGAAGACAAAACTTTCTCACAGTCATTGATAGCAAACGTTCACAATCAACGAGCCGCTATATAGATGATGTACGAAAAGCAAAACAGAATTTTTTAAAACTTTTTTGGCGTATATGCAATATCACGGAGAGCCACTTTTTTCTCCAACTCTTCTTATTTTTCTCTTTCCTTTTTTTCTCTTGGGTCGCAGGGTGGGAGTTGTGGAAAGCAAAACCTCTTCTTCTTTTATTCTTTGTTTGTGAAAAGCAAACTCTCTCTCATGTCCAAATATGCAAATGGCCTATTTAGATTTGAAACTTTCAGCGTGAAAATAACCTTATGTGGAGAGTCCAGTTTGCATAATCTCTGACAGCATTTACATACACACAGTGACGTCATTAACCTGAACTCTCTTTAAAGAGGCCATGGCAAGTAGAGGAAACTCAATGGAAGGTGGTTTTTCTAAATAGTGAGACAAATTGATCGCATAACATTGGATGATGTCACAAGTACACCAATGGCAGCCTGGGATATCTATTAGAAAAAGCCAGTTTTTACTATGTCTAAGTCTACATGTCACGAACTCTTTAAAACATTTTATTCTTTTCGAACAGCGCGTCATGGCCAAAATAGTGGACAGGTACATCGCAGACAGGACCTCCCACGAAAGAAATTTAGAGGGCGACATTTCGATTGCTGATCTTAGGAATCTGAAGAATGACGTCGTAGGATTAAGGTAAGAGTCAGGAAGTAAACTCCAATGTTGTGAATGTTCCAAGTTAATGTCACAATTCCTACTTATAGGTATCATCCACTCTTTTCTTTCAACCATACATAACCGCATGTCCAAGGGCAGACATTAGACGTCTGGTGGACTGTGTCAGTTAGTCCTTACTCATACAGGGTCTGAAGTTCGGACCAGGATATCAGGAGTCGACAGTCGATCGGTGTCCCCACTGAGGGCTCGAAAAAAAAATATAACATTCGTGGGGCTGGGAAGTAATGGATAGGCCATTTTGTTTCGCGTTAATTTTACATTTACTGCGTTATGTTACTTTCTGGCATGACAAGTATGTATACTACACGAATACCATTACACGTACGACGTACGTTAAAGACGCCTTTGATACAGGTAGCATTTACTGGACCGAGTCATGGCATTCCAGTTGTATACTCGGACACCCACGTGTAAACACTAATGACATTAATCCCATATTTGTTGGCGGGGGATGGGGGTGCTGAAACGCTGAAGTTTGACTATCTGTCGCAGTCACCTTTCTTATTCCTAAATACCTCTCCGGAATCCACCTCTCCGGATATATGCATATTGTACGATTTGTATACTATGTACCATTATTCACTGACCTCAGTCCATTCTTGTCATGATTTACAGTACGGGAATTTCCATATAAATTCAATGACGTCATGTTTCAGTGCCATTGTATGAGTTCACGTCCACAGTTTTAAAGGAGAAACGCTTCTGAGTGTCACGTGTCAGATACGTTGCATGCATTTTATCGATTACAACTTTCAAGTGTCTGATTAATTTGTATTTATGCGGATAGCCATGATCAAAATGTTTGTTCACTAATTAGGGCAGGATAATATTATTATTTTAGTGACAGTTTTAAAAGACGCTATCACTAACAGCAACTCGAATGGTATACCCCGCATGCAAGTAACTACCTTGTTTACGAGTTGGGTTTTATGGTTATTGGATGTGTACAAAATCGACTTATAAATAGGGAAAAGCTCCAGTCGGTTGAAACTTGTTACGGGGTTCTTGGTGAAAGAAAAATCTTACACGTGGCAACCTACATCCATAACGTATGCAAGGCATGCTTTCTTGTTTCCCTCCTTTTTTTTAACTGTAGTAAGGAGATTCGGTAGCAGGACCGTCCTTATAAAAAGAGTTGGAAAGTTACGTCGATCTCGATGTTTTTTTAAACCCTGTAACAAACTATTAAAATAGTATTCCGTCTCTGTTCCATACGTTCATGGGACATCATTGTGAAGGAAAAAAATACTCTCCTGATGTTGGTTTTGTTATAATCTCCTGCAGTTGAACTTTAGCACTTGAAGTGACTGCAATGAGTAAAAATTGTGCATGTTTACTGCAATATTCTCACAAGTATATTCTCTCTGTGTCGTCTGTTACCAATATTCATTGTGCATCGAAACAGTCACAGTTAAAACCCACTATAGTCCTTTATCGCTTTCCTGTAGCTCAATGCGTTCAGAGATTCTTGAAATAGGAGAAGGGTGGGGAGTTGACTGTGACTTCTTTTGTTTGTTTGTATTTATTTTATTTTGTTTGTTTTTTTTATTTTGTAGGTACGAGCTGTTCAAGAAACTGTGGAACGTTAACGAGAAGCTGGAGCAACATTCGTCAGAGTCCGGCGAAATCAGACAAGAGATGACCCACGTCAACAGCGTCTTCGACAGCCTCAGCAAAAACAAAGACGAACTCGAGACCTATAGGGAAGAATCTGACAGATTACAGGAGATGTTGAAAGTCGGTATGGAAAAGCTCCCCGATATACCGGAGATACCGTCACCGCCGTCACTGCTGGACGTGAAACCGAAATCGAGGTCCAATACGACGGTGAACGAGATCGTCGATTTCTTCGAGACCCTCGACAACGATTTCCTTTCGGAAAGTCACAGAAGTCTTCCCCTCCACAATAGACGACCAAAGAAGAGAAAATCCCGGTTACCGCGAATGATACCGACAACCACAAACGTGGCTTTGAACTCTCGAGAATCGCTCGACTCCGAAGGCAGCATGGAGAGTGCTCCGTCGGAGTATATCCAACCTAGAAAGAAACCGGTGTCAAAAAAACCGAGGAAACGGCAACCGTCGTCGTCGGACAAGAAAGATGTCGCCGGATCCAGCCAAAGTGACGACTCAAAAGAGGCCAGTCGACCGAGACAGACCCGAAGACCCTCCGGTATACCGTCTCTCTTACCGCCAACGGGGAAAGTGACAGCCAAAGAAAAAACAAGGAAAAAATCGAAACAGATGCCAGATAACGATGTCGGTGGCCTTACATCGGTTCTGCTACAGGAGCACGACAAGAAAATATCGAACGATACTCAGTCCGCGGTATCAGAAGATACATCAAAATCGACAGACGTGAGAAAGGAAACGGTGGTCGAAGGGAGGACACCGGATACCGGAGCAGAACGAAACGGTATACAGCAGGAGAAGAAGGAAAATACCAAAGTGGCAAAGAAACCGAAAGTTCCTAAAAAGAGATGATCCATCGTCTCCCTATTTTAAAGACGATTTCTTTAAGTTCCCTTTTTAATGACGGTTTTTAAGTTCGGTATACCATTTAACTTCAGTTTGCTTTCTTTCAACCTCCTTACCTCCCGATGGATGGCAACAGACTGTTCATCTTCCACATGTTGGACCATAATCAACTGTCTTCAATTCATGTTTACAATCTCAAGAACTTTCCTTTTATTTTTCTCTAATTTGTCAGATAATGATCTGATCGAGGAGTAACATAACGCGCTCACCTAGGCTTCGTTGATGACGAATGCTGACTGCTCTCAAATTGCTTCAACGTTTGATTTCTCTCTGTTCTATAGTGTCATTTGGAAGATCAATCACGAAACATCCAAACATTGCCATTTCATGTGATATATAGACCCTAACGCGCGAACAACCTTTATCTTAGACTATTTACAGATAATGACTATTTAAAAAGAATGACTTTGAGCATGCGTAATCGATTCAGGAATAATCGACTATGTAATTATGCGAATTCAGTGTATGTTTAATGATGGAGAACCGGAAATGGCGGTAAAAACTAATATTATCCGCACATCATATAACGTCATCCAATCCTATACCTTATGAAGTAACCCTTTGCCTGTTAACAAACTGTGGTGCCTTGAAGGAGGGGATATGAGCGTGTTTCACATTTCATATCGAGGTTTATGGACATGGGCCACAAAACTAAATCAACACAGTAACTGCATCATCAATGTTTACACTTGACTGAATATTCCTTCCCCCCCCCCCCGTTTTCTTACCCCACAACATTTTCAAAATTTAAAAATAGCGTACGTGTGCAAAATATGTGACGTGAGTGTGTTCTTCGGGAGAAGTTGAAGTCTTCTAAAGAAACAGTGTTGAGTCATGAAATAGTCAAAGACAGCTGTCGTAACGAAATTAAAAGAATGCAGCTACTTTTCTAGCACATCGATGTTTAAAATACACACCAGTATCAGGCGAAATTACCACAAATGCCCAAAAGATTGATTGCAAGTACCACTGCAGCTTCAATCCACTATATGTATTTTAATCTTTGGCAGCTGTAAACGCAAAAAAAAAAAAAAAAAAATACTTTAGAAGTTGGCATGATATCACCCTTACCTACTCTCTAAGGAGCAAACAAAAAAATAAAAATTCTGCTTCCAAATATTTTGACGAAGAATTCCCTTTTTTTTTCCTTCCTCGAAATTTGAGTCCATCGGTGACTGACTTTATAACCTATATGTATTTGGTACGTATACCATCTCATGTTTGTATTGCAGTGACGGCCATTGTCAGGGAAGTACCGGTTACTGGAGAATAAAGTGACGACATAAGTGGGCAAACTTGATTGTTCATATAGAGCCGGACTAAAAAGTACTTGATACGCCTCTTTTTCGTCTCATATAAATAAAATCTGTGTAACAGATCAAGGATTGCCTTCTTATTCAATCAATGATACCTGGTTTTGACTATTTCCGTGCTGTGACAGAACTTACTGAATTAACAGTTTTCTCATATTCTTTTTTATTTTGGTTATTATATTATTATTATTATTTTAAGTAATGAAAGATTAAGATTAATGTCAGATTTATCAGTAAACAAAAGTTTTTTTTTTTTTTTTAACAACTTGCTCTGTATTTCATGACGGATTTTGCCTGACTTAAAGAAAAGTGCAAAACAGCAGGCATTGTTTTGAAAAAAAATGGATAAACAATTACAAAAACAACAAAGAAACGGATTATTTTTAGTTGAGCATACACATGAAATAGGTGCTAATGCATTCTGATGATGGTTTTCTTACATGAGTACATTACACTGAATAAAAAAAAATCATTAATATGCTGCTACCTGAATATTCATGCTGTCAAAATAGTTATTATATATGCATCGTCAGTTTGCATAGTTTCCAAATATTTACTTTTTAATTCAGTTTCTTTGTTGAATATTCAGACTTTAGAATTAGTTACCTCTGTTGAATTACAGGACCTTAAATAACGGCTGCGTTGCCTTTTCAGTTTGGAAATTTTCATCTCCAAGTAACTTGAAGCGTTTTTGGTATATACAAATATCATTTATTTCAACCAATATTTGTGAACACAAAATAACGGATTGGTCTAAATAACGAAGGATGGTAATTTTTTCAAGAAATACGTTTCGCACGGATAGAAATCAGTTATTAGTGGCCCAAGAACAACTATTCTCCCAAACTATCAAAGATTCAAATGATGCATCTTCCATAGTTCGTCTTACGGATAACTTTTTGGGAGAAGTTTTGCACATGTTTAATAATAGCCTGAATGGCTTAACAATGACTAAATCCTCATCCTTTTCTTTTCCAAACGCCGTATTCCTCCTTATACAAGTTGAAAACTCGGTACCAAAAACAAAAGAGGAAAACAAAACAAATGGTTCTCATTAAAGGATGGCAGGTACCTGTGAAATAAATTCAAAATAAGTTTTAGCACTTTCTGCAGATCTTTAAAACGGATATGTGGTAAGAAATGATCTGCCTACTACAAATTCTGCCACAACATGATCAAGCTAAGGGGAGGGGTACTGAAGGTATACAGCACCCATCAATAGTATCTTGCGGTAGTCAACATAAGGAGAGTTAAAATAAATAACGTTTTAAAGTTTTATGTTTTTAAGTTAAAAAAATTACGTCTCCTAGTGCGCTTTATAACACAATTTGTTATTAGCAGATCATTTTTAAGACAAATCCGTTAGCTAGATATATCGGGGGGGGGGGGTGTATTTTGGATTGGTACGGCAGGTCAGTGTGTCCATTTATCATAATTGTGGGGGGAGGGTCAAAATACGCTACGCGCTGCCACAGTTGGGGCTTGCAGTATGGAAAAACGAATGGAGGAAATGGCACTTCCCAAGCTCAAAAGCAAGACCCATGCCAGTCACATTTATCTTAGTTGCTGTCATCATTATTGAAAATTATTGATCAATGGATTTGATACAATGGTAGTTCACATTTGTGACATGGAAAAAGAAACAAGAGAGAAAACAGGTATCATTAAGCTGTTTCTATAATATCCATCATCACAAATACAACTAAATAGAATCCCACGAATTTAAACGGTAACGAGATTTAATTTACAATTATCACGCTTTTCCATTTTTATTACTTTCTTTTGCTTAGTTCTGCTTTTTCCTTAATGCGCCCTGAATATTGCTCTGACGACCCTACACTCTCTACACGAATTGGAGGAAGAAGGTGCAAAACGTTATGGAAGAAGTATTTCGCATTCCCTTTTCTCCTTTTTGCCTGATTACCTCAGTTTTACGGTAACGCACCATCGGTAGGTCTCCCAATTTTTAACCTGGTGTCTGCATTCGTTCTCTGAATATTCATTAAGCGGAAATATAAGACTAAAATTTCACTCTAGTATGACAAAGTTATCGTCCAACGGCTTGAACAAGTTGAAAGGAAAACGTTGTTAAGAAACCTGATTCTTGATTTTATTCTCGTTTAATGCAAATAAATTTGATTGCAAACATTTTCATATATTTGCACGTCCAAAACGTTACCGCTTTTACTCTTTTGTTTTGTCACTTGTCTTGTTGCTTTGCTTTTTTTCAATAATGCAGTTACTAATCATTTACAAGATATTGCACAAAAAAGCTTACTCTTTCTGCGGAAAATATCAATACAGCGTTAACTTTAATACACTATTAATAATGATAACAATAGTAAATCAATACACAAACAGAAACAGATTAACTGTCGTCAGTACAGAGGAAGCTATGTAAACAGAAGATAACAAAAGTTAATAAAAAAAATCCGAGATAGGTTTTCTTGTGTATTCTTCTTTGAAATAACAAAACGAACAAATTTGGTGTTTGTTCTTAAAGGAAGGAAACATCAAAAAATGTGAGAAAAGGATCAAGATTTTGTTTTGAATGAAAATGTTGACTACAAACTTGTAGTTAACCAAATTCTATGTTAAGTATCGAAAGTATTGGAAATTTTTGTCGACAGTTTGAGATCATGTTTAGAAACCAGTTTATATAATCTGTTCATCAATATAATTAAGCTTCGTAGAGAGAGAGAGATGTTGACGTACCTATTGAGCCTAATTGGCCTAATTCATATCTTATGTACATGTAAAGGTTCACTGGTCTCTTGACGGTTCAGACTGCCCTTTCATGTACACGGCATCTTGTTAATATTGATCCGAATTTGAAGGTATGCACTGAAGAGTGTTCCTCAACTCAGTGCATCCCTTAAAATGATACCTGGATTTGCTGATTACCTAGACTACTCCTCGAACTTGCCCGCTTCCTTGCATTGATCAGTCGATTTCATTGTTGATATTTATATTGTATGGAAGAACTTCGAAACAGGGAGGTTCAAATCACCAATCTTAGTAGTAGACTGAAGTCTTCATTAGTTTTAAATTGTTACTGCCTGGTCTCCATTCCCTTACCTGACTATGTAAAACAAGGGCAGTAGGATTCAGTAGTCTTGATTTAAGTCACTTAGGTAACTACCGAAATCTGCACCAACGTTCGATCTCACCATGCCGTTATTCGGTACGTTAAAATGGGATTGACTTCAACCTCAGTCTTCTTTTGTTCTACTGAGGTTCAACTTCTTGCAAATTGTTATGGTCTGAGGTCAGTTTTATCACCCCATGATGTGATAATCCACATGGTCAATTAAACATCGTTCTCCTAAAGTAATTCAGGTGTGCCAAGCCAATGTCTAGGCTTTCTTGAGCTGCCAGGCAAGGTGTATAAGGTGTCATGTCCACCCCAACACATGTGTAATCGGGCATGAAAGAGGGTCTGTTGAATGCTTCAGCATGGTTTTAGCACGATGATAACGTCATGCGGCATTTTTGAACTTGGAAAACCGACTCCCAAGTGACTTCATATCGGGAACTTACCACATGACAATAACAACGTGCCTCGTGTTACTCCTGTGTGTAGGTCTGCCTCTAAACCCTTCCACGGCTGCCTGATGTCTGCCGAAATCCCAAGCCGAAATTTTCAAATACCTGCAGTTTTACCTGAGCTTTGCCTTAGGCTAGCTGTCATTAGCTGTACCTCCCAGATTCTGAGCTGCCATACCTTAAAGCGTAATATGCAGTTGTAACATATACACAATTATGCACACAACTACAAACATACCTGGCTCAAACAAACAAAGTATGCCCCTCCGGTAAACCAGACCTGTTGTATTACTGTCATGAGTTGTATAATGCCGTGGACTGTGAGAGACGCTTAGACTTTCCCTTAGAAGACCTGGATGAAATTTCAAGAGATTTTGGTTGCGAAATGCCTCCGTGTGAACGCCATGAAGACTTTACTCAATTCGTAAAAGAGGTGTTACAACTTAAAAATAATAAAGCAAAGTTGAAAAAAGGAGAGATGCATCAACTACTGTTCTTCCTTTCCTCATGCAAGTTGAAAAGTTTTTATTATATTATCTCTGTAGGTGTGCAGATCACCAAGATTATTTTATCCTTGGATGATGGTCTACTCTGTTATATATTACCATGTATAGATCATCCTTTGTGTAGAACGTTACCAGGTTACCTTATGGGTTAATTATACCACCCCCTAGACTACCCACTCACATCCCCTACAGACGTGTAAAGTATGCCCACGTCCGGTTCAAGGGATAGGTTCGTTTAGTTTAGTCTAGGAGAGGAGACTCCTTACCTGCTGAAATAAAGGTGAAGACAAAGAAAACCAGAGAGCACGGAAAGAGGTAAATTCTACCATTAAGACTGATGTATCGAGCGAAATTAATATGTACAAACTGATCGCAAAAATTACTGTTAACTAATTACCATGAATGTATTACATATACGGTTCAAGTCTTTGTCTTCTCATCTGCTTCCCCCTCAGGTCACTCCGGAGTATACACAAATTTCACTCAGCCCCCGGCTCTTCCAGTATGCTGAACTCCAGTAAACTAAGTTTTAGTTTTCTGGACTTCCGTACGATGAATCCCGTCGGATGAGCTTCGGTAGTCTCGGTTTCAGCTAACTTCAGTACGCTGAATCTCATATAGCTGACCGTCAGTCGGCTAAAGTCCAGTAGGCTGGCTTCCAGTAGACTGGCTTTCAGTAGGCTGAATTGCAGTAGGTTGAACTTCAGTAGGCTGTGCTTCAGCAGACTGAACTTCAGTGCACTGAACTTGAGGAGGATGACTTCAATTGGTGGACCCTCGACTGCAGTATGCTAGTCCCCAGCAGGATGAATGTCTGTCGGTTGATCCCCAGAACGCCAAATTTCAGTACTCTCGTCTCCAGCAGGCTGAACGTTCCGCCAGCTGAACTCATGAATTCAGTAGGATGATAGGAAGAGCTTCTGCACAGTATTCTAAGCCCTTACCGAAGCTACCGGTACTGCTTCACACCACCCTGTTTAACTTATGAGATCTTCCCCAAGACATAGGCGTATGACAGAATAAGAAAATGTGGGAAGTCGGGGGGGGGGGGGGGGTGGGCGAAGAATCATGGGCAAAACTCTGCCCGTTTATAACACCCGTCTTTATCGGAATTTACAATACCTTTAATGCTACAGCGTCAGTTCTGTCAATCCAAATCGAAATTAATTTCACTCAGTAAATACAGAACGCCTTATCTGAGGGAGGGGCTCCTAGTCTATAGGCTACCTGCACGCAATACAGCTTTTGATGTATGCGTCAAATAACCAGCTCTCGCAGCCCTTTCTATATAGAAAAGTTCCTAAGGACTATCTAAGCGGACAGCCAGCATTGGTTGCCGAGGAGCGTACAAGAAAAACTCCTATAGATGGCTGGTAACAGCACTTTCTGGGTAAATTTCTGGGGTTTCTCAAATTAATGAGAGCAGAACTAAATCTATGAAAATGCTAATGCGTATTAGATGGGTTGAGTGGAAGTAGGGATCACAAATTATGCATTCTCTTTCAAATATTCTTAGAGCACTTCCAAATATTGAATTGGGATGAACATGTCTTTACACCCACACTTTTTGCGTTGGTACTGGAGTCACATTGATTGTTTGCATGGGGTTCAATAGACTCGGAAGGTGCATGGCCGCGAGTTGTTATATTTGCTCTCTTACTGAGCCTAGGGCATGGATGAGTTAACATTAACGAGTGTGATACGGAAATACTGTATGTACCTAGTTGCACTGGAGCAGAAAGAAGTTTTCATAAGGGGTGAACAGAAAATTGTTTGAAGACTGTCAAAGAGAAGCGCCAGCATTGTTTTGAGCGAAGCGTACCAGAAAAAAAAAAACAAAAAAAAACTTAAAATATCCCATAAATTGCCAGGAATAGCCCTTCCTAGAGTCAGAAAGTAAGGCCTAGAAAATGACATCGTTAGTGTTTTCTTGCATAAAAGTTGTGATCATAAACCTCGTCAATGATTTTCCGAGTGTGTGTACTGATGGCGTATCTTTAATGTTTTCGCAGTACTGTTCGGCATTGTGTTTTAAGATGGGCTAAGGTGGACTTGTGATGTTCGTACTTTTTTATTGAACAAACCCTTAATTTTGTTGTAAATCATCAATTTAGGAGAAGGACTCTTGTAGGCAAAAGCGGTTTTCATTCCAAATTTACTTAAATTAAAGGATTAATGCTTGCAGTCACAAATATATTTACACGGCTGAACATGTTTCTTGGATCTGTGTGTCATAGGTACCAGGTGGAGAAGAACTGGTTTTATTAGGATCTACATTTTGTCGGCAACCTCGAAATATTGGGCATGACGTGGCTCATTGTTTGCGGTATTTTCCTAACTTATAATTTCACAAAATTTTGAAAAGGTAAAAAGTCATAGATATCGAATAAAAATGGCAGTTCATGGGTCGTTTACACCTAGACGTGTCATATCGAAACTTGGACATCTCCACTCCCTCTCAACATATTGTTTTGCTACGGTGTCGCTTAGCTTGTCTGGTATCAACCTTACGCAGTTACGTATAACACACCAGAGGCAATTGAAATTCCCTTAAAACGTACAGTTATTACTTCAAAGCTTAGCCAAGTCAGTGCTATTTCGCACGCAAAGCGATCGCGCATAAAAAAATCCTTAATACAACTCTACTCTTATACCCAGGCAGAAGAAAATTAAGTGTCAACTCAATACCAAGAATTGAAGAATATATACAGTCAGATGGTTGAAAAATTGAAAGATATCAACGTTTCGAATTTGAGGGTCATTCCATAACCACCGCTAGACGTTACCGCGTCCCTTACCCCCTCCGCCTTTAAAATATAAGAATATCCACGGAAGAATGGAAAATGCTAAACGGAACAACCTGCAGTGATGTAAGTATATGGGGGAACTGGGGCTCACAGTCCAAATCTCCTCCCCCGGCTCTCAACTGATCAAAGGTAAGCGGAAAAATATGAAATCAATATTTAAATTTGCAGTCTTGCGGTGCTGCTGTTGAAGTTGAGTTTGAGTTTATTCATTCACGCATGTATATATATACAAATGATTTAATTATATAGGTTACTTGTTTCGTAATTATTAAGTACTATATACACATACATGAAAGGGACGTCATAAGCTCTGAGAGAGCTTGAGGTGACGTCCAACAGAAAATAAACAAAGTTATACTAATTGGGAATGAAGATCAGGTGACTTAAGAACAACAAAACTATACAATAGTTATTTACAACAAAAATTGGAAATGAAATAAATAAGAATAAGAAAAGAACCTTAGGAGTAGGAAGAAAAAAAAAAGGTGGGGAGGAGGGAGGTGGGTGGATGTAGGAAAAACAAAGGGAAAGGGATGAAGAAGGTTTTCTACATCACTTGTAATAAATCAGTATTGCATAGTATATTTATCCAAGATAAGACTCTTAATTTGTCTCTTAAAGCTATTTTTTGTAGGGCACATTCGAATATCCATAGGTAAAGAATTCCAAAGGTCGGGGCCAGTGTGTCTAATAGATCGATGGGCGAGAGCTGTTTTGGGGTTTTCTAGATGAACATTTAAAGTAATTCGGGTTGGATAATTGTGGATAGCAGAGTTGATGCGAAACATGTGTAACAGGTTGGCGGGCAGTTCTTGAGTATGGAATCTGTACATAAAAAGAGCAATTTGGAGGTAATGAATATCATGTATAGTAAGTGTGCGTAGCTCATAAAATAATGGATTCGAATGTGCCCGATAATCTGAGTTCGTACAAATCCGGACAGCTTTTTTCTGGAGAAGAAGCAAGGAATAAATTTTAGATTTTTGACAAGCCCAAACAATATTACAGTATGAAATGAAGGGTAGTGTAATCGAATTATAAACAGTAATCAAAGTTCGTCGAGGAATATAAGAACTTACTTTATACAATGCACCAACTCCACGTGATACAGACGTAATAACGTTAGCTATATGAGAATTCCAGTTCAATTCCTCATCGACAGTAATACCTAGGAATTTAGTACCTACTTTTTGATCAATTTTCATATTGTCAATAAAAATATTAAAGGAAGGGTAAGTGTTAATTGACCTTTGATTCTTGAAGAGCATAAAGTTCGTTTTATTTACATTTAATGATAACCTGTTACTTCTGAACCATGTGGAGACCTTGGGTAGCTCCGTATTCATAGTTTCAATAAGATGCTCAAAATTATGGTGAGATAAAAATACATTCGTATCGTCAGCAAATAAGATGAAATGAAGTAATGAAGATGAGTTACAAATATCATTGATATATATGAGAAATAACAAGGGTCCAAGGATAGAACCTTGGGGGACACCACATCTGATCAATGAAGTATCAGAGTTTACATCATCATAAGTAGTGTACTGTTTTCTGTCGGAATGGTAGTTTTCAAACCATACGAGAGGAATTCCTCTAATACCATAAAAGTTTAATTTGTTTAGTAAAATATGATGGTCAAGAGTATCGGAAGCTTTGCTAAGATCCATAAAAACGCCAAGTACATGTTCTTTTTTGGATAATGAAATTGAAATCTTATCACAAAGCTCAATAAGAGCAATATCTGTAGATTTGTGTTTTTGAAAGCCATATTGACATGGAAAGAGTAAGTTGTTTTTCATAAAGAAAGAATACAGTCTATTATATACAACTCTTTCGAGGATTTTGGAGAAGCTAGAGAGGATAGATATGGGACGATAATTGCTTATCAGAGAGGCATCGTCCTTTTTATAAATGGGTATCACTTTGGCAAGTTTCATTTTAGTAGGAAAAGTACCAGTACTTAGTGACAAGTTGATGATGTGTGTAATAGGGGAGACGATGAACGCAATTATTTTCTTCAGAAGATTATTGCTGATTTCATCATGACTGGTTGAGTCACTAGATTTAAGTGAGTTTACTACCTGAATTGATTGAAGTGATTGAAGATATCCATTATTGCGAGGTGATTCTGCGTGTTGTTATAAGTTGGTATAGAAATAGGCTCGACGATAGGTATACATTGGTATATATGAGGAAAATTTAAAACTTGTGTAGGCGAATCATCTGCATTGTGATAAGCATTGTTGTAAGAGTATTTTTTGTTTCTTGATAAAGGGAACTTAACAAATAGAAATTCGCAGCATAAAGACTCTAGGGATGCAAGGTTCAACAGCCGGAATCGTTCCAGTTTAGATCTTTGTATATTCCTGAAATAAATCTGGTATACGCACTCCTTTAATTAAAAAAAAATGATACAACGTACATCTACAAAGCTAGACCGATTGAGTCAGAAATTCACCAGGTAACGATACCTTGTGAATGTATACCTAGTGAATTAAAGCAACCCTGCAAATATATACCCAGTCCCTCAAGTAAATTTTGGATACTGTAAACAGCTAAATCTTTTCAAAGTGTATAGCACCGCTTGGCATCTAAACCCAGTAACATAAAACAAAAAATTACGTTTTCGTTATGTTAAGGGGTCTACACATTATCCTGAATTCAATATGCAAAGGTCATTACTTCGAATCAAATATTACTTTTACTATTTCGTATTGTCAATGTTTGAGAAGGTTCATTATTCTGAAGGGTCTTTATTTAGAATCATACATTTCGGTCATTAGTCCGAAGAGTTGTTGTTTTCTTCAAACCATAACATAAAGGTCATTATTCCCTAGGGGTTCTTACTCCAACACTATCGAAAACCTCGTTATTTGGGAAATAAGTTAAAGGGAAGTTACTTCTAGCTCATATCTGTGACGCGCTTTTTTTTCTTGGTTTTGTTCAAATATTTACAGGCATTTTGGGGCAACAGGCATGGAGACCTAGATAAAAATTCATCCAAAATCCTGGATTAATTAGTACAAATTCGAAAGCATGATAGGTTTACTCTTTCTTTGGAGGTGAGGATTATATAGACTTTCAACCTTCGCTGTCCTTCAAAGGGCGAAACGTACGAGGTTCGCTGCCGAAGAACGAGGGATAAATTTGATAAAGTTTTCATGAACTTTAGATTCACATAATGAACATAAACCCACTGGTATAAAACGAGAAATAAAGTTCTGTTTCAATAACTAAAATATTGGCTGGACATGTCCTTCCTGTTCCTTAGAATCGCAAGGGTATGGTTGTGAAGTCCCCCACCTCCCAAAAGAAAATGTTTGCAGAGACACAATGGTCCAAACATTAGAAAAGAAATAGCTTGGGTTTTCGGATGTATCAGTGTAGCACATTTCCCGAATGATCCTACACAAACTTAATTGGTTAATTTAAAAAACAAAAACAGCTCAATTGAAAATTATTACGGACATAGTGACTTTAGGGTGTGGCTGTCAGATACCCCACCCCACGCCCATAAAATGAAATTTCCTCAGAACGACGAAAGCTGATTTGTCAATAATTATTTATTTTTAGTTGAAAATCTTGATTCAGAGGACGAAATCTTGTTTCTTTTTGTTTGATAAGCCTGGTTTGTGAGACCGATGAACTTTGTTTCTCTAATTACAAGATACCGCACATGGCTTGCCATAGACGTATATGGACATGTATACTCATTTACAAGTTTTCTGATGCAATGTTTTAAACATGCGACTCATTCCATGGCGCTTTTTAAGCGTACCAACACCCGTTGGCATTTCCTATTGCTTGATTTGCATTAAGAACATAAGTTTGTTTTTGTGAACCAGGTAAAAAAGACAATAGGACGTCACAAAGGAGCCTCCACAGTAAGTGTGCCCTCTCCTGGAGGTTTGCGTCCATGGGACAAACGGTCTTTCGAGTGATACCATGAGTAATACAAAGGTGAAGGCTCAAGGGAATCCTTTGGAAGCTCTCAGGAAGAAGTTACAAAATGTTATCACATTATGCTTGTAAGAAGACGGGACGGAAGAGTTTAATTTCAGTTCTTACAAACCGTTGAGAGAGGTCGAATCTCCATGTAAGGTCTTTTGAGAACCTTTGTGTAACGAGAAATACAACTAACTTCAAATCTTATACGTGAGATCTAATGTAATCTTGGTACCTGTTTATTGGATAGGACGGAAAGGAAAACTGGCTATTTAACCCGCATAATTTGCTCCTGCAAGAATAATAATTATCTACGCCCGCAGTCAGACAAGTCTACTGAATCGACGGAATTTTCCCCGAAAGCTGGGGAGGGGGAACTTTCTTACTTGGGGGTACATGTAAAAATGTATTATATCAATGTAACTTCAAAATTTCTGACCACTATTCACATTTAAAGGGGGGGGGGGCTCTGCCCAGTTTCCATCGACCAGATTGAAAATCAAGTTTAGGATTCTCTCACAAGCAATAGAGAATTTAAAACGAAATTTTCCCTGTTTCTCTATTAACTGGTGTCGCAATTTAAAAACAAGAGTTTTTTTTTTTCAGTCTGACTTTGTTTAGGTATTAACTGCATAGATACAGCTACAGAAGATTGATACATTCAAAGTTAAGTTCAACTAAATTTGTTTTTGATTAAAAAAAATTAACGAATGACATAATAGAATACATTAAGGTTACAGAACGATTTAACTTTCAAATGCAGAAATACAACAAAGAACACATGAGTGCAAGACATGCAGTCAGTATCAAGAAAAGATGGATGTTTTGAAGTGATCAGTGTAACTAAATTAAAAAAAAAACGACAACCAAAAAACAAGAAGATAATGGGAAAAAAAAAGCAGCCAAAGGAAACTGTACCTCAACACAGCACGTAGTACGAGTATATAGCTAGTCTAAATAACGTGTTTGCGACTTTCTTTTCATCCTCTTTTATTCAGTATGAGTATTGTATATGGTACAGTGAACGAAATCGAAATTATTTACAAAATATCTGCATATCAATTACACAGAAATGAAAAATAGTCATAAATATGAAAGGAGCTATACCCAAATCTTCCTTCTAAAATGAATTATGAGCTTACGGTCTTTTTATCAT
Source organism: Stichopus chloronotus (assembly GCA_021234535.1). Classification (NCBI taxonomy): domain Eukaryota; kingdom Metazoa; phylum Echinodermata; class Holothuroidea; order Aspidochirotida; family Stichopodidae; genus Stichopus; species Stichopus chloronotus. The sequence continues at coordinate 11,395,924 of CM037842.1, forward strand.
AAGTTTTCCAATGGATATAAGGTGTTAAATTTCATACATCGCGAAATATAATCACTGGAATAGAATAATACAATTTTTAAATGCAGATTGAAGGCTGTCATAGGATATTGTGTGACATACTTTTGAATTTCCAACTTCTTTTTCAACTTGTATAGCCACTTTAAATTTGTATTAAAATTAATTTACGTTGGGCAGCTGAAAATTCAATTTCTTAAAGGAATAGTAAAAGGGAAAGCATCTAGTGAGAACAAAACTCAAAGGTCTTTGCTTGTTATCATAAAAGTCTTTTACCCTTAGAACATCTTTTGCGTACATATAATCATAAAATACAATTTCATCATTAGTTCTTATCAGTGAATGATTTTAATTAGTTTCATTTTCGAATTTTTCTACTGGATAACGAAAACGAAACTTTGACCAAGCCTCACACACATCGCTTATAAAATTATTACCAATGGTTTAATCTTTCGCCTGGTAGTTACAGGAAAAAAGAAGTTGCTTCCCATATTTTTGCAAATGAAAATCAAAGAACAGTTTCCCGGTAGAACTGGTATTATCAGTATATCTTTTACCCAGGTGCATTTTAGACCGCTAATAATAGAATTAATGTCGGTGGCTCTCAGACCACCTTGGTTTAAAGGGCTTATTAAAGTAGATCTTTTTATTTTCCAGACAAAATGAAACGAAACAAACAAGCTTCCAAATATTTTAAGAAGGTAACAGGAGGGTTGTGTAAAACATGAAATAGGAAAACTAGCTGAGAAGAGGCGAAAGTTGTAATAATAGTAATTCGGTCTATAGGATTTAAGTCTCTAGCAGACCATAAATTCAACTTACTCTTAAGGTGTGAAAGCTTTGGGGTATAGTTAAGATGAATAAATTATTTCTATGATTGTCAAAAGTAATACCCAAAATAGTAACAGGGTCAAGAGTCCACGCAAAATTAAACTCGTTTAAGAAAAAAGGGCTTTTCAACACCCAATGTTCCTAATGGAAAGATACTGGTTTTTTCATAGTTAATCTTTAAACCAGAAGAATTTTCCAAGATATGAAAAATTTTAACAGGAGCACTTAAACTATCACCGGTGCCATCAATAAAAATAGTTGTATCATCAGTATACTGACTTATTCGTGTTCCCTTTCCCATAATAAACAAACCCTTCACAAGAGGTGAGTCGTTAATACATATGTCCAAAATCTCAGCACACAATACAAAAAGTATGGGTTTAATCGACACCCTTGTCTAACAACTCTAGATATTTTGAAATAGGGGGATGAATAACCGTTATTGCAAACACAAGCTGAGGCATTAGAGTAAAGAGTTCTAATCCAACGTGTGAAACCATCCATGAAACCAAAATGACTTAAGCATTTGGGGATGAAACCCCATTTTAGAAGGATACCCCAATTGCTTTACCGTTTGTACGAAGACGCGATTTGAGCGTCGAACGTATCATGTCCCACACTGAAAAAAATGACAATCTCATGAAGAAATTATCTTGGATGGTGGATTACAATTAAATTTTATTCACTTGAAAATGCCATGTGGGGGAGTTAAGAATGGCAAGCGAGGCAGAAAGGGTGTTAGGAATCCCGGGATTGATATTGTCAAGTTTTCAAAGCATAAAAGGTCTATCATTACTATTCCTAAAACAGACGATCAGTTGCGTTGTGCTAGGGCAATAGTAACAGCTATTGCACGTCATGAGTCTCCTTCACAGAGGGAAACTATTGGAAAGGGACGTAGGCTTCAGTTGAGGTTGGCAAAAAAGTTGCATAAAGAAGCAGATGTACTCGAAGGTCCATGTGGCATTGACTAGCTCAAAAGCGTTTCACTTTTTTTTTTTTGAGCAAGAAATATCAGATTGTGTTATTTTCCATGCATCAGTTAAATGAAATCATTTTTAAGGGTGACTATCAGCCTCATCAGATTTACCTTTATTATCATAATAATCACTATGATTTGATGACTTCCCCATCAGGTTTCTTCAGTAGGTCATATTATTGTCCTTTGCCTAACGTGTTTTATGAAAACCGCTTTGATCATCAGTGTGAAAACACTTGCAGAGTGTGTTACATTGGTAATTGTAAAAGCGAAGAGGGAAAAGAGTGGATTCACTGCAAACGTTGCAATCGAAATTTTAAAAACGATCTGTGTTTCAATAACCATCAACTAAATTCTAAAGGGGGGGATAGTATGGCAGTGTGTGACCGGATGAAAATTTGTCCATTGTGTGAAAAATTTTACAGAGTGAGTAAAGACAAGGAGGTACAATTCGTCCGCATGACTGTAATGAGTACTATTGTAGGTTTTGTAGGTCCATGGTAAAGGACGGTCATCAATGTTATATCCAGGTGTATGAAGACAAGAAAAAAAGACTGGAAACGGAGAAGGGTCACGAGGGAGGGGAGGATGAAATAACTGCCAAACAAGCACCTCACAAGTATATATTTTTTTACTTTGAAACCATTCAAGAGAATGGTGTTCACGTTCCAATTTTGTGTGTGGTGCAAATGCTATGTGATTTGTGCATTGCCAAGTCTATTGATAGTGAGTGTCTTGAATGCAAAGACAAACAGGTTATTTTCAGTGGTCCTAATACAAAGAGGAACTTTTGCCAGTGGCTACTTGCACCTGATAGACACAATGCAACATGTATAGCACACAATTTAAAAGGCTTCGATGGATATTTCATCTTGCAGCATTTGTATGATAATGGTGTAGTTCCCAAGGTCATAACAAATGGAGCAAAGGTTATGAGCATAGAGATTCTTAGAAATAGCATGCGTTTTGTAGACTCGGTGAATTTTCTGCAGATGCCTTTGGCTAATATGCCAAAAACCTTTGGAATAAAAGAATTAAGAAAAGGTTTTTTCCCTCATTTATTTAACACTACTGAACATCAAAATTATATCGGTCCCATACCGGAGGTATCCTTTTTTGCACCAAATTCAATGCGAAAGGAAAAACGAAAAGAATTTCTCGAATGGTATGAGAATGAAAAAGAGAAAGGTGTATTGTATGATTTTCAACGGGAGTTAGTAGCTTACTGCGTTAGTGATGTGGACATTTTGAGGAGATGTTGCCTAATGTTTCGAAGTCTATTTTTAGAAATCACGGGTAAAGACAGTGATAGTTTCTCGGAGTATGATCAGTTTGAATTCGATGCGGGAGATGAAGATGTCAATATGACATCAAAGGTAGGGGTTGATCCATTTAGAAATTGTATTACCATCGCCTCCTCTTGCAATCTTGTATTTAGACGTAACTTCATGAAACCTGAATCTACAGCTGTTTTTACCAACAGCAAACCCCATAATTATCCATCTGTCGCCTTAGAATGGCTACACTATGGAAGTGAAAAAAGGGGTGTTTATATCAAGCATGCTCAAAACGAAGGGGAGGACAAAAAATGGACCGTATCGTGTAGATGGGTTTGCTAAAGAGGGCAGAATCATTTTTGCTTTTCAGGCGTGTTTTTGGCATGGATGCCTCAATTGTTCTAACGAAGACACATTACACCCTTTTAAGAATGATTCAATGGGGGAGGTGTTTAAACGCAGTGGAAAGATAAAAAAAGTTTTTCTTAAGCTGCAAAGACTACCAGTATGTAGAAATTTGGGAGCATGAATGGAAAGAGTTAACGAAAACTCTATCCCCAGAGATGATAACGAAAATTGGTCAAATTCTAAAACACCTGCAACCTTTGGTACCCAGGGAAGCTTTCTTCGGAGGCAGAACTAATGGGATTAAATTATATTACGAGGTAGTAGGGGATGAACAAATCAAATACGTTGATTTTTGCTCCCTGTATCCCTGTACCAACAAATATTGTTCGTATTCTTTTGGTCATCCAAAAGTCCTTTCCAGCAATTTGTCACACGACATGACCTTGTATTATGGACTAATACGTTGTACCATTTTGCCTCCTCAAAACCTTTTTCTACCCGTTCTGCCTGTTAAAATCCATGACAAACGTATTTTCCCCCTATGTCGTACATGCGCGGAAGAAAAATCGATTGTCAAGTGCGGTCATTGCGAATGGGAACGTGCTTTAAGAGGCACGTGGGTAACTCTTGAAGTGCAGAAAACCATTGAGAAAGGCTATGTCTTACAGGAGGTAGAAGTGGTATGGCACTTTCCAGAATCTGTTAAGTACGACAGGGAAACCAAAGAGGGAGGACTTTTTACTGATTATGTAAACACCCTTCTGAAGGTCAAGCAAGAAGCTTCGGGTTGGCCGGGTTGGGCTGTAACCAAAGAGGATCGCCAACGATATTTGGCAGAATATGCCAGAAACGTAGGTATAACACTAGACCCTTCTGAAATTGAGCAAAATCCTGGTTTAAGAGCGTTAGTCAAACTAATGCTTAATTCGTTCTGGGGTAAATTAGGCCAACGTGATGACGTGGTTAAAACTGAAATAGTTGACGAACACGGTCGACTATATGACCTCATGAAGGCTTCTGATGAAACGGAAGTTAAAGACGTCTGTTTCATCAATGATGAAGTTTTCGAAGTTCATTACAAGGACAAAGATAATTTCACCTATACTAATTCTCGTGTGAATTTCGTCATTGCTGCCTTTACAACTTGCCATGCTCGTTTACGGCTGTATGATGTCATTGACATATTAAATGAAAGGGTGTTATATTTTGACATAGACAAACAGTGTCAACTATATTTCTCGTCCAGGTGAATGGGATCCACCGACTGGTGATTATTTAGGTGACCTTACCAATGAGATAAGTCCAAAGGACGGGAATTGTATTCGATCTTTTGTAACGGGTGGGGCAAAAAAATTATGCCTACACACTAGATTCAGGCAAGACTGTCTGCAAAGTCCGTGGCATTACATTGAATTACCAGAATTCTCTGAGGGTCAATAACCACACTTTATTTCGAATGGTGCCGATCATTCACTCCCCCAACCTCTTGTGGTAGCAGTTCACGAACCACACAAAATAACAAGGGACTCACTCACAAAACAAATTGTGAATAAATCAATAAGAAAAGACTACAGAGTAGTGTGCGACAAGCGTGTAATCCTTGACGATTTACGAACCGTACCTTATGGTTATCAGTTTGGAAATGGCTAACTGTAATTGCCTAACAGAGCACTTTTTTTCTTCTTTTTTTGTAATAAATTAATTATGCACTTACAGGAGTGGTGTAAAGCAGGTGCAAATTGATTCGCAAAAGTTATCAAACATAAGTGATTAATTTACAGCATTAGACAACGAGAAACATGATTAAAGACGGGTGATTATATTCGTCATTTCAGTCTGATTTTATTATCACAAGGTAAAATGAAAAATGATGTACTTAAATCTACTGTGAACATACATGGTCAGAACTTCTAATTCACATTATCACTGCGATACATATTAATACACAAGTACGGTAACAAAGAAACAAAATAAAAAGTGTTTGTCTTTTTTTTTTAAGTGTGTGTGTTGTCTCTTAAAAATAAGTTTGCATAAAATATTCCCTCCGATAAATATTAGAATGATTCCCAATCAATTTTTCTTCTTTTTCCAGATTTTACAGTTGCATTTTTCTTAGGTTTATTATCCCTTGGGGGTGTGGGTAATAATTTTGAAATATCTCTGCGGGGACCTTTCCCCCTTATTTGATGCATGACCTCCCGTCGCTTCAAATTTCCAATGTAAGCCTCAGGGAAGTTAAGTTTGGAGAGTCCGTGAATAAATTGTTGTCATCCAACAGGATTAAAGTCTTTGCGAGTGTGCAATACATCTAGAATTAAATCCGTTACGGGGATTGTTTCTCCTTGGTAAATCAGCTCTCCACTTGGGGTCCAATCAATAACGGGGGTTTCCTTCTGACTGTCGGCTTTCTCTTATCCGATCAAGAAGTAATTTAGCTTTGCTTTGTAAAGACTTCGGAAAGGTTGACAATGTAAGATCCGACTTTACGGCTGTTGCGTCTTCATTAATGAGGGCAGCATTTCTTTTTCATCATCTTTTTTATCAGGAGATTTAGAAATCTTGATCCCCATTTGTTCATTAGCCATCTGCTTGTCGGCATCCAAGTAGCGTAGCAGAATCTGGTTGTACAATTCCACCTTCTCGTACAGCGATAAATCTTTTCTTTCTAACGTACCTTTCATATCATCGTCCAACTGACTTAGTCTGGACTGAGTTTTGTCGTGACTGCTCATGTTCAAAAGTCGAGCTACGTCTTGAGGCATCAAAACCATTTTCTTTGCAAATTGCATCTTGCTAATTCCTAGTCAAATCTCCCATTAATGAAAGCCTCCTTGTTGAACTAAAATTCTTCTTCTATTTGGTTGACGCAATGTTTTATCTCTAAGTGCTGTTAGCTGGTTCTTGTAACGCGCTAACCTGGATCTCTGAGCCTTTGAAACAGGGAAATTGCCTTTTACAACGTTAGATACACACTCACAGAGACTGGTTATCAAACTTTTATCGGCGTGTCTCAAAAAAGCTTTTCGTTTATGGGGTGAACATTTTGCTAGAAAGCGTAGTTCATGCGCATGTTTTTTCAACCTCTTGGGTGTTGCCATGGTGAGGAATGACGATAATTAACCTCGTCAGTAACCTTTTAACAGTCAAGAGGCTATTTAGGAAGGTACACATACTGCTGTTCTCCTGGAAATATCCGTGTGCGTAATCGAAAGTCTTCGGGTGTTTGTGGTTTAAGATCGATGAAGAGGTATCTGTAAGGATCTTTCGTTGCATACGGGAAGGCCTCTTGCATAAATTTTACCTGACCGGGATACATTTGTCTCGCAAGATTTGACACCTGTGATTTACCCCGCGGATTTCTAAACAGAACAATGTAGTGCGCATTGAGAGTAATATTGCGAGTTTCCTTTGCACCGTAGAAAAAGTTTTGCAAGATAAAAATAACAGAAATGTTCCTATGATGGGAACCTTTAGAAAATAATTCCGTTATTCGCTTATCATTTCCATGCGATGTCATAAGGTCATCTAAAATTATTAAAGTCTTGTGAGATGGGTCCAGATATTCCTCCAGATTCGTCGGGAGGCCTTCAACAAAGCGAATTTGAGGGAGGGCAGCAGACAACTCCACAAAAGCTGACTAATATCCGCCATAGCAGTAACTAATCCTCTCAGGGGCTCCTTCAATGACATTTTGAGTTAATATCTTCTTCACAAACTGAGTTTTCCCACAACCAGTCGGTCCTGAAATCACCGAAGTGAAGGGATGTTTGAATTTGAGCGGCATTTGAGAATATGAACTTGCTTAGAAGGATACATCACATCTTATAGCAATAAGGAGACAGGACAGGGTCACATAAAGAGAACAACCGCAACCTGTCGAGCTAATAGTGAGTGAATCGTCCCGTTGGCGGTATTTGCAAACTACGATCTTCGATGAAGACACAGTTCCCTCGCTATTTCTAAAACAATGAATTTGTGGTCATTAACTTGTAAATCTAGTTTGTACCTTTTGGTGATAAATTCATTCACTAAACTGTCATTCAGAATTGAATCATCCGTAAATTTCGAAACTATTGTATCCATGGTTATGTTTCTACATCTGTGTGGCAGATGAAATAGGCAATATTGTCCATACACAGTCGATGTTACACTTTGTAAAGTTCTTTGATTATTTCTTAATGGCGTCTTTGAATTTTGTTTCAAAAAATGTTTGAAATAAGGGGAAATCTCCTCGGGTGCTCTGCCGAAAGAATCAAAGAAATCCGTCTCTTCGTCATCAAAGTACGTAGTTACCCAATGAGATCCAGGTTTATCAGCCTCGTCTGTGTTTGCTATTTATCCACAAGGAAAAGAGAAACTTTCTAGGGGAAGGAAATCTGACGGAAACACTCCACGGAAGTAATCCTTAACCACTGAGTCCGACTTGACGACTCGCGAAATCTGTGTAGTATTCATACTGAATTTTACCTCAGAAGTCGATGAACACGTTCGGTGTTTTGTCTATTTCCACAATGGCGTTGTACTCTGCATACACGATAACATTTACAGTTCTCACCAAGGCATGTTCAAATTGCATCTCTAATCTCACCTTACCGTTTTTACGTAGATTGAAATGCCCGCCGTTAGCCTGATCTGGGGCCAAGTCAAACGCGTACAATGTGTATCCATGCGCATAATTGTAACGGTCAATATGATTGCCTCTATCGCTAAACATGGTATTTAACCCCGAAAACAAGGTCTGGTAAGCCATGATGTAATGGTCATCTCCAAAATTTGGACGCAACGGTTTCCATGGTAACTGTTCTCCGTCAACATACAATGCCATAAAGTTTAAATCGTGGTGATGAAAGTTGAATGGATTTTTATTGCATGCGCCATTAAATGCCTCCGAATCGACACATCCAACCACCAATCGTTTAGGAAGGTTTCCTAAAAACAAACTCTCTCTTGTAAAACTTATATTTCCCCTGGGGATTGAAAGGGTTGTTACCTCAGCTCTTCGAATAGGATATTTTGCCGTGCCTCGCTCTAAGACTTTTGCATGTCCCAATGCAACTTGGGGTGAACCTTAACGTGACGCATAAAAATTGATGCTTCTTCGATGCGCACTTTAAAGTCCACGTTAGCTTGGCTTGACAGAAGACAAAATTCGTTTTTACTTCTGTGTAGCTTCAGTTTTATTTCCACACCCCCTAAAAGAATTTTTTCTTGGAAAATAAATCGCAATGGATGGGTCGAATCAGGTCAACAATTTTACTATTTTTTGTGTACTGGTATTAACCACGTCTGCCACAGCGTTGGGGTTACATCAATCCATTTTACCAGCAGTGTCTTTGTAAAGGAGACTTCCAGGCAGATGAGATTCCTTCGCATCAGGTCCGTATGAAAGCAGGTTTCTAGCATAGCACGATACGGGTAGGTATTAGTGGAAGGAGTCACCAAGCGATCGTTGAGTGACACGTCTACTTCCGAAAATAAAGACTGCAACATCAGATTTGTCGGACCAACATTCGCCTCGTTATCGAGATCATCTCCATTAGCCTTAACAATTTTAGCCCTAACATGAAGAAGTGTTTGAGAAAGGTCAAAGTAGTCATCAATAGATCCTTGTACTGTAAACTGAATGGGATCGGTGTCGGTGATGTTGGTGAGGGGATGATACTGTATCCAGTTTCCTTTCATAATACTCGTTTGGGTGGGGGCACTGTAAACAGATCCAGTTCGGATTTCGTACATTCACATGACGTATCGTGTAGTAGAGCCATTTTCCGGTTAAGCATCAAATATATCCAGAGACCTTCTCGTTCGCTTGACACGTTGCCTTCTGACGTTTTTCACCGAAGCTTTTCTTTTTAAAGGTTTGGATCTGGAGCGATTTCCTTTCAGCACATGCTCTGTCATACGTTGACCTGCTTGACCGAGGCGACGTTTGGCAGCAGTTTTAATGTGTTCACCCTGTAAAACATCATTGACTATCTCAGTGCCCGTGTAAAGTGCTTGTTTACCTAACTCCTTGGGCTCCTTCTTCAGCAAAGGTAATGCAGATCGAGCAAGGCATGCAAAAATACGGCCTAGTCCATGTCCCTTTTGATAAGGATAACCTTTAAATACATGAACACCGTGACCAACTTGATGTAGTTAGTAATTCTCTAAGGCTGACATCGTGAAAATTAAACAAAAAATCGGGATCTGCTCTGCTTAAAATGAAGTTTTGCGATCACTTTTCCGTGTTCAAATGGCACTGTGTCCTCGAGATCAGTCCGTTAATCTATCCTGATGGTGGAGATATGCTTTGCTTTAACGGGGATGTAATGTGGAGAATTGTACGATTCGGTCTGATGCTCCCCTGCTCGCCTTTCACCAATTCTCACCACCCGCAATAGGGGCACATGTGCGTCACCTACTCTTTGGTGCTCAACAATATCGGAATAAACAAAGAAACTCGTGACACCACTGTGTACGTCGGAAGATATATCACTCACAGTTACTCCTTCTGTACACACTTTGTCAACTTCCAAAAAACCGAACATATGGCTCATACCTTGTAAAGCTAACGTAGCCCCTGACCCTCCTTTAATGGAAGTCTTTAAATTATGTTTGTTTTGATACAGTTTAAAGAGCCGCTTTTCATCTCCCACCAGTAACCCGTGAAAAACATCAATGACATCTTGCATGGTGTCATAATAACCGTGGGAAATGCATACTTCCCTGTCATTAAGTCGCATCCTACAATTACGTTCAGTCACATTGTGCCAGTTAAATGGATACTGTATTTCACAGAGGGCAACTTCCCAAGATCCTGATAAAACTATAGGTTCGGCTAACTGCGTCGCAAAACGAGAAAGGGTATTATCTGGAAAGTATTGAAAAGAACTGTTGCTAGGGTTGGTAGGTAACATAAAAATGTGCCCCCATTATGCTTTCTCGATGTCTGTTACCCAACTGTTAAATTTATCGGGATATCCTTTCCATTTAACAATATATTCTAACCGTCCATTGCGTTTCCTTTTCTTCAATACCTTCTCTACTCTAAAGAGGGCGCCCTCATTCATTTTAACTTGTTGCAGTTCATTCTCGTAAAAATTCCCCTCGATGGGTTCTCCTCCCCAGTGGATAAGTTTATACACAGGGACCGGTTTATTTTTCCTCTTGATAAGGGTGAATATTTCTTCACTCCAGTTAGGTAAATATCCATTTTCAAATTTTAACTTTGATTTGGAAATTCTCACTTTGTCCCCCAAATTAAACTTAAATATTACTTTTGTGCTATGGTTGGGATATAGCGTTCTCCGCACACTTTCTTCATTTACTTTTGTAACTTCAAATGGACGAATTTTGATCGATCTGTGATACGAATGATTGTACCCGTTAACAATAAGTGGAAGTATATCTATGTATTTCAATGTATTACGATGAGTAAAATATTTCCACATTTTTGTTTTTAAGGTGCGGTTAAATCGTTCCACAACAGATGCTTTTGTTTCATTGTTCGTTGTAAAAAAAAATGGATTCCTATCTCTTTTAAATAATTCTGAAGTAACTTGTTGACAAATTCCGAACCCTTGTCGGTATGAATCTGCTATGGTGTCCTTCCTGATGACAAAATTTCTTTCACTGCCTTCAGCAATGTTCTTCCTGATTTATTTTTTAATGGAATAACCCATGCATATTTTGACAAAACATCTATGCAAGTCAATAAAAATTTGTATCCCTTATTATATTTCGACAAAGAACATAAATCAGCTAAATCCATTTCCCACTGGTGATCAATTGCATTTACAAGCACTAGGTTTCTAGGGAAAGTTTTCCTAATGGGCTTATGAAGGGTGTATGCATTTTGTCGGGTCAACCATTCCCGAATGGCATTTCGCGAAATGTCTTTTTTAACCTCACTATAAAGTTTGTTAACCACCCCGAAGCTGGCTCGATGCGAAAGGTCATAATAAATTTTACTCAAAAAAGTATCACTAGTATCTCCCATGTTTTCAAGACGATCTGCCAGCGGTTAGTGAAGATGCAATCATTTCTGTTTTAACTTATGTAATTGTTTTAAATGACTCACACACAAAAGAACTACATGACAAGCTTTCTTTTTTTATTACTTCTCTAACAACTCATGAACATGCAAATTATTCCATCCTCGTTCATAAAATCGACAAGGTAAGTGATGGTATGAAAATGATTAAAAAATACTTGAATTACTGAAAAGGAAAATTCTCCACTAAACTTGTACAATTATAACAAATTAAATTAAAGTCTTAAGGTACATTAAAGCAGTCCATAGTAATTATTACGATAATAAAGGTAAATCTGACAAGGCTGATTTCATTTAAAAAAAAAATCTTATTGATACTTTTCAATACACTGAAGTCATCATTTTATCTTAACTAAGCTTTAACTTCGTTATCACATAAATAGCCACACAAACACACACACACATACATACATTGATACATACATACATTGATACATACATACATTGATACATACATACATTGATACATACATACATTGATACATACATACATTGATACATACATACATTGATACATACATACATTGATACATACATACATACACACACTCACCATATCTCAAACTTTTTTTTTGAATATGTTTTTTACTTACCATCTTCATCATCTGGTCTTGCCCCGCGCAAGGTTACCGGCGAACCACTCGTTGCCAACCAACACATTCTTTGGAACAGCATTTCTTGCTGATCCTCTGCTAAATTTTCTTGCAACTTTATTATTTCGTCCAGCTCTTCCAACGATGAAGCGGTCTGGATTTTTTCAGTCACAGGGTCCATTTTGTCTTGTAATAAATTAGTGTGCATTAACAAGCAGCGTAAAGCAGGTGAAAATAGGTCTTGATTCGCAGACGTTATCAAGTATAACTATTCCTATAGTAAACGTTTTGAGGTCTTTAAAGATAACAACGTATATACACACGAAAAAAAAAAGGGGGAGAGAAAAATAGAAAGTAATTGATCCGTTCACTCTAAGAGGGAGTCTGCATGATCATCACTTTTCAAAGCCCGCGTTAATTGATATTATTGAGTCGGTAATGGTGACATCAATTTATTTTTCTTATGATTTTCTTTAAAATAAGTACTTTAAAGATATCTTCCTTTTAAAACTCCAGTAAAACTCATCAGCTCTTGACAATGACACGATCTGAAGGATGCAGGTGTCTGCTTTTAAATTGTTTTGTTTTTCTTTACATCAAGTTTGCCTACATGTAATCGGATTTTTCTTCAAGTGTCTGTATTTTTTTATGTTTTTCTTTATTTTTCCTTTCTTTTAAGTACTTCTAATAGAATTTTTTTCATGCCAGGTGTTTCTCGGTGATGTAATGAGACTTAATCCCTTTTCTTACCTATAACAGTCTTGACCATGGCGTCATATGACGTCACATGCCTTAATCCCTTTTGTTCTCTATGTACACTTGTATTCTGCTACAATTTTATGATCTGCATTCAATAATGATATAGGTATAGTTGTTTACTAACGTATGATCTTGTTGTGGTTTAGGAATTTATGTGATCAGACTTCGCCCTTGCTCAGAAGGTAATTCCATTTTATCACAAGTATAATTAAGAGAATTAACAACAAAGTTCCCAATCTTATGCCAAAAAGTCCAGTAGAACTCTGCTGTAAGGCCATCACTCAATGTACTTTTTCCATTACTAAAAGAATTAAGTTCTTACCAGCAATCTATAAGAGTAAATTTACCAACTTTCAGCCCCTCTTGAGATAAAGGATTACTGCAACGTTTATTACCAAAATGAATGGATGTATTACACCCTTCACTCGTACACAAAGTTTCATAGAGAAGGACCAAATTGCGAATAATTGCAGTATTATTTCAAATATTGGTTCCTTCCTGTGACTTTAGTTTGCGAATTACGTTAAAGTTTTTATTGCGACTTTCTAAATTAAGGAAATATTTTGTGTTTTTTCCCTTTCTCAACCCATCTTGCCCTAGAACGTATGATTATTGGTTCAATTTTATAATCGTAAATGCTATGTAATTTAAACGAACTTCAAATAACTTATGAACATCCTTTGCTAAGTTTGAAGAATAGTACTTTTCTTCCAAATGTGAGATTTCTTTGATTAAATTACTTTCAGCTTTCTTTCTTTCATAAGCTTTCTTCTTAATTAAGTCAATCGATGTTTTTCTAATACAATATTTCATATATTCCTTCCTATACTCCTATTCATAGAGCCAGGATTCTCAATAATGCAATTATTTGTTATATCTTCTATTAATTCGTTGATCAATGTCACATAATCTGTATGAGAGAGTAAAGAATTATTACATTTCCAATGACCTAGCCCCCTCTGTTCCTTGTTAATCTTAATGTCTAACTTTACCTGAGAGTGATCAGAACTCAAACCTGGCGAGAAGTTACATTTTTTACTACATGGATTTAATTACGGGAAATGAGGAAAAGTCCAGCCGACGATGAATACCTGTGGTGATATTTGAAGACCAAGTGAACTGTTTTTTATATGGATTCTCTCCCCCCAAATATCGAGTAAATTCAATGAGGCCATGATATCAGTGCATTTATCTCTGGCACGAAAATTTGTACGGGGATTGCCCCCAACTTTATCAAGATCTAAGTTAAAAACAAAAAATAAAATCGCCACCTACCACCAAAGAGTCCCACTGAAAATCTTGTAATTTACGATAGTGCAGCTCAAAAAAGCCAGGATCATCTTCATTGGGTCCATAGATACAAACAAGGGCTACTAACTTCTGCTTAATGGTAACCTGAAGGATAAAAAAAGCGTCCATGATCACAAATACACGTATTGCAGATTGTAGAGTCAAGTGACGCTTTCAAAAGTATGCAAACCCTGCGACTAATTGTTGAACGGTGGCAAAAAACAATAATTATGACCACCCCATTCGGCTTTTCAGTTCTTTTCGTCATTATGACAACTATGTGTTTCTTGAATAAAGTAAATATCTTTGTTTTGATATGCAGATAAGTAAAAACCTGTCTCCTCTTCCTACTCTGCCTAAGGCCTCTAGCGTTATATGTACACAATTTAAGTTCAGTCATAAGCTACATTACAGGATATATACGAAGCTTTATACACAAAAAACAATCTAGATGGTGCAGCAGGACAGGTGAGATACAAGAGGATATGTACCATAACACACCAAATAGCATACCAACATTAGTAAACATTACTGTATAGAGGATGAATAAGCGAAGGAAGAAAGAAAAAAGAAAAAGCAAAGAAACAGGGAAAACAAGTACCTTTAATCGTAAGGGTCCCAAATATGGACACATCCAAACACCTCGCTCCCAGCCTGGAATGTGAGACCCGTGGGGCTATGTACAAAAAATCAAACTGAAGATACTTTCCAAGTTATAACAATTATGGTCCAGGAACCATAATACTTACACAGAGATTTAACACTATGAAAAAATGTAACTGTAAACAAAAAGGAAGAGGTAGATTTTACCACGAAGCTGTACATTGTAGAAACTTCCAAGAACAAAGTTCAGAAACGATCCAAGTTCCAAAAACATGGAAAGGTTATGAGAAAAATCTATTGGGTTGACAGAAGATACATAATCCACCACTCAAATAGATTGAACAACTGGAACATTTTATAATGTAATACAAGATTTCAAAATTACAATGCGTTGCAAAATGTCACATAGTACCAGTTCAGTTCTTCTGAACAAAAAAGCCAGGGAGAGGGGTAACTTCTTTCTAGACTTCTTCTACGTCATTATTCGCCGCTGTATTAATGTCGTAGGGCTCTCCCCCTTTGGTTCGCCAACATCCCGCATAGAAGCGAAGTCAAACCCCATTCTGATACAGGTGGTTTACCTTGGTTCGTTATTTTTTTTTTCTTTTGAGCTAGGCCCTGTTTGGTAAGGTCATCTACTTTGAAAAAATCATCCCCAGCTAAAGCTTGAAGGGGCATTTTTTATTATGGCAACCTTTTCTTGATAAAAAGAGAGCTTTACCATGATGTGGAGATCTCACCCCATCACGACCCTTCCATCACGATGTGCTCTCTCAGTCTTAGAGTGTGGCACTCCCACCATCTGAAAAACTCCTTTAGCAATTTTCATGCAATCTTCATTTTCCCCCGGTTTTTAGTCTATAATTCTCACATTACATCAACGGGAGTGTCTTTCTTGTTTATTTAACAAATCTGTGTGCTCCTGTTGGGCAAGCTTGATGTTAGATCATCTTCAAGGGAGTCACATCTTTCTCATAACGACCGAGTTTCTTGCAGCAGTTCCTTAATTTGTTTCTTTTGTAAATCAATGGCCTTACCAAACTCTTTTCGGATGTTTCGGATGTGGATACTTGTGATAATTGAATAGTTCATCATTTTTCCGAGGAATGTAGATTTGATGACATTTGACAAATGGGTTATTTATCATTTATCTGCAAAATGTTGAAATGGTTACTTGCGATAAACAAGAGGGAAATCCATGGCCAACATGCATTGATTTCAATACATGGCGTCCACACATGGATTTGTAATAGTTTTCTGCAACCACATATCACAGAGACCCACTATCTTGGACAAAATATCTTGGAACACCAGGCGTTCCCCGTTCAATGTTGGCTATAGGATTGCTGTTCCAATAATTGTACATCAACAGTGCATGTTCGGCATGTTTGAGGCCTATATTAAAATTGGTTTACTGTAATAATATTATTGTGTGAATGCTGGCACTGTTGTAACGGAATAAAGGGAGGAATAAGTCAGTCAAATCCGTGTTTTTTCATTAAATATGCTAAGTAAAATTGAGGAGTCAATCAGTCATTGAGGAGGTAAGATCAAAATTCCAATGCATCTTGTCGACCAGGAAACTACTTTATGACATTTTGAATGATATAAATGACATACTTTCGACTCAAATTCTGAGACAGGTACCGAAGAAACCAAAAAAAAAAAGAATTAACATGACAGTTGTCAGTTGAAGGAGATCGATGTATTTGTGTTATCTATTAAAATTGTCCAACATTGGAACGGAGTTTCATGTGGCCTCTCTTCTAAAATTCAGTAATATATTTGTAACGTACGACAAAGTGTCCCAAAAATTTTGTCCAAGATTGTAGTTCCTGACACTGATTCTAAATTAGAGCCAAGTATTCTCCAAACATAAAATGGTACGAAGAATCGAACATAAAATTGTAATATTGATATCTACTTTAAGGGAGCAAGCTTAAGCCTGTAGCCTGGTGCCACTTTTTTAGGATCAGGTAACGATAACAATAACGGCCAAAAATTATATGTGAATATTACGTTACACAATTATATCATTAGGTTATTTCATATAGGTTAGGCTTAGCGGTCAGAGTTAGGAGCAGAATATCAGAGCATCCCTCTAGGCTCTTTGGGTTATTTAAACATTAGTCTCCTTTTTACCTGTGCAGGACCTGGTTCTGCTACAATTATTGCTTGACTTGAAAATAACGTTCTCATAATTGGCAGGATGCCCAACGACATTTCCCATAGGAGCCCGTGTCTGCTAAAGTTGTTTTGGTTCAAGTTAAAAGGTGGTGTCTATTGACCCGGATGTTCTAGTTATGTTTTAGCAAATAATCATACAATTTCACCAGTTTACTATAAGACGGATATCCTGTATCTTCATAACTGTGTTCAAAGGAACGGCCATGCAAAATTCCTCATATAATGCACTACTCCGTTTCAAGATTTTTATTTCTTTGTATTTAGCCCGGGGCAAAATTGCCTTTTGGTCTAAAATATCAGCAAACTTCACTGTATTTACCATTACATTAATAAATGTTGAACATTGTACTCTCACGTAAGCACTTACAAAACGTTAAGACAACTGGTCTAATAGTTCTCACGAAATGCTTGAAATACACATGTTGTGGCAAAATTGGATTTTTGTTCCTAAAAATTCACCAATATTTTTGGATTTACCATTGCAGTCATGAACTGTTGAATAATGTCTTCTTATTTAAGTCCTTACAAAACTTTGAGTTAATTGGTCTAATAGTTCTCAAGAAATGCTGGAAATACAGATGTTGGGGCAAAACTTGCTTTTTTAAATAAAACAAACATCAGCAGATTGCACTCTCTTCAAGAAAAAGGGTTATACATTGAATATTACATTCTCGGGTAAGTCCTAGGAAAATTTTTGCATTAAACGCGTAAATAGATCTTAAAGTGATTGCGTGTGTAGGCAAAAATTTAAACATCGAGTTCGTCTCCAAAAGTTTGGTAAGACTTAAATTGCACCATTCAGACAATCTGGGAAAATAAGTAGGTTTCAGTTGGTTAATTCCGCAATACGTTTTCAAATTCTTCCAACATAACGACAAAAAGTGTATCATATGATAATGTAGTAGTTGACAGTTTTCATTCAAATCAACGGAGTGCTTCTTTGAACAAGTCAATGGGCAGTATACTAGACTATTGACTATTTGGTTAGTCAAAACAACTCAGGATCACTGACGTCGCAATGTTGTGTTCAGTTCGTAGGTTATTTGTAAATACAGTGCTTCCTTTCCCCAAATACTACAATTCCCGATACCGACCAAGAAGGGACGCTCTGAGTAGTATGTTTTTGATACACACGTGAAACATGTACTGCTGCATATTCATTATGTAGGTGCTTATAGTAAGAACTCTTTATTTTCAAATATGATTTCTGTTGTTTACTGTTTTTATGCCAATCACGTTGCTTTTCAAAGCAACTACTGTCATTTTCCTTCATCATTATATGTTAGACGTAGATTGTCCATGAACAACCTCGAGTGTACATCTTCAAATTAAGGCAAAGTTAAGATCGAACATAATCTTATCTTTCTGGTTTTTCAGTACACGCAGTCACATTAAGATACGCTGGAAATACCAGATTTGGGACAAATTTTTTGTTTGCAAAAATCAGCAAACTTCCCTGAATTTACCATTACAGTAATATTATGTTAAGCAATAAGTTCAAAAATTTGCTCTTTGTATAAAAAATAAGCACATTTCACTGTTTTTACTAAAAATGTGTTATACCTTGAATATTTAATACTCAGGTAAGTCATTGCAAAATTTTGCTTTAAATGCTCAAATACATCTCAACATTTAGTAGATATACCAATTTTGGGAGCAAAAGTAGCTTCTTTTTTTCTGAAAAATAAGCAAATTTGACTCAATTTACTATACAACCAATACATCTGGGACATTTTGGACTCATGCGCAACTTTACCAAGTTTGAACTTAATTGCTCATGTACTTCTCAAGGTATTCTTAAAAAAACATAATTTGGACTGCTGTGGACGCACCTACACACACGCACTCACACAAACATTTCGCCCTCTCTCTCCCCTAACCCCAGTGGGTAATCCCGAACGATGTCCTTTGTATACCACGAGGTACCTCCATGTAAGGGCTACTAACCCACCAAGTTTCGGTTGACTACTGCGGGGGTGTAAGGTGGCTACTGTTTAAGTGTCATTTTTGTCGACTTTATAACCCCTCAAGTAAGTACAATATATCCTCCATGTATACTACGTATAGGGATGAGATGATGAGAACAAATTCAACACTGATGTTGCTTGAGGGTAAATAAATGTTTCATGCAGCTTTTTCACAAGGTTTGAGGTTACTGTTGCTATCCCCTGTTGTGCCGACAACTTTGACCGTGTGATCGCAAGTCCCAATATTTCAGCAATGTCACTCCTTTACTTGGAGGCATGTCCACCTTACCCCAGCAAACACAAAAATGTTTATTACATATCAAGAAACATTTGAAGAAATGTTATGATAACGTGATACAAAATTAAAATATTAAATGCTAAGTCATTAGAATACTCAAGATGTTGCAATAACGTGTTAAAATATATGAAACATTACCTAAAAACGGTACGTAGACTGATTTAAGGACGTTAGTAACGATAATGTTTAACGAAATGTCTGAAAATGTTTCACTTTAAACACCGTTAATAATAGCTAAACTAGTAGATGAAATGCATTATTAGGGAAATTATACGGGAAATTTTTCAGTAAGAGTAAAAGTCAATTTAAAAACGTAGTTAAAATCATCAACCTCAAATCTCCTGAATATGAAACCCCAATACTGTTCCCTATAGAATACGCAATAAATTTTCATTTTCATTCCTGTCCTGCTGCCAAGAATGATGAAACGATACGAGGTTGCTGTCGATTATGTCGCTAAACATGGACTTACTGTATGATCATTTTGTTTTGCTGAGATAATCGATGCACTACATTCAGCCAAAATTGAGAACAATGAACACAGAGTTTTGTATGGCATGAGACATAAGGTTATGTTCAGTAGAACATCTGAATTATTATACAGAAGAACCCGCTCGATACTCCATTGCTCCATATAGTTTTCAGTTGCCAAACAGCACACATCACAAGAAAATGAAAATGCTGATTTATCCTCTGGGTGAGTTACGAGCCACGATCAAACTGCAGACGGTCATTCCAGAGATTAAATGAACTTTCTGCTGAAAAATGTTCTTACGTTTCGTAGTAATAACTGAAAGAACTGTTTGCCCAACAAGGAAATTCAGTCCACTAGGGTACTATAGCTGTTCTGTTTCCCACTTCAAGAACTTACGGTATTAGAATTTCATATGAGCACGTTGAAATGCAAAACGTCACTAATCTGTACAGTTTTCCGATTTAATAGATGTATCGCTGGAGTGTGCTGTCTGTCACTGAATTACTATGCAAATTCGAAAAGTAACAAAAACTAGTGTAGGTTATAAAGGCAGGTTTTATCCAAAATAACTTAATTTGTTACAAGCACTTTGCCTCCAGTCTTTTCAACAGCTGCGTATACAGTTTACAGCACATTGTCGGTTTCGAGTTATCTACTAAGGAATGTTGTCATGCATTGTCATACGATCTAGTCTGATTAACAACACAAACGGTACTTTAATAACAGAAACCTCAGTTGCACAGCAGTGGGTATTTCTCCAATAAGTATTGGTGACCTAACAGGAAGAAACACAATACTACGGTATGTATATACAATTGATTTACGCAACATATGCTACACAGTACAAACTAGCGGCGCCGAGATTTAATCCGGACCCGGTTATAGACACAGGAGGACTTTTAGTTACATTCAAGTCACACCTTCACATACATACAGTAATCAGGCATGAGGGGGAACGATAAAAATATCGGGAGTGGACTGATTACCGGCAGGAATATCTAAGCGGAGTCACCACTGGTCGGGGCAGATCGCACAAGGATATTATTGGGGCTTTACACCCCCTCCCCGACCCCAAGGTAGGAAATGGCACTTCCCGGATGTTCTTAGCAGCATGTCAGTCTGGAATATTGATTTTATGTGTGCAATTACAACGAATGAGGAAAAGGGTTATAGATATACAATATTTACATACCAGATGGGTTGAGGTAATGCAGATCATAATGAATCATGTATTCTTTTTCATTTATTCTCAGAGCACATGCCAAATATTGCGTATAGGGTTGACATGAATATAACTTTAGTCCCAACGCTTTTCATTTGGAGTCTGATTTTCCACAGTCCAACCAGCTCCCCGGTTACCAAAAATACGTTCTTGTTAAAATTGTTCCAGCGAAGCAACTTAACTGTAGCTTAGCACCCAGTCATTTGATTTCTGTCGTATGTAGTCGTTAACAACGACTTTCCAGGGACGTACAGGGTTGCATGCCGAGGTAAGGCTAAGTGACTGCTGCATCTGCTAAATTAAAATGTATCGATGGGTAAATGTTTGCTTTTTCCTCTACATGCTGTTCTAATATATACATATTTTTGTATATTATTCTTTGTCTAAATTTAGCAGGTTGCCAAATTACCCTAGCCCCCTTGTTTCCCGAAATGTGTGCACCAAAGAAATAGTAACTGCAACAGTAACTGTGTGACTCTCCACCATGAAATCGCAGAAATTTATAAAATGTCATCTTGTCGTTCAAATTAGAAAGGAAATATTGTGAATCAAAAGTAATATTATAAATCCTCCACGTGCATTTATCCACACTGTAGCCATAAATTAATAAGAGTGTCATTCTATACTGCTTAAACCTGACAACTGTACAGAAAAACTGTTGCCAAGAATATGTACAAAGTGCATTTTTTCACTAAATATATTTTGAAAGGTGTTAAACACTAATTCTTTACATTTTTAAAATTTTATTTTTACTTCGAGTTGTAGCTTTAACAAATATTTTAAAAACATAATTATAAAATATTTCCTTTGAGATTAAAATATGATTTCACGAATAGGCTAATGTAGGAATTTCGAATTTCAATATGAAATAAAAATCAAAATTATATGTAATTAGATTATCGAAACTTTTGCCGTTTAGAAAAAAATATAGTTAGAGCATATTTAAAAAAAAAGTGTCATGATTTCGGTTTGATAAGGATTGACGTTTGTGTGCCATATTGCATTGGTGATATATGAGGAAGAGTATTTTACCATTTTATGGCATAGAGAACATTAATTTTGTACACAAACACCCGAATGTAGTCAAAAACATTGTGACAATATTTTAAAAAAAAACATCAAATGTTTTTTTCTTTAATTTGAACTGTCGTCATACCAACATCAAAACATTTGCAGCTTGTAACACATGTTTGATTATTTTTTGAATTGTTAATGGTTCGGTTTGAGAAATTTATGATTTTGTGTGTCATAAGGTGCCACTTTGCAGAGGGTGAGCACATTTTAATAACATGTTTATAATTACGTCCATGTAAGTAAACTAGTTCATATTACTTTGACAACTTGTCAAGTACATAGAGTGATACTGGTCGGAATATCACGTCTACACTGGTGGATGGTGGAAGTCGCAGGTGTGTAAATAACCTAGCTGTTGAGAATGTGCAACGATTACCTAAACGCGTGTGATCCATAGTACCAACACTGAAAGATTAAAGTATTTAACTAACGTAATGTAAACATATTTCAGGAAACATTTAAAAATGTTATCAATTATGTAAATAATCTATGTATGACTTTGCTGATTATGACGAGTTAAAAGGGAATGGCATGTTACTTGCGATTCAGAAAAAAAAATGAAATGCTGAATCTACACAAAGGGTTTAATCCGCAATGGTATTTAAATAATATTTTTGTAACATTCAACAAGAACTTTGTCTTGAAAACAACATTAAAACATTTACAAACTGAGAGCAAATACGTTAATGATGTTTTAAGCTATTAACGCCCCATTTCGAAAATAACGACTAATCTTTCACACTGCATTCAAGAACAATTTTAAGATATTCCATTTTTTTATGAAAACAGTTGAATAACGTCCTTAAGATATTATTTTGTAAATCAAAATGTATTTGTAAGGTTTAAGTAACATTATGTCACTTGCAGCAACTTTCACCAATATTGTAATCACATTTAATTTTATCGTATTAAGATAAAAGTGCTGAACCGACATTACATGAATTTGTTTCAATTTTACAATTTTTATGCCCCTTTATGTTGTCTTCAAAAATATTTTTAAAACGTGAACAAAACATGTGAATAAAATGTTACGAGGAAAACATTGGTATAATATTTGTAAACATTGTAATGTAATCGTACGATATGTAAATAACAGTTTCAAAGCGTTTTTCAAATGTGTTCCAAATGACATTCTCAAGATTTGTTCCCAAAATATTTTGAAAGCGTTTCGTGTTTGCTGGGAATGCATTTCATTTCACCCCATCTCCCAAGTTCCTTTCTAAGGCCTTAAAAGTAATTCTCCTATTCTGGCTATGCATCCTCTAATTGGAACGAATACTGTTACAGCAACTAACAATGTGGGAAAGAAGTTGGCACTGAAGACTCTTCAAGCCGTTGGCCCAGAGAGCCAGCCGATGAAAATGTCAACGAAGCCTATTGTCAAGTGGCACATTGGTTGACAGCAAACAAACGGGCTTAAGCAACCACTCAATCCAAAGGACCATAGATGGGAGTAAGATGACTCTCTTCCGAGGCCCTGTAGTGTAGCATAGGTACACTACTTGCTCCTAATGAGATTTTACAGATGGTACGTTGAGGGTGCATAAAGTCTGCTTACAAGGAAGAAAATCACCAGACTGTAGCTGGATCGGTTGCGCCTTGTTTTATGCATGTAAAGCTGACTCATTAAGTCTCAGTCCAGCGAATAAAAGTCCAGAATCACCACATGAGGACGAAGATGAGGAAAATAATGACGAGGCGACGGTCAACAATCTCAAAGTAAGAGATAGTCAAAACAAAAATGGAAAACGTGTATCACTCCTTTGTGATCTCATTAAAAGTGATTAAATTTTGCTTTGAAGTATAAAATTTCGATCAAATGGTGTAATTGACTTTACTCATAAGAAATCAAACATAACATGAAATACACTTAAGTTTAAGTCATTACCATCATTACTAAAATTCGTATTTATTTAATCAGCAAACCTCAAAATCCATGATTTGATTGCGAAAAGCATTAAAATCTTTGAAAAGGAAGCTCAGGTAGTGTACTTGTTTATACAGAGGAAGTGATTGTCGGCCATTTTGGAAATATGCAAATTAAAGAAAATGCCACATTCTCAATTTAATAGTATAATCAAGAAATACAACTTAGTACTAAGTAATAGTAATTAGTACTAAATAATCCAAAGTGTATAGATCTTTGTAACTTTTTTTCACCTGGTATAACTTAATTTCTTCCAAAGTTCCAGACTATAACTTTGGTAATGAGATTTTGGTAATCTTTAATAATTCGAACATATAATACAGTGATCTTTTATAAACATATCTATGAAAATTCCGTCATATACTTGATGGATAGTTTTAACAAGCATAACAAACGGCTTTACTTCAACGCCTTTAAACGCTATTTAGCAATACGAAATTTCATTCCACTGCATAGTAAGGTTTTTGCAGCAATTCCAAATATGTGTAATCAGAATTACGAGAGTTTGATTACACCATTTCTCGAGCACTGTCGATCTTGTATGTACAAAAAAGGTTTCGTGCCTTTAACAAACAACTTGTTTCTCATATTATCTAAAGTCCAACCTCACTGGTTGAGTGGAAAAAATGATATAAGGATTTAGCAGACCGTCGGAATATCATTTTGCAGATCAATTCCTGTTTTTTCTGTGAAAGTATTCAGTATTTTCAATTCATATATTTTCCCTACAGACTAATGTCCACTAATAACTTTGTCCATCGTCGTAACATCAAACAAACTTTTTTGTACTAGTGAGCGTGACGATTCAATCAATCTTTCCTGGGAAGGTACAGCCACTTCAGCTGTTATTTAAGATGTTTAACAAGCAATTATTGGGACACAAGGTTTGTTTTTTTAATTACAAGTGTCATGAATAAAAAACTTGGCTCTGAGAAGGAGAAGAAGCTCTCTTTCTCCTCACGGTACCTTCCTAGCCACATATAACTGCTTATTTCATTACCTCTAAGTTTCAACTAGCCTTTTCTGCCTTCCTCTCCTGCTTTTCAATGCTACCTTTCCTTGTAAGTCTTCCAAGTTCTCTCCAGTTCCTTTTACATGTTTTCTTACTCTGCTTCTTCACCGACCGACAATCAGTTGTCCTCGTTGACGTCCTTATCTGTAACTCTTCTAAAATAACTTCCTTTAGTTATTGTAGTGCGCCGCATTACAATCTTGTCATTACTGGTCGACCAGCAATTTCTTTTCTTGAGCCTTGTATGGCTCATAACGCCTCACCTACGTGTGATGTAACTTATTTCACACAGATATACATGTGCGATCTTTAAGTAATAGCAGTAAGTGCGAGCTATGGCCGTCTTCAAATCAAACTCTACTAAGGAAAAGCAAATGCCACGACTACAAGAACGATTTAAGGAGTTAAAGTGATGAGAGAGCCCTGCGGATAAATTTCCAGAAAACGTCATGGAATGTGATTCGGCCTTTTCCCAATGAGGTGATAAACGTGGAGTGTCAATGTTGTTTCCAAATTGGTGTGCAATACACCGCCATTGTGTTTAAATATGATGTCGCAGAATCGTGTGCTGCTTCAATGCTTTTTAGTGGTTACAACATGGCGTCCTTCTACAGAATCATGTAGGCCTACTGCTCTCATGTTCTATTTCAGTGGTGAAACAGAACGACAGTTTTGACATACATACAGCTAGCTAGTACTAGAGTACTATTAAAACTCAGAGCAGCACAGGCTTGTACGACATACGGTATATAGCAACGATAAGCGTCGGCAACTTTACCACATTATGAGAGAGATCCAATGGAATTTTTGTTTCGTCCAGCGTGATACAAATAAACAGAATGGATTGGGAAAGGGTTCGACAGGAAACGGCACTGCCTTACGCAAAAAATGCTAACTCCTATGAGGAGTGGATCCACACGAGACTGGCTTACTCCCAACAACAAGGACTTAGCCTACCACGCACTACAATTCTGCTTATTTGTGGGCAAATGCAGTTCTAGTTTCTTTTCCATTACGCTCGTGGTTGATTCCGCTCCCCGATAAGCCGACTCCACTTCGACGGACTAAAGCCACCAGAGGAGCCCAGAGGGAATTACATAGTCATATCCTGACTTGTTCATAACTTTATAGGGTGACTTAACATGTTGAAATATTAAATTCTTAATATCAGTTTGTTCAAATAATGGTCATATTAAGTATTTAAGTTGGAGTATCATGTTACAGTTCTGTTGGAGGTATCTTTGGTACAGAGTGGATTTGTTTATTGGGTTTGTTTAGTGGGTGAGCAAAGTGTAGTTTGGGGGTTAGTTCAAATACCTGGAGT
Source organism: Stichopus chloronotus (assembly GCA_021234535.1). Taxonomy (NCBI): domain Eukaryota; kingdom Metazoa; phylum Echinodermata; class Holothuroidea; order Aspidochirotida; family Stichopodidae; genus Stichopus; species Stichopus chloronotus. The sequence goes on from CM037842.1 coordinate 11,422,140, forward strand.
GCTCTCTAATTCTGTACATTAGAAAGAATGGTAGTCGAAGTCTGACGAGAAAGAATTTAAACATGTTCAGAGATGGTTGGTTAGTGCTCTCATCTTTTACTCGATGAGTCCTATAAAGCTCACTGCCTCTCAATATGCCACGCTGCCCAGCAGGGCATCCCTTTGCAGAAAATACTGTTCGCAGGAAAACACTCAACTTGAAATCTTACGTTTGTCAAAAATTTTCTTTATTGTCTGAAAGATGACCTCCTCTTTTTCTCCTTTCATTCTCATGGAAAGGTATGTCTTCTTATAATCCTCAAAAGGATCATATTCTGGTTTAGTCATGAGCTGCAATGTCTCCGCATGTTTGCGTATATCTTGTAGTTGTTCTTTACGCTCTTTCCAACCGGGAGTCATTTCGTAATCCTCTGTAAGAATGAGAGTGTCAATGTACTCAACGGTTGACAACGGATTCGGTTTTAAAGCGATTTCATTTAGACGTTCTATGTTTTTCCTTATAGCGTCGGTGTGAAAGAGCACCTTTATTTGTTGGCATTCAAACTCATCGATGACTTTTTTCACCAACTCTTCTGCAGTTAGCTTACCACCACTCGCTGCCTCGTACTTAGCTTTTAGTTGTTTTGATGTTTTCCTTACTATCACGTCCTCGAGCACGAATTTGTACGGCATATTTTTGTGAGCATGCCATTCGCACACATTGCCTGGACAAATCATGCATATTCCTTTATTCATAGCTACACACATCCTTTTATCGGCATCATCTGACAAAGCGCAATTTTCGTGGCAGGTGAAGTTGCAGTTGAGGCAGTTAGTAATGTACGTTCCAACTGGTATCTTCTCTGTTTTTACCCTTTTTTCTGTAACAGTGTATAAAAAATTCTTGTTCGTTTCAATATCGGCTAAATGTCTTCTTAGGACATTTACTTCGACCTGGAGTTGTTCAAGTTTATTCAGTCCAAGAGTAATGTGCTGTTGTATACCTCTTACATGTGTTTCTAGACTATGACGCTCATTCAACACAGCTTTAGTAAGTACAAGACTCTTAGACTCCATACTATTGACTTTCTGAAAGAAAATGTCAAAACTGACTTCCCCCATTTTCCAATACATTTGGGCAAAAATATCGTTGAAGTTGTCGTCGCAGTCGTCAGTGTCACCACTGTCTGATATGTTACCTGAAAATTGGTGAACCTCGTTTGATTGCTGTTGAGCGTATAAGGCAGAATTGTTGAATTTGAAGTACTTCTTCATGGGAAGTTTTGCAAACTTTACTCCTTCCAGAACAGGTGGTTTTTTGTTATCTGCAAACGTCACCAGCAGACATATATTTTCGGAAATATCGTTACCGAAAAGAGCCAAAACTTGGTCAAAGATGAAACGTTGGGTTGGAGTTAATCGTGGGAGGGAAGCTTGAGTAACAAAGCCAATCGCGTCGATGTGGTCTATTCCTTCATCTCCTTGTGTCGAAAAGAATTGCCGTATTTGTTGATTGATTTCTCGGTCTCGTTTGATGCCACTTGTGTCTCCAAATCCAGGGGTGTCGATTAAGGTTAATGAATATGGCACCCGGAAGCCTTCTTTGTGGTGAAGTGTGTATGAAGTTATCCACTGGGTCTGACTATGGGCTTGCGAACGTTGCTCTCCTTCGTCGTTTTCAACTATTAGCTGAAATCTAAAATTATCCTCCCACTTTACTCCAAGGACGTAGTTTATCATTTGATTGATAAGGGTAGTCTTTCCGGATCCAGTTGCTCCAACTAACATTATAACTTTTTCACGAAATGTACCGCAAGTGTTATTTGGAACAAGCTCGCATTTTCTGATCCTTTCATCTCCTTTCGAACGCGTCTGCATTATTTCGAGACGATATATTGATGGATTGCCCTTCTTGACCTCCCTAGATTTGGATAATAATCTGTATTTCATGACTGTATTTAAATCGGGTTCAGAAATGCCTTTTTCTCTTCCTTCTGTTTCTCCTTGGTCAAAAGGTGCCTTGACCATAAATGTGCAAGATGAAGTTGGTTCAAGCTCAGAGAATATATTCTCCTCACCATTCGTAGTGTCACTCTTCTTTGCCAATTCTTCCCTAGAAGTTTCATTACAGGCTGTCTTGGGGTAACTTTCCAAACGACTGCTTGTGTCAACATGTTGCGGTTTTGACCAGGGAACGCCATCGTTCGGTATCTCACAAGTTACAGAAGGTTTACTACGGGCACAGACGGGAAGAGTTTTTATATTAGCGGCACTCCATTTGCTAACCCCAATGTCGCAGATTGCCCTCACTTGGACATCATACATATTGCCCCCCACTAAGTCTGTAAGTGTTCCTTCGGGTTGCAATGTACCACCATCGACATGAACCCATTGTTCGAGGGTTCCACCTACTTGTTTGCATTGCAATTGATAGTGGCGAACACTCTCTTTTCCAAAGTTTGATGGTGACCATGCTACAGTCAATGTGTCATGAGTACAAGCTAAAAGACGTGGGGTTCCGGGTACACTTGGTAGATAGTAATCTTCGTAAAGCACAGCCCCATCTTGTATGACAGAAACATGCACGTCTGGCTTTCCATTGACTTTGCTGTCCTCTATGAACTTGAATTTTAATCTGTCGTTAAGATAATTCGCTTCTATAAATTCAGTGAATTGCTTCGTCTGCTCTAATTTATCTTCACAGTATTTATTACAATGATGAACTGCTGAAGACGTTGTCATGGAATCTTCGACGTAATACTGAAGATAACTTTTCATTTTCTTTGTTAAGGAACTCTCACCATCAATGACTACATGGAAGCATACAAGTAAGTCCTTGGAATGACCCTGTCGATTATCTGGTAATTTGTCTTCATTTAGGCTTGACGAGTATGATGCAGTTGACGAAGTTGTGAATGAATTGTATGATTCATTGTGAGAACTGCACGTATTTGGAGAGACAACTCGGCTGTGGGTGGGTGAATCTGGCTGTTGCCTCTTATAAGACTCACTCTGCCTAATTAGTTGTAAATAAAAATTCTGCTGTCGCATCCAGATGTCCAGTTGCTTTTGTCCAAATGGGGACTTCTCCTTTTCTATCAAAAGTGTTGTCAGATCAGTTTCTTTGAAAATTCCGGTACGAATTCCTGTGACAAAAGTACCAGTGCGTTGTTGGAAAATTTGCCTATATGACTTTAGGAACTGAATAAAATCTTCTATGTCTGCTCTAACACCAGGAAAGTTACTTGTATCAGTCATGCTCGTCATGTCACAGCAGTCCGTCAACAATTTATCTAAATGATTTTTGGCGATGGCCAGTTGTGAGACAACACTGTCGCTAACGTGTCGTACAACGCACTCTGCAGATGGATCTAATTTACAGAGTGGGTAGAGGAAAACCTTGATTGGTAAAGCTTCTGTCTTGATGTCTTTATTCAAGTGCAGTAAATTGCTGAACAACTTCACAGCATCTTTGTATGCTATTGCCTTATCAGTTTGACGGAAATCACTGTAAAGTGTACATCTAATGTTACTAGTGATTTGCTCGTTCACTTCCTTTGGCAAAATAAATCGCCCAGAATTATCGAAGCTGAACTGTGCCTTAATGAATTTGCTCAAATTTGTTTTAATACCTTTTTTTTGACTGGAGATTTGATCCCCAGAAGAAAGACAATTATCAAAAACCAAGAACACTTCACCCCCATAAATGATACCTGTCACTACATGAGTTCCTGTTCCATTTGTAAAAACTTCAGGACACAAAATATTTTCCTTTGACAACTGTACCATGTCTATTTTTTCAAATTTTGTGGTACACTTATGATGCAACGTAACTTTCTCGTATTGATCGGACTTATAGTCATTCAGGTATTTCGAGGAACCATTCAAAGGGAACAAGTTGGTCGCGATGCTTGCTCTCATTCTGTTGTTTACTCCAAATAATTCAAGCTTCGTCTCGTAGTCTTGATTCATTAGTATTTCATGGACGGTTCTTTGTTTCGGGTACACAGTCCGTGCCCTTGATATAGCGTCCTCGCTCCACACCTTTTCTTCTCTTATTATTGTTTCTGTTCTGCAGTCGTATACCTGACCAAGGGCAAAGCTCCTACAGAAAGCGGGTAAAGACTCATTCACGGGAGAGGTGCCAATTTCATTCATTTTGAAATACGGGGCCTTTGTATGATATATCGGTGAGTCCTCTTAACAGTTTATCTTAAGCGTAATTAATAGGCAGTACGTGACCTTGGCAAATTTTCTTCGACACGTGTATCCTAAGGTAATGTTTGTTTACGAAGTACCATTATACTTTTGGTCCATAATTTCAATACTGGCGGTAGAAAGGATAGCCCGCTCATCCTGAGGTAAAGCAAAGAAATAGATGTACGTTATTATCGGACTGCTGAAAATAATTGAAGCAATCATGAAAAATGAGCACATTATCATACGTTTTTCAATATTATTTAATATTGCTTTGAACTGTTGAATATGAGCGTTTGTACCTAATCAGTAGTCGAGGCGTATATATGTAACCAAGGCGAATATATATATACATAAACATAAAGGGAATAAAATTGCCCATTCACACACCCCACATTTGGCACAGAGAACTATATAGAAAAGCGTTGCTTTTTCAGCTGAAAAGATCCATGAATTCATTAATATATCAAAAGAAAAATACAATTAGGGTTTACTAATGGCGAAAATGGGTGTGATAACAATTCTAATTTGCATGCTGTCTTAGACAGTAACCTTAACAGGGCACAAAATTTGGCGTCATTTACCTGAAAGTATACTTGTATATTTGTTTTTGTAATATAGGGTACAGTTACAGGACATTCTTTATTTGAATTTTTGAAAGTTCTGTGAACAAATCATTCTTGAGCATTAAGCAACTGGATTTCTATCGGTGGGAAACCTCCTTTCCTCTACGCACAATCAAGTCTCCTCTTTGAACTGATAATGAAGTAACCCTTCTAACTTTAGGGTCATCAACAGATATAGTTGTATTAAACATACCTTCCGTAGGAAGTTCCTTTAATATGTAAATTGGTGCATGGAGCCAATGGGGTTCCATTAGTTTTTCATTGGTCAAACCTCGTGAGACAAAATCAACACGGTTTTCATAACTTTTAACATACCTCCACTGAGAGGTATCAGTTTCATTTCGAATTTATTCAATACTCTTAGCCACACAAAAAAATGAAATTTTTAAGCTTCGTTGTTGATGTAGCCAAGAGCAACTTGACTATCAGTCCAGATATATTCATTAATCTCATTATAATCAAGCTCCTCCCGAAGTAGCAGATTAATTGTGACAGACAGAACGGCTGCTGTTAATTCCAGACGAGGAACAGTATTTGACTTTAATGTTATCACTCTAGCCTTCCCCCATAACAAAGGCATTGTACACCTGTTTTGGTCACTAATCAGACGAAGATACGAACATAGAATATAACCATAATGCCCTGTTTATAGGTATTGAGTCAAAACAGAGGTCTAAGTTCTTAATACCTTTGACACGAACTTCTTCTGGGCCATATTTTACTTTCAATCTTGAATTTGACTCGAGTTTGTGAAACCGTATGCAACCCTTCTTAGAGAGGTTCTTGGAAAGCTGACATAGATTTTAAGCTGTTGTCAACATAGAACTTTCGATGTGCAAAGTGAAAGACATGTTTAGATAAAAATTGACTACAATCATCCAGCTTGTGTTCACCCTGACATAATATGCACTTTTTATTTACTCTACCACATCTACTAATTGCAGATGCTTCAGTAGCCAAATTACGAGCCAATTGCGCACCCTTTGACCTTGTGTTATCAGATTGACAATCCTGTGAGTCTTAAAATGTGGTAATGGATTGCAAGCAGTATCCACCTCTCTAACTATGAACTGCTAAAATTGACTAAAGCGGGAAACCCTTATTCCCTCCTCCTTGATCCTCCCAATCAGCTAAGAACCGAATCCAACGACTCACTAACGAATTTGACAACTTTGCTAACAGAATACGATATCCCCAAATCTCACTGAGAGTGTTCAGACCTCTTGCAACCATTTGCATAGAAGTTTCGCATTGACCCAGGAAATCAGCAAATTTACTTATGGCTAAAACATCGTTCGATTGAATTTTAGGCCAAATCTCCAATTTTCTAATAAACTCATCAATAACAGTTATAGGATTGCCATATCTCTCTTCTAAAAGCTTCCTTGCTTGCTCATAAGAATTATCAGTAAGTAGCAGTAAATACCCTTCTAGTGCCTCCCTAGGACTGCCAGTCAAATATCTCTTTGAATAATAGATCCTTTCAGAGGGCGGAACACCTTTGTTTCCTGACAAAGAGTCTAATCCACATTTCCAACCTTAAAATTCCAAAGGATCTCCATCAAACATTCCAGGTTCGGGTACAGAAAGTCTTTTTAGATTCACCTGTTCTGTCAGAATCTTTGCAAATGTGTCTACTTGAGTGAGTACATGAGAGGAAAATGGCACGTTAGCAGTTACAGAAACATTGCTAGCAGACGTAACAAACCTCGAAGTTACACCTACTAATGGCCGGGAAAGACTGTCTAACATGGCGGGCACCTCCAACGGTACATGTGCTGTATTCACATCAGCATGAAGTGTTTCCAGTAGTGCAGGAAGACCAAAGAATCGTTAAATTTCGATTTGAACATACAAACTCAGTAACATTATGATTTAGAAATCCAAAATCTCAATGTTCACTAACCCTTGGTTTCACTTCCTGTTTCATCGCACATGTTTCTTTACTTAGGCCTGTCTTGAAATATAATTCAAAACCTGACCTGCATTATCCAAGTGCTGCAGTGCAACACGAATTTGCTTTAGATTAGATTACCGCAATATTGGTCCGCATTCCTGTAAAGAAAATCAAACATCAGATTAAAGAGGTCACAATCATAATCCAGGCGTATTACAACTGCGGTGAGCATATCCACACCACGAGAGGATGTACACAGTAACGTGCAGAAGGTGCAGTCGCGAGGAGCATAAGAAAAATTCTTCTAAAGAATTTAGCCTGATTTGGCCATTAGATTGTGCCGATGAGAACCACCTGCTGTTTTTCTTTACCCAGTCCCACACAAGAAGAATAATACATTGACTAATTGGCAAACAGGAAGTGTACTGAACATAAATTACCTCTATGCAAAGCTGATCAACTTGAAGCAATTTTTTATAGCGGTAACAACAAGGCAAAATATACTAGCAATCACAGAATCGTTTTTAAATGCACGTTTTCCTTACCATGAAAACCCTACACAAAATAATACAAAAAAAGGAAAGGAAAGGCTGGGGTTGTTACATAGATGAAAATATTACATTTACTATTTTTAATTAGACGGGGTAGAATTTATTGAATGTGTCTGCAAAATCGGCAAAGAGATCAAGCCTACGTACTCTAAAACTTACCTGAGAATGAAATATTCAAAAAATATTTAAAAAAAATTTGCATTAAATGCTCAAATACTTCTCAAGATATGCTGGAAATACCAATTTTGGGGCAAAATTGACCTTTTTTCAAAAATCAGCAAATTTGACTCGATTTACCATACAATTAATACATTTCTCACATACTGGCATCATGTACAATCCAGCAAATGACAAATCAGAACGGGTATCCTTTTTTATAACATGTCAGCACCACTACAACATTATTGTTATTGAGGACTTCAACTTTGATTGCTTAGATATAATTCATCCAATGTTAAGTGTAACAATACCATTTACCATTTTAAATTAAAACAACTTGTACATTGTCCCACTACAGTGGCAAAAATTCCAAAAAATCACTTAATCATGTGTGCACCACGAACAAAGAACTGATTTTAAATCTTTCTGGAACCCAAATTAGACTAAGTGACCAGAATCAGTTTCTGATATACTGCACGATATATTTCAATGTAAAGAGTAAGAGTAAGAACAAAATAATCTATCATGTAATCGCACCACTATGGAGTACACAAATGCACAGAAAATGAACAACAAAGCATTTATCCTAGATCTGCTTCTGTGTCATCGTGGAAAAAGTAGGTACCACAACGAAACTTTAAGTTGCAAAATATAATTTTGGAAGCGATCAACAAACATGCAAATCAAGAAGAAAATGAAAAGAATATCCAACATGAATGACATATGATGAAATTCAATTTGACTACAAAATCGACAATTAAACATAAATACAGTGCAAAAAAAGAAAAACACTAAACCAAAATTATATCAACTCTTTGAAAACAAAGTTACTTGTCTTATACACCTATTAAATAGAAATTATTTTACGGATGTTATTGATGATAAAATACCCACTAATCAGTTATTATTGTTTATAGTAGATGACAGTTAATAGTTCTTATGTTCTCACTGTAGTGTTATAACACAATAACACAGGTGTAACTAGTCGGCAGATATTATTGCGGTAAGCATGGTTGTAATAATTTGATCAACCCATAAAGAATCTGGCTGTGTTAAGGTACTACCTCAGAGCAGATTTTACTGTGTAATGGTGTGAATTTAGTGGCAGTTATTACTGTACTCGCTAGGAGAATTAAATGAATAAACGAAAGAGTTATGCAGTAAACTTAATGCGGTATCTTTTAGACCATTTTAAGTACCACCAGTCTCTGCAGTACGACTCAGAGACGCCAGTTCATTTCCTCAATCTCCCCTCAGCCCACAACCCCCACCCCTCCTGTCGAAAGTTCAGTAGGGCCAGAAGGCACACAGGAGAATTGCATAACAGCTCTGGCAGGCAGGTCAGCTTGACACAAATCTTTCTCGGCCGAACTTTCCCAGGTAGTCTCTGAACATCCCTGAGGCCAGATTCGACTCCGATCTCACTTTATTCGTTTGGAAATTGAGGGTGGAAAGAACATTGTTTTCACTGTGACACTAGAGGAACCGAAGTGTTCTCAACTACAAGACGACTTGCCTGCCAGAGGTTCTAGCCTCTTCAGAGTGTGCTCATGGACCGGAAACTCCGGAGGACGGGAAACCACTTCCCCATTTGTAGCGGGAAGGTAAAGAAACGAACCAAAAGATTTTGTAGATATTTACTTCATTTCTCACTTACCAGTTTCCTCATAACAAACGCACTGAATAGTACTGTTACAATGGTAATTAGCCTGAGTGGCAGGATCAACTTTCCCGAAACCCCCAAAGCAATCACACGCTGCCTCAGACTTTCTCAGTTCATTAGTCAGGTAGTATTTAGACACTGCAGAGTCTGCTTGGGCTGGAAAGTTTCTGTTCCTAACCTTCATTCCGCCAACTCTGAAGAAAAATCCATATTTACTGTACTGCTCTTCCGGAAGAGGATTTACTCCCCTCACTGATCGCTGCCCTCGCAGACTCTGGGCACTCGTTTTAACTATGCACACTACTTTTAGCTAAAACCGTTGTTTTTCGCTACCAAATTCGGTAGAAGCCAATCACGGCCATCGTGAGAAATGATGGGAGTGACTGATTAGTTACGTAACTATCATGTTAATATTCTACTCTCCTTCAACTGTTTTTGGTCTCTCTTAGCGATATCCTGTTTCTGCCGTAGGCAAATCTGGTGATAGGGTGAAGGTTCGCCTAGGTACCGTTATTTTCTCTCGATGGCTGCTATTGGCTCATTTCATGGGACCAACGCGTAGTATTTTAATATGCATTAACCGTAACGTCAAACGTGACTATTCATTTGTACATAATTATATCGAGTGTCCAAAGTCTTTCCGGGGGACGACTATCACAGGGAAAAGTGATTACTAGATAGTAAATATCCTCGGTTGGGTATAAAAAGGCTGCAGCTCAAATTGAGAGGAATGTATCAAAGGAGGGGAATTCATTCGCCGAGAAAGACTTTGCAAAGTCTAGGTAGTACTTAACTTTAGTCGTGTATGTCTTCCAAGCTCCTGCTCTAATAATCTTGTCCACCGTCACTCCCACGAAAAGGGCTGTAGAAGAGGCTTGAGCTCGGATATCGTGGGCTCTCTCCATCACCCGCGAGACATGAGAGACATGTCATTCAACTCTAGGAAGCGCATGTGAGATTGGTGCATCGGCATTTGCATGCATGCTTCCTTTAGATCAATGCTAGCCGCCCATGCCCCTTTTTTAAATGCCGGTATGATGATGGCCATCGTCTCCGTCCTTAAGTGTTTCTTACGAACTAAGTTAGTATAGGCCTCCGTGACCCATCTTTCTTTGTCGTTAGATAGAAGGACAACCGAAAAGGGGTCCCTACCCTCATAAAGCCAGCCCAACGGCCCGCGTAGCCTGCAGGGCAGAAATATCAAGTTCCACAGTTGCCTCACCCTTTTTAGGGATGGGAGAGAAATCAATTAAAATTTTGCAGTAGTCCTTACATGTACATTTAGCAGCCTGAAGTCCTAAGAGGGAAAGCATAGATCAATTGAGGCATCGTTGTATCATTCTCGACGACATTGCTGTAACTTTGTATACAGCAAAAACTTATCACGTTGCAAATAACAATGGATAACAGCAAACTTAGCAGCAAAACGAACGTATAAGCGTGGGAGGCTAAGTAAGCAAGGGACCTAAGATTCTAACGAAAGCACATAAAGTGGTAACAGAAGGGAGCAACATAAATTCTCGGAAAGAAAGCATAAAAAAGCAAAATTATCCGAGAAAGAGGTCCTACAACTAAACACTGTGGAGGAAAAAGAGTAAACCCGTAACCACGCTAGAATTTTTGGAGCAAAAAATAACAGTGAAAATTATAAAGATACTCAGCGGAATTCGTAGAACTGGTCTGAAAAAACGAAAAACGATTGTCAACGGGAAAATGAGCAAAGTTAAGTTAAACCAGAAGAAGGAATAACAAACAGACAAAAGTCCATAAAAATTTAGACCAGATCCCACGGCTATAAGCACTTAAGAATAGCAGAATGGGAGCGAGTTACTGTTTCAGGAGGCACTGTAGATTGTCGTGCGTCTGTTATGGGAAATAGTTAAGTGAGGACTGGGTAACTGATCATTGTCCCTTGGGGGTACTGCCTCCCTCAGTAGTTGTAGATGGGGCGAGGTCTCCTTGGCCTTCTCCTCCATCTCCTTGATCTCGTCATTCGAGTGGTTTCCGGTCGGACGGCTGCCGTGGATCACTGTGTTAGTGAAGTCTAACTTCACTAACACAGTGATCCATGGTATATGACTACGATGTGAATACTAATATTATTCCCACTAGGTAATGTAAATGCACAAGACTACACAGAAAGAAGTTGAAGACAATAATTGCTATACTGCGCTCTACATTGATCATATGCAAAATATGTGGGTTTATGGTGCAACTTTCTCACATATTGAGTATATGTATACTGATATACAGTATACAGTATAAACTTACTGGGTGGGTGCCTGCAATCTTGGACAAAATACCTTGGACACCGCTCGCCCCAGTTCAATGTTTGTTGGCTATAGGATTGCTGTTCAAAGGGTACATTCACTTCTATAGCACAACATTCGAAAGGGGCGCGGGGTTTCATGTTATCCTCTCACCTAAAATTCAGTATTATATTTGCAACATACGACAAAGTGTTCCAACAATTTTGTCCAAGATTGTGGGTGTGAGATGTCACTGTCCGCTAGATTGATGACGTCAAGGGTAAGGTTCATGATTACTGTAACGCATAGTACAGTGTTAGGTGCGTAGTGCATGTCAACGTAACTCTCACACATTTGCCTTTCCATGAATATGACACGTTTTTTCAACCTATGCAACCATTCCTAGGCTGAATGTTAAGGTATGGTAACATTGTTATTTCCCGTGCGTTGATAATATTTTTACTCAGTATATGTTTACATTTTATACATATAGATCTACTGCACAATTGTGAGAAAGAACTCGAGATGTTTACACACTGTGAAGAAAATATTGAGTCACGCATAACGAGCTTTTTGGGAACTCAAAGGATCCACATTGACGGGGCGAGCGGATGTGAGGAATGATCTGACGCTTGGCATGCGCTCTTTTTTTTTCGCAATAAGCACGCCCGATATCTAGGCACTGTGTGCAAGCATGGTGGTATTTGTGCCTTTCGGCACATATGTATTGTAAGGATAGTGTATTGTAGTATGACATCATTTAGTAAGTTGACTGTTCAGCTCTACCAACGTACAGCTATCTGAATCACTTATGAATATACAGCTCTATGTACTTTGGGAGAATGGGTATGTAAAACCATAAGGATGAGATCTGTTTGGATTGTCTATTTTTTATTATTATTGTTCAAGCCTACATGATCATCACAAAGGCGTTCTCATTCAATAACAGTTGAGTAAATGCTTCCATACAGAATGGCTTTGTACCGTACAATACTTTCAGCTACAATACTTTTCAATACAACTTTCAAGTATAATCGAAGTTGCAGTGTCTGCCATTGTCAACATATGTAGACACTATAAAATATTTTCTCATATACGTCGCTGATTGTACAGTAAGGAGATCCTATTTACAGTGTCGCCGGTGTTGTCACGTACACTTTACATGCTTCATTAGGGAGCCTTGCAGGCTACGTCACTGGAATCCTTCGCGTTTTTCGCACTTTGCAACAAACAATGCATACTCTTATTGGAATTTTTTTTTTAAGCCCAAAGTATGTATATAGCAGATTTTTATACAATTTCAAGAAGCTCCAACCTTTTCGTGATCTTCAGAATCACACTAATGTTCGTAACTGACAAACGAATGAAGTGCTAAGGCACATACTAGGTTATCAGCAATTCAGACATAAATCGGGATTCTGTTCCAATAACACTTCTATTTTTTTTTCAGAGGGGAAGATATGTTTATGTATTTTGAACAATTAAGAAAAAGACATTATATTCACAGTCTGGTTAGGTAGCCTAATAATAAAGATCCATGAGTGAAGTGAAGTTACGCTGATCAACGTACGTGGATCATGACTAAATGAACGTTACTTTCACCGTATCGGCCTACAATGCATCTGCTTGTTTGTTGTTTATACTGCGTTGATCTGAAGCAGAAAGAGGCCATCCACAAGTCAGGTAAATAGCCATAGTGAATATTTTGCTGTTCTTAAATCAAGGAGAGATTCAACATCTAAGAGAGATGCGCCTCATTAGCACAATTTAACACTAAGAGCGTTGGTATCATTAGTTTGCTGTGTGTAGAAAATGCTGATGCAGCTGATTTGCAGTTTCTACATTGAAGTTGAATAAGGCTAGTGTATCACACAGCATCACGTTTTGGCGGCCTTATCTCTCCGTACTGATCTCTGCATATATTAGATTGGAGAACAACCGTTTCCACTTGTGAACCTGGTGCCGGTCATATTTATTCACCCTAAAGAAGCATACAGGTGTTTGATTATTGTGGTATCATGAGTTACTTCACTCCTCTCTTACCAGTCCCCTTCACACGAATGCACCATATGCCCATGTGCTTTGCTCTGATTAGGTACTTTTAGCAAAATACCTTTCCTACCCTTTCTGATACAATGCTGCCTTCTTCTTTCTTACTTCCAAACATGAAAGGTTCTTCATACGGGAACACTTTCAAAGCACTTTCACAGCAGGTGTGACCGATTTAATCTTTAGTCATGTTATCTTTGACCTGGTAACGTCATCAATATGTAAACAAAAATCCCTTATTATCTACTTCCTTGATATGGTCGTTATTACTCTAGGATATTACACATCGAGATATTGCTAAAAATATTTTTTTTCGTTTTCATGAATGGTTCCTTTGACCTAGACGTCGTTGGCAGGACCACCTCCCTGGTAGGACGGACGCAACATGAAGAACCCCCTGCACCTACCAACCAAGTCTGAAATTTTTACCTTTAATCACGTAACTTTTGATCTGGTGACATCATCAACGATTTCAGAAAATTTCTCATATTGTCTGCTTTCCATATATGGAACTTTAACTCTAGAATATTCACAGCTTGAGATAATGCTAAAAATGTGGGGTTTTTTGTTATCATGATCTCTGACCTTTAACCTATGACGTAGGTCGGACGGACACTATGTGACATACCAGGGCATATTTCAAGTAAGTTGAACGATTGTCCGACTAGGCGAGGAGATCAGGAGGAGATTATTGCATACTTTTAACATATTTTTTGTCGATTTCACCTTTAATCACGTGACCTTTGACCTGGTAATGTTTTTAATATTTGAAAGAATTTTTCGTACTGCCTAGGTTTTGTATATAGTTTTAGTGCCATTTCCTGTGATATGACGTCAAAACTCAGATGTCACAACTCTTCCAATGCTACGCACCCACTGGTGGTGGCTCTCCGCTCAAATGGTGTGAGGGTCTATCGTACATACCCAAGCAAATTATCCTATGAAATAGTCTTGAATGAAATATTGCTTTCTTTTAAACGTCACATTCAGTGATGGTAATCACATGCGAAGGAGACTCAGAGGCTTAGTACCAATGAAAAAGTTGCGAGTTAAAGATATGATAGCCCCTCCCATTTCTTGCCAAGCACGTGCTTGCTACAGGCAAAGTACAGCATTGTCTAAAAATGAGTAGAAATGGGGACAGGGACAATCCCTAATGGTGCCTCTGACCAAATATCTGGTTGAGTGCGTTGTGTCTCTCTGGGTGCCGTTCCGATATTGCTGCCTGCCCCAAAATATTTTGTTACAGGTAACTGGACATAAAATCGTTTGCTGCGCAGGGTAAATATCTGGAGGACACTGCAATGATGAGAGCCCATGTATTAAAGTTCTGGCAAATGTAAATCCGAACACCCTTTCTTGCTATCATATTTAGCATTGAGGGTTCTCAAGCGTCCCAGCAGGCAGGGTCCATGCTAAGCAGGTATTTAACAAAGTGGTGTCCACACAGAGCCAGTCAGTCACGAAAGATGATGGAAACTATCACGATTCTTGAATGTAACGAACATGTTTTCAAAGCCATGTTACCCTTGTGACAGTGTAACTGTAGTACGTGCAGTTACACAGTGCAGTAACAACGTGTTGTTAGTTCTGTATATGACTGATGGGAGTGGAGTTATCTTTGGATAGGACTGATGTACAAATAGAAAAAATGTGCCCAGTGAAGGTCGTGCGCATAGAACATTGGCTGGCATTTAGTTGATGGAGAGGTTGTGTAATATCAATCTTCAAAGACTCATTTGGCTCAGCTTGCATAATCTCAAGTTTGCTGGGTTTTTTTCGTTCAGCACTCCCATTGTGACTAATCTATTAGTTTATGTTCTGAATAACTAATATGTAGCAAACGTTCAATCGTAATGACATTAGATCACATTGAGATGCTAGACTAGGTAAAAGTGGCCTGATCTTCTAGTAATTCAGAATTGATTTAAAAGTAACTAGTAATACTGCCGTAATGGTAAAAGTATTTCCGTTTCATACTTTAGTCATAATTCACATAACACAGTACACGTCAAATTTGGATAATGACTCGAAAGGTGAGCACTCGGATTCTGATTTGGTGGACTCGACTCCAGCACGAAGGTTTTGCTTCTTCCAAAATTAGAACGAGTTTGCCTTCAATATTACGCATTTTTTTCAGTTTCTGTTCACGTAAACCAAACAGTACGGACGTACAATAATTAAGTTTCGAGATAACTAAGACAAGTGCGAAAACTTGTGGTTGATTGAACTTGATTTTTGTAATAGTTTGTGAAGGAGGGTATTCAAAACATTTTGTTTTATTTGGAGATCAAGTACATAAAGTCTGTTGGCATTGCACCGTGGTCGGATATCGGCAAATACAAGCTTATGTCTTTTGGACAGTAGAGAGCAGATCGTCCGTTGTGTCACCGGCTTATGAATAAGACTATTCCATATGAAGTTAAGATAACCTGTAAAAATTTTCTCACTCCCCCCCCCCCCCCTCCAGTAATAAATAGCGTAAACTGTCTAAAGATCAACCTAACAAAGTTCGTAAAAAGCTAAGGCTATCACCGTTTCCAAAATTTATTTTAATTAAAAAAAAAAAAAAAAAACGAAGTATTGCGTGCCAAACAAAAGTGCCTTTGCGGAAAAGAAGCTATTTCACCATACTGCACCACGGTTTGCAGTCTCGTCGTAGTTGAAACACATGGTGTGTAATACATAGTAACACTAAAAATATGGGGTCAAAGTGCACATCGAACGTTGAAAACAATTTCAAACATCATTATGAATGAAGCGATAAATGTTTTGGATACTGTTTTGCTGATTTGTATTTTTTGAATATTTTGTGATGTATTTTGTGATCTAAGACTAAATGTAGTGAAAATTTGCTTCACATTTGGCTTCTAGGTGTAGCAACGTGACATTCGGCATACACATACTGTCTGCATACTGTGTCATAGTGTTTTTTGAGCGGAGGGGTAGCGACACAATCCTAACGAATCCTAATAACTTTTGTCATTTTTGGTCCGATTTTTGTTGTTTAACATTGTTAAACATAAATTTCTTTCAAACTGGAAAGATGTTGATTTTAATACGGTACTTCTTCCAGTACGTATTTCTAGGGAAAGCAAAAGGGTTAAGAGATAGGACTGAGTTTTTTTCTGTTGTAATATAATGGCGATAATGCGTTTAAGTAAGAAACATTCCAATGTAACTCACGTCCGGAAATACGAAACTTCATGGAAAGCAGTTGTAGTAACTATGATAACAGTTACGAGAGAGACGCCGTTAGGAGTACTCCCATGTGACCTAAGGTCAGGTTCATTGATTAATATACATCACATTGCCCTTTTTCTAATTATGGGACAAAATCAAGCAAAGTATATTACATGAGTCAGGTTCTCTTAAAACAAAAAACGTTAATGCATACATGTGCTGTTGTACAATTAATTAAATAAATGATAAATAGTAAAATATGAAGCAACTTGACACTCAATGTACTTGCAAGCTCTCAGCAAGTGGGTGAACATGCAAACTAATTTCAAGCTACCTGAATGATAACATTTCCACTTGATATACTATTACAAATCGACTCCAACCCTTTCACATGGTCTCTTTGGGACTGGTTTTGAAATTATTGATCAATTTCGCTTGGTATTTGTATGTTTGACACTTTTCACGTTTGTCTACCATGTCATCAATTTGAACTTCCAAAGATAGCCAGAAGAGACAATCTCTAGCGTCTGGCTTACCTTGATGCCCTTAATGGGGTTTTTGTAACATTTGTTTTCTCAAACTTTGCCGTACGTTTGTATCCTTAAATACAGCACCATCTGTAACATGAAGACCCTCTTCAAAGCTTCAATATGGCAGGACTCTGGTATCTACATGGTTTACGAAATCTACCAACCTTGCGGTGCCAAAATACATACATTTTGCAAAACTACGTCTAGATTGGTAGTTTCATTAATTTCACCCCGATTTACATCATAAAGTGGTAAGTTTGAAACTAGTAAATGTACCTGAGTCTCCAGCGCTCTCTCCATCCAGCTCTTTGAATTGCTCTTTTGCAGTGTCATGCAGATAATCCCTTGAGAATGTGTCTGTTGCATACCCATTCTTGGCTGATGTATATACTTGATACACAAGTTATTTCTTTGTAGCCTCAACAGAAGTCTTTGGGTGGGGTCAGAAAAAAGTGTTTGTTTCCCCAGACTATACTGTAGCTTATAACTCTTTTTTCCTATTTGTGCATAATCTTATTCCAATCTGGTTAAGGCTCTTGATGCATAACCATGGTGGCCCATCCTGGAGGAGAATCGCCCCGCAAGCCTGTTTGCCAAGCATCTGCTTGTTACTTTTTGTTAACATTGCAGTACTACAGAAATGGTGCGAGTCTCTTAGCTATTCAAAAACTTTACCATGGTGTCCAATACATTTCCACACTTTCTCGTTTTTAGTTTACTCTTTTAGAGGTGCACTGATATCCAATGCATAAGTCACGAACTTTGAGTGGTAATTAGTCATGCCCCAAATCGATCAACCTCTTTTGTAGTTTGAGGTTCTTTCGTGTTTGATACAGCTCGTATCTTTGTCTCTTCAGGTTTTAATCCATCACTTGAGACAATCTGCCCCATACCTGATTTGTTTCAGTGTAAATTTGGATTTCTTGAGACTGAGCTTCATTTTATTTTTCCTAGCCTTTTCGAGAACATCTCTCAGTCGCTGATCATGTTCAGCTTTTATGCGACCCAATAGAGACATTTATGTCATCCGTAGAGGATCGATTCCCTCAACTCCTTACCACACGAAATACAAAATGGTCAACGTAAATATTTGAAACAGCCATTTGGCGTGTTAACTGTACTAAGGTCTGAGCTCGGAGGAATCTAAGCAATTTAAACATTGTGCCTCTGTCACCTTGGTTCTTTCTGATTTCATCTGAAATCGGAAGCTGGTAGTGAGATCGTTTTACAACTTTTTTTTAAATTTTTGGGATGTAAGCAAACCCAAGTTGGCCCATCTAGCTTCTCAACCATAACCAATTAACCAATGACTTCGGTTGATCTACTATAACTATATAACAGTGGGTGGCTTTCTTTTTAAATGTTATTGGAGATTTTGTTGAAACATAAACAACTTGTGTTGCATCTGGATTGATATGAATCTTGTGCTTCCAAGTCTCTTGAAAACATCTTGGTACTGATCTATCCATTGCTCGTCACTCAACATGTTCATCTGTTTCATTTATAATGAACCCTCTTTTGATAAGCTGCATACCAACACAGGTGTCTGCTCCTAACATTGGTTTCAATTTAGGGAATTCGACTACCATCATTTTTGGGTGCGTTGACACGTTCACCTCAGTATGGGGTAGCTGCATTACTACATGTATCTAAAATTTCCTTTCTTTCCATTCCTCTGATTTCAGTGAGTAGTTGATTTGTGTGACACACTGCTGCGAAGTGATTATGCTTATTTCTTTTGCGACATAATTGTTCTAATGCAGGGCAGGAATCATGATTTGAAGTCCACATCTGTCTCATTTACTTTGTGTTATTTTTGCTTTCTGTATTCTTTGTTGGAAGTTCTGTTTTATCATGCCAGCTACTGTCTTCTGACCTTCGGTCAATCTTTTCCTTTGAACCTTAGAGGCTTCATGTCCTCTGCAACTCTGTTATGCTTTATCTAGTGTACGGTTCTGTGTGCACAACAACTTTTTACGTCAATGTCAATACTGCAAACTATTCTCTGATCAATAATCCTCTCCTTTAATTGACCAAAGTTACAAAACTTGAACTTTCGTTTCAGTGCTGTCGCATATTGATCAACTCCGTTTCATCTGTTTGTTGTTATGATCTGATATCATGTTTTTCTTCGGCTTATTAACAATTTTTGCACCTTGTAGTAGATCGTCGCACTTGCGGCAATCACCTTCATCGTCGTACTTAAACGTGTTGTACAATTCTAAACTTATTCTGATAGAAATGTAGCATTACGACTTACCGCAAAGCATATCTTCTTGTCTGTTCGCGTAAAACACTATTACAAGACAATTTGAGGATATTTGACTTCATTATATGTTTTACAATGAATGTCATAACTTGCTATCCCGACATTAATCCCTCATTAGTGGTAAACAGATCGCGTGATGTGTGCTTAAACTAGCTGGAACCGCCCTCCATTGTCAAATAAAATTTGATACCATAAGGTTGAAGTACAATCATCAGTTAACAATCATCAGTTAATAAACGACAATGTTTACATATGATTAGATACCAGGAGTTGCCCCCCCCCCCACCAAGGACGTCAATTTAAATTGAAATGCGATGTTGGGACATGTTTGATTAACAAATAGGTTGAATAATTGAAGCTGCCCTCAGGAGTCTGTGCACTGCATTTGTTGATGACTTGGGACATACGGATATGTTTTCCCGTGAATATGGGGTAACGTTCATTAACGTGACCAGGAGAAAAATGCCTGAAGTCCTGATTTATTTGAAGAATTGTGAGACTTCGAATGAAGGATTTACGTATCTTCAAATGGTATCAAACTGGCACTGCTTTTACTTTTTACTTGTTTTTACAGACATTGAATATATTTAAGCAACCGGAATTTTGATGATTGATAGGTGGGCTAAGACAGGCTAGTTATTGAAGGCATATATTGCCAAAAGTCTAAGAAAGCACAATTCGGAGCCGGTGTAGAGAGGTTTTAACTGAGGACATAGTGGCAGAACCATCTAAGCGGTGAGCCACAATGTTTGGTTTTACAAACCTCAAGAAAGTCCTAAGGTCACCCGGGTGTAGTTGTAGTAGGCTCTCAAGTATACATTTTCTTAATTATTTAGAAAAAAATCATTCTTTGGAAAAATGGTAATTATAATGTCATCCCTATACGTAGTATACAGAAGGAGATATTGCACGTGCTTGAACTGTTAAAGTGTCCCATAATGCCACTTAATTGGAAGCCCACCTTACACCCCTAGTATTATTCAAACGAAACCTAGTGGGTCAGTAGTCCTTATGTAGGTTTACTTCATGGAATACAAATGACCTTGATCGGGATTACCCGCTGGAGTTAGAGAGTGAGAAGGGCAGAACAAATGGGTGCGTGTGTGTGTGTGTATGTGAGTGTGTGCTTTGTATGCGTATGTATGTTTGCAACCAAATTTGTGTCACGATGTCACGAACTCCTCCTCCATAGTTGATAAGTTGGATAAACCTCAGAGTTGGTGGGAAGCCGCTCTGGTATAAGGTGCAGTGTCCCCAGACCGATGACGTTATAGGTCAAAGGTCATGAAAGCGAAAAACATGTATTTCGCATTTTATTTATGTATGAATATACTAGAGTGATGAAATTGAGATATATGGAAAGCAGACACATAGGTTTTGTGTGATGTTTGCTGCTTGATGAAGTCACCACGTCAAATGTCACGTAAGTAAAGGTCAAATCGTCAACAATGTCAAGATGTCTTACTAAATGGTATAGAAATCGGTGCCATTTCAAAACTGTGACAAAACTGTGACAAATCAAAACTGTGACAATATCTACAAGATATCTATGTATCTTTTAGATATTTGAATATGAATATTGTCTGTTTTTGTTAGATCTAAAAACTTCAGACTCTCCAAAAGCCTAGCTGTCAATCAATGATACTTGAAATCAAACAGACCAAAGAGAATACTTTTGACGCACACTCGATTTCTAGGCACATGGGTAAACGCACATGACATGCGGGTATTTGTGCCGTTGGACGCACACACGTACATATGGACGTGATGGGTAAGTAAGACTATAACTGTTTATGAGTCGTCATAAACAGTATAGCGTTCCTGCTCGTACCTTTCAATCACGTGACAGGTTCTTTCGTTCAGTTTATCTCTAGTTACACAGCTTCAATAAGTCTGGAATTTTGACAAATAATTGTTACATACATGGTCACCAGTATGACATCTCTGTGATAACTATAACCCTTGTTTCTAAGATTAAAAATTTACATATCTTTGATGCACAAAACGGTGCCTTCTAACGAAACGGCTGTTGTTTTGTGCAATAGGCTACTGCATACTTGTTGTATTAGCTGTCAGCAAGCAAACGCATAGTTGTATCGTCTGAGTCTGAGTAGTGTACCGACTTCAATAGTACCGTAAACAACGGCGCGGCAATAGCGGTATGCCACGTACGTAATATATAGGCCTACAGTAAATGTTCATCGGATAATTCGTATCCACGGAGCATAGTTTGCACTCTGGGCATACTTGGGCGCGAGTACGTAAGCGCAAACTGTACGGCAGAAATCGATGCGGGCAATTCCTGACGATTTATTTGTCATTGTTGAATGTGTATTTTGGCCTGAAAAGTGTTTTTAAGCTCTTGACAATGCCGAGTAAAGTTTTGTCCAACTTGTCTTGTCAACAGAAATTGTCGAAAGGGGTTTAAATTTGTTTTTCAGTGTAAAAAGAGTAATGTTCAAAGAACACGCACATAAAGGCATGGAAAACTCGCCCGTGGAAGACAAAACAGCTTCACACTTTTCAGTGCCTTTGTGAAGTCTGACAACTCGGCGTGTACTAAGTGCCTATACACATCAGGCAACTCGGCATCTCTGGGAAGAAGACAAGTCGTATGAATTTGTATAGCCTACCATTCGAAATAGTTCTCTCGTGTTCAGTGGAGATTGGCTTCTGGATATAAAATACTAAGGCACATCCATGTTTTATTGTACTAAACAGACAACTTGGACGGAGAGGGGTTTCTATAGTTTTGTTTTTATTTATCTCTGAAGCAGGCAGGCTGAGCACGAACTAGGGGCATGACTGATTTTATTTAAGGAGCTTGTCACTTAAAATTAATCCACATGTGGTCAGTGGTTGACTGAAAACATGAACTAGAATATTTTTGCAGATCAGTCAGCTGGACATAAAGGGTGTACAAAAATTATTAACATTAGCCTATTCCCTTATTTTAAGGCCTAAACGTAGCTCGGAAGCAGACTGGACTGTAGCCATAGTTGCAACTTTTGAATTTACTTTTGGAAATGTCACAATATCCCACTCTACCCGCCAAGGTGAAGGCTGCACTGTATCATGATATTCAAACTACAAAGCCTATACAAAGGTGAAAGAAGTGCTTCTTGTATAAAATATATAGGACCTATTCAGTCTCCGCTTGTCAATATATTAAATATAGCACTTGCAGAAACTAGTAGCACTGAGTTCACTAGATTGAGTACAGTACACGAAGAGTTAAACGGAAAATAAATTCTTTCATATACTTCTTCTTCAAACATTGAAAGCAATTACTGTTCTGCTAACCATTATATTCCACTCACAACTTCAATCATATGTTTTTGTAATTGCAACCAAACGCGACCTGTAGCATAGTAGGTCTACATACTTCTAGTAGCCTGCAGTAGCCTACAACCCAAGATTGGCATAGTGTAGAGTAGCCTATTCGACGTTTTTACTTTTTGGCTCCAATAGTTTGTCACAAATATATTTGGAGAATCCAGACACGGCTTCCATCTTCAATATATTTATGTGGCCCTATCTGTTCAAAACAAACATAGAAATTCCCCTTCTACTACCAACCGACGGTCACAAAAGAACGTTAATAACTTCCCCTCTAAACAAACTCATAAACAGTGTGGTTACGATTTTCGTTACCACTTTTCTAGTTAAGCACTTGTATCAGCAACACGACCAATCATGATGAAAGTAATACACAGCTCAGTTTACTTTGGATATACATGAAATGATGACTATCGACTGACCATGCAAAACCATAGGGAAAAGATTTGCAACTCCATGAATTGCGTTCTTGTTTGGATTGCTAGCGTAATTTTTTGAAAAGTTAATTTAACAATTTCTAGTTTCAAAAAATATGAGATTTTTCCACTTTGAGAAATTTTCAACTAGCAAGTGATCGTATACACAGTCTTGTGCAATATTTTGCATCTATTTCAATCACTTCTTCTACCAGAAATTAGGGCTCCAGAACAAGGCATTCAAAACTTTTTATTATCATCGATTACAGTTGCTTATCATTAGTTTGCGAGACTGCAATCGTTGATGATTGCATGACAAAACATTAACTCTTTCCTATACCGATAACTTTGATAGCCATATTGAAGATCTTTGAGAGGTTTGTACTCTAGGTGTCTCCTCAACCCCTTTCGAGATTTTTTTTACGTACTAGGTAAACCTAGATGCAATCTACTCTCTAAATGTAAAAGAGTGCGTGCCTACAGTGACCACTCATTTAAAGAGTAGAATTCGATTGAGATCTAACTCTGCTTAAAGTGGTATTTTTACTCTATTTCAGTGACAAATCCACTCAACGGAGAGTGGAATGTCGTCGAAAGCAAGAGTGATCACTGCAGTCACTCTTTCATGTAGAAGTTCACCTGTTTTACATTTAGAGAGTAGTGCAATACTTGGCTCCTTTTGATGTTATAAAATGTGCTAGTAAGAGGTATGAAAGATTCCTACTGGTATGTCCAATTTTCTGAGTATTGTCCTTCCTATACTGAAATATGAGGAATTCAAATGAAATTTCGGATATCTTGAGAACTTTTTAATTTTTAGGTAACCTCACAACCTGGTGTATTATGGAGCATCTTTTTATATGTGCTAGACCTAGGATTGAAAAATTCTAACTGGTGAGGCCATTTTCCAGTTCTGAACTCCCTGTCACAGCGAAATGACCTGTCCAGATCCAATAGTATGAAGCTGTGATTGCCAAGCATAAGTAGCCGCCAACACCGTGTATCAATTATCGATCCAACGCCAGTAAACTAGAGACATAAAGACTAGCATTATGCATTACTGCAGATTACATTAGTGTAAACTGAAAAGGCTGGGATTTGGAATAGCGTTGTTGCAATTCCTTTGGGGTGTCATTCTTCTTTCTTGATTACAACTGTAATGGAAGACAGCACTAACGTTTAGTTGTTGTTAAGACACTGTCCTGATCATAATATGTACATTTACGCTGCCCTAGTGAGAGAACATTTCTATGGAATACGAAATAATATTTGAGGAAACAAAATTTGGGAAAACGCGTTGCATGAAAATATGAATGATGAAAGAGAAATGTCTCACAATTTTTTTTTCTGAGGAAAAAAAATGAGGAATGCTCACCATATCGGCTACTAGGTTACTACTGCAGCAAGCCCTGTATTGATGGTTACATTGTCTTGTTGATGAGTTGCCGGCGTATAAGTAAAATGATAAATGGTTGGACTCTTGAAAAATGAAAGAAAAAACCACTGGGGACTTTAATAATCACAGGAAAAACGTTAGCAAAATTTCCTTAAGGGGGGGTGTCAGTTTATGAATGCCAGTTAAGCAGTTATTAACGAGTGTTAGAATGTGCTGGTATTATTTTAGAAACGTGATAGATTGCTCTCGCAAGATAATTTCAGAAGCGCACTCGCGCCTATATTCCTTATAAACGAATGTCCCTTATCTGCCAAAATATGTGTGTGCTATTCCTACCTCCACCTAAGACCCCTCACCCTATTCACCACCTTCGGACATTTGAGTGACATTACGTTTTTTCACTATTGTGTTAGTAACTCATTTCAGGAATATTTCTTTATTGCAGACGGTGGCCCAATTGGATATATCCAAAGCCGACTTAAAAATATAAGGAGACAACGACATGCAGACAGAGACCAAGAACCAATGTGGAAGGTGACTCTAATCTACGGGACGAAGCTCAGATAGGTGATATACCGTCTCTAGACAGAAAAGAGTTTGATGTCGGGTAACCAATTCCTCCCAAATGTTTCTAAAGAGAGTGAAGAAGGAATTCTTTCTTTAATGAAGAGATTTACTATCATCAACAGAAGGTGTGTCATCCAGGACACTCCTACTGCCCAGCAAATCCTTTCAGAGTATCGTCAGTGTATTGATTGACCTGAAATAGTAAGTACAATTTTTTAGTTGCTGGATATTTTACAACAGCAGATTTCAGTATGTTTTAGTTTGTTCCCTACGTTAGACCTTGGATGGCCTTATTTCCATTCCTTTATTATGAATGTTTCAAATGTCAATATCTTTTTACAGCTTTTAATCGTGTTGTAACTTGTTTGTAGTGATACTTGACATACACTCAGAGAATTATTTACTTAAATTATGTAAAATAACAACTCCATAAATTTTGCATATAATTAATGTAGCAGTATATGTAAATTCTACATAATTTTGGTAAATTTTACTACATTTTAGTAAAATTGTTATATACATAATGTAAGACTTACATTAACTGTGTGTAAAATTTTACCTAAAAGTTATGGAGTTCTTATTTTACCGTTACTTTTTGTGAGTGTACGAAAACCGTTGTTATAGATTTTTACACCACAGTTGTGGTTGCGCATCTATTGTAGTACCATTCCGTGTACCCCGGTAGTATGGGAACGTGTCACCGTCAGGGTCGTTATAGTAGGTCAGCATGGTGAGGAATGTCAGATGTGAGAAATGGATATAAATACCATGAATCTAGAAGGAATATATCAATATCATTCCATTAAATGGCTTGTTTGAAGTTGTTTATACCCTAGTCAGTAATATCACTAAAAGTTTAAGAATATAGTTCGTAGATATGACCATTTCAAACTGAAAGAAGTCAAGAAGTCCAGAAGTCAAAACGTCAAGAAGTCAGAAAGTCAAGTTAATCTTGATTGGTCAAAAACAGCCTCATTAATAGGCCAACACTAGTGATAGTAATTCAGTTGGCTGTGTTGACATGTCATACTAGAAAATCTTAAAATGTAATCAGGGAAACGAGGGAATTTTTGTATTTTCATAAGACAGTGTTAAAATGCGGATTCATCAAGGTGATTCGAGTGTTTTTACTTGTCAGTCACACTAATGTGTCATGCCAATGTATATACTTATTTCATGAAGCTTTGTTTTCTTTTGTCTATTCTATATGTATGCACAATATCAGAAGCCAATTGCCATCTGACCATTGCATCTTACTTTCTTTTTAACATGATTGCCCAAGACTTTGAGCAGATGTTTAGCTATGAAATAAGCAACAACTTTTTACTGAAGTAGGGTACACTAGCTTCTAAAGGCATCACATATATCAGCAGCAGCACCAAAAATCAAGCATTTGTCTCACTGAAGGATCAGTTGAATTGACAAACAAGTCAAGTGGTATGTTCAAAATCGTTCATTTTATAGTTTGAAGGTTAATTATACCAGATACTTAATCATTCTCGTCACTTTCAGATCAACCCCGTGGATTCAGTTTTTATTAAAAATTCTACATACACAAGACCTGGCGTTCTTTACCTCCATTTGATGTTTCTTATTTCCTTGAAGGCGGGATATCACCAATAACATGGAATTGGAGATTTACCATTCATAAGCACAGTTTTCATAACCAATAAGTCAGAGAGGTAGCCATCCATCTGCGAAATCCCGGGGACCTGTTTCAGGCTACAAATGTGCATGTATGTGACACCCATGCTATGTTTTTCACAGCACCATGTTCATACCAATATTAATGCATATGTTTATTTTCAGAGCACACGGCACAGTATGGCTTATATAACCTGATCCACCTGCTGCCTTCCTTTAACCCAGAGGAGAAGGGAAAGTGTAGCCGACTTGAAAACATCAGTTATTGTATTGGTCGAAAGGCAGTAACTCTGTTACGTTTATATCTTTCTGACATTGGTTACTTGCCAGCTATGACCTATATGTAGAATGGTAACATGTCCAGTGTACCAACTGCTGTTTACTTTTTCAAAGATAAATGTGTGTAAATAAGACAACTGAAAACTAACTGGCCAACTCTATTTCCAGTCTTTGCTAATGTTTGCCCTCAGATAATTGTTGATATTACAATGTAAGTTTATGTGAGTGGTTCAATACCTATAGTGCCAAAGCTTCGTTACTAATAGAATAATTGGTATTTATGGCAAGGAAATGACCTGTTGAAACCTCATTCAAACCTTAAATAAAAACAGAAATTACTCTTCACATCTTCTTTTTATCCCTTACTGAATGCAAAAGGAATACATGTCGTCATAATGACATGGATGAGTGTGTGCTTGTGAGTGTGAAATTTTGCTGGTAGACCAAAGCTGCTCCCCATGGATTCAGATCATATATATCACATAGGTTTCCATGATCACTATTGTTCATTGTACTTGTCACAGATCATCTGAAACTAACAGCTCTAGATCAGACTCTTAATTCTTTGTAAACAGCATAACATGTATGTAGCTCAAATTTGCATGCCGTATCTTTTACTCTAAAATGAGAGACGGTCCAACCACACCTCTTCATTGTTTTACTGCGCTTCATCTTGCTGAAAATCGCCTTCGGCGGTTTTGTCACCTCATGCTGTCATGCCCTACATGGTCAATTAACCTCTGATCTCGTAAAGTAGTTCAGGTGAGTCAGTCCAATGACTAGCCGCATTGCTGGGGGTATCAGGTGTTATGTTGATAGAAAAATGTGTAATCGAACATGGAGGGTCAAACTAACATTTTAGCACAACCATAACGTCATGGATGTTAAGGTTCCTAGCAGTTAGTACCTGCTTTATATTGTGTATTTTAGGGTAGGTTGTAAGTGATCATAGATTAGAGGAGGGCAAAGTGTATAATTTGTAAACAGTAGATTTAGGACAAAGTCTCTGATAATGTAACACGTGTTAAATATTGCACAAAGACAGCATCATTTAAAATTTAAGAACCTTGAATATACTTATAGTATGTTTTTGGTGGGGCTATAGATATGTCCATTTGTTACAAGAGTTTGAAACATCTGTAGAGAATGCCTCTCTTTTGTTATCCTATATTCATTCTGTCAATATACATTCACAAAGTAGCTCTTTTGATATGTACCCATTCAAGGTCACCGCTCACCCATTGCTGGATTAACTGACCATTAATCAAACAAGACACATGCTATCTGAAACCCAGGCCACGCAAAATAAGCTGAAAAAAAAAAAAATGATCATACTTGCAAGATCTATAGCTTCATTTTTCCATTTGCCCTAACAAATACTGTGTATGCTGCCTTGGCTGAATCGAAGCTATCTGTATATTCTGGCCAACCTTTATAATAGTGTGATTCAAAGCCATAATTCAACATTGCTCACACCGTGCCTGGTATTATACATCTCTAACTAACAGTGTAAACTGAAACCTTCAACAGCATGATATTGATATTAATAGCAGTAACAAGAGGCATTAAACATCTGGTTGGCCGAGACAGTCCTTAACCAGTTTGATAATATTTTATAAGGTTATGTGCTGTATAATGCAATTTACGCACTCCTATGGATAAACCATTTCAACAATTATTAAAGTTACGAATATATCCAGTAGTGACTGCACTTCGTGGAACATGTTGCGGACCTCACAATTGAAACTCAAATCCCCCCCCCCCCCCAAAAAAAAAGAAAACATTAATGTGGCAGTCCCAGTTGACACAGTAAACACTTTTCTTTCCAATGCGGTAACCTTCATACGGATATGTGCTTCACACTGCAACCTCTTCTTAGAAATGCATCTCCATAAGTATTTCCTTTCATACCATATAGGCAGTACATCACCATCTCAAAAGGATACACCAAATGAAAAAGGGGTTGTACTGGTAGCTACGAAATTTATATCTGAATAAGTTGAAAACTTGTTGGCGATGTTTTGACTACTTGTTTATTACTAAATATTCACTAACTTGCACAAAATTGTTTTCACTGTTAAAGAAATTTGTGACCACAAAAAGTATGAGTCTGAGCCCGTGTTGTGAATGATTCTTCAGGAATTTCAGTATTCACATGACATGATTAGTAAGACAATCTATATAAAAAGTGCACATAATACCGGTTTAATGCTGAAGAATTCCAGTGATAAAATTCCAATAGTAATTTGTTGCTCTAAGGTTTCGCAGTTTTGTTAACTTTTAACAAATATGCAAACCCATTTTTATGCTCATTATTGACTGATATTGTAAGTTCTTCATTTGTTTCATAAATGCATCTGGTCCAGTAATGTGCTGGGGTACATTAGAAGAATTAGAAAAAAATGTTCAAACTGTCAGCTTGTGTGTCATTCATTACCATATTTTAAATTTTCATAAATTGGAACAGGCGTTGAGAACTACATGAAGAAACCAGCAGCTAAGATAGACCGATGTCAGCCGTACCTCCTTGGCATTGGAAACGCTAGCTAGTCACAGGAGTCGGGACTCATAATAGTCGACAACAAAGCGGTTCCTACATCTAAGTCCAGATGAGGTAGTGTAGCATCAACAGATGCCCTGTTTAAGTCATTCATTATTTTTAACCTGGACTTTCCTATACCCCTCTATGATTTTTCATGTAGATTCAGCTAAATGTTTACTATATCCCTATAACTGCTGGACAAAAGTGGTTAAATATAGTAAAGGGAATCAAGGTGTACATGAAGAACGGAGAAATTGCACTCGGAAAGGTTCCTGTTATAATTCATTTTTTTTCCAAAGCGTACAATTGTTATATAATTTAAGTAGTTCATAAAACTCTTCATCTGTTATGGCAAATTCTGTTATCATTACATTTAGTCAATGAACTGATCGACTTGTTGTTGTAGTTAAAAGCCTAAATAAATTAAGTCCAATATTCAAAAATATCCTTATGACATTCTAACAAATATTGTTGTCATTGAGCCAAATTTATGAACAGTTGATAATTTTCCTACACTTCAAATTCCAATGTATAATTTTTGTCAAACAATACATGAAGGAGCTGCAGAACAGGATTGTCTTATCTAGGCCTTTTTTTAATGCGTTTTCAGTGAATATGTTCAAACTTTTGATATACTTACTACAGATGCGCCTTAGATTAAAATATAATGATAATGTAGACGGTAGTTTCGTTTTGTCACATGTATGCCAAACAGACTAATTGCGTGCACTAATTTCACTTCCCTCAAATATCTCTGCTCACAAGACTTAAGGAGGTTACATTTGTGTTTAAATTTGGATAATCAGACCAATCAGGAGACATCCAAACATTTCTTTCATAAATAGTAATTTTTTCCAAGAGAAGCAGATTTTCTAATTGGGAATCATTCTGCAAATATATATAGCACAATCTCCGCCTGTTTGTGTACTCCTATACACTACTTTTTTGTTTACTTAAGTTTGTTATCAGATTGTAGGCTTCGAAGTACTTTTTCTGTGAAAACCCTAGTAGAGGCAGTTTCTTGGACAGTTAAATTAGGTTATTCTTATACTGGATGACTGAAAGGATACTTAACAATTGACGTGGGATGTACTCAGGCTTGCAACAATTACATGGCATGGCGAAGTACATATTTCTGATCTTCCTGAAAGCAGGGAGGTTCAATTTAAAAGGAGTCACAACTGAAAGTTAAATTTTTGCTAATACTGTTAGATTTTCTCCGGTGTGATAAGAGTCCCAGTTCATAAGTGATGAGTACGGGGTAAAGCATTACGCCGTTTGCGTGATATATAAAATTTCCAGACGGTATCCAAGCAAGATTTTTCTCACCTGCTTATATCCTATGAAAAGGATTACTTAGAACAATGCTCCGATGCCAATTCAAGTTTTTTGCCGACAGTGAAAACAGGACTTAAAGCTCACCAATCAATACGACTGGTTATCTCTTCCCACTCAAGATGGACTGGCGTATATGAATAAGGTGTAGGGCTTTTGCTATATGCAAATGATTAAAATGAACATAAGACTATAACTTACTATTGAATTTGTATCAATTTCCACAAGCTTTCGCAATTTGTAGAAGGTGCACCCATGTACAGCAAATTACACATCCTGAAACTTGTCTAACGCCAGAAGGGTTAGACCAGTTTCAGGATTAAACTGGACACTGGATGAAACTGAAACTGGATAAACGCCAGAAGGCGTCAAAAAGGTGAAAACTAATTTTCGAGAATAGCAACTGGCAATGTTATAACTATGGACAAAATTTTCCAATGTAACTGACGACGTAGCAGACGACATGAACCCTTTCATGTTAAGATCTTAATACGTTTTAAGCCCATTGAATCTGTAAGTGGTGAACAAGGCAGATGTCTTTGGCGGCAACTAGGTAGGTTCAAAGGATTTAGAATTATTAAATGTATCTCCTTTTAATCACATCTCCCTTGCTTAATTTAGGGTGTGTAATACAGTAAAGCATTTAACTTCAAAATATGTTGAAATCATCCCAAACAAGCAAACTGTACATGCTTTAGTACCTGTATTCATTCTTAAGTGCTGTACATATAGGTACTGTCGGTGTTGTTTAAAAACCTTGTTTAGACATGCTGTGAAACATTCGTTTTCAGACACTGTGCTTTCTATTTGTAGAGATGTTTTCTTTTGATGTACCTCTGTTTATGATCATACATATCACCATAAATAAAAAAAAAATATATTTTTTGGTGATAAAGGAACCATGATCAAAAATAAGAAATGTATAAAACCTTTGCTGTACAGCGATTGCAAAAAATCCATTGTTTTAGCTTTACATTTAGCATGACTGTTTTATTAAAATAAAGATAAAGAAAGTGCAATTTATTTGCTTTCATTTTGGAAATGATGTGTCCTGACGTACGGTATTTATTCCAGACAAACTCTTCAAAAGCCCACATTGCAGCATTTATGTGATGGCTTATCAGCACTCACAAGTGGTGATATGTTTATCCATTAAGTGCAAATTGAGTCCACCAATGGCTAAAAATGGCGCCGGTAATAGCGCTTTTAGGTGCTACATTCGGTGCTGATTTCTGTACTGCACTCACTTAGTGCTGATTGCTGCCCAGATAACCGAACATAGCATTTCCTGGGGCCTATGCTGCCCAGCACCCGTTTTGCTTAAAAGAAAACAAAATCAGTTGCTATACAAGAACTAAAAGGCTCTTGTTAAGTGCTATAGAATAGCTCTCTAAGTGTGTTTTTTTTTTTCTGTAGCACTTTAACGTATATTTAATGTTACTAAAACATGTTTTACAATTCTAGATCTCCGTTGGAAAATCACTGGTAGCAACTAGGAACACTTTTGGGATTTGAAAACCTCTTAGATAACCGGAATTTCATGGGAGTCCTAAACTGCTCATAAACAACTTTGAAATAGGAATATCATGTCTGCGATTCCTCAATTAATGTAAAAATAATCAATTTCTGGAAAAATGGAACAATAATAAGTCTACATAGTGCTATTTAAGGGTTTTACTTCTACTTTTCCCCCTTTTATATTATGCATAATTTTCTATATAAGTTGTGCATATAAATTTATGTATGTCTTGTATCACAAATGAAATAAACAACAACATCAACAACAACAAAAACAACAACAAGGTGACACATGAATCATAATGAATTACGCATCCTTTATCATTTCCTTTGAGAACTTTGCAAATAGTTTTGAGCTGGGCACATATGGGTAAGGAAATGTTTGGGGAGGGAGTTTTTTCCTTTATTTTGTTTGTTACTAATCTGCTATCTAAGAGGAGGCCAACCATGTGTTCGCGTATAGTGTACAAGGAACACTTGAGTTTCTTATCAAGCTGTGTCTCTGTCATACACAACTAAAACGTTTCCATCTCCGCCAGTTTTGCGTGACATTACCCTGTAACTTCAATGGAGTGGAGATTTATATTTGTCCATTTTGATGATATTTTCACTTCTGACACGATATTCGACTCGGATGGCACTTCAAGGAGTGTCTCGATGTGATTTCAGGTCCGTTTATTCAATGAATTGTCATCACAATAACTGGTAATGATCTAGCGTATTAAATGCTTTACCATAGCCCAGTAATAATAGTAACACTTTATTGCATTTGTCAAGAGCACGTAAAATGTCTCTCTGGAATTGAAGTAAAGAGGTTTCCACACTGTGATAAACACTGTTAGCCGGTTTAATCCTCGAGTAGAGGTTATTTTCCAGCATATCTGTTATGTTATTGATAGTTATATAAGTTCGTTAAGCCCAATTAATCTGCAATAAAGACTTTAACATGTGAGGAAACTTTTAGTGGAAAGTGATGCTTAAATTTTATTGAAACGCACATTTATAGAGAAAAAATCCTCTTGTCTGAGCTAAATAACGATACACGAAAGAATTGCTGTCATTGGTATTTATGTGTTCCTAAGGTACTCGTCCAAATATGAAAAAGAATTTCGTTTGAACCTTTTCATCATAATAAAATCTTTACGAGTTGCATGTTCATTTCAGTGCCTTGTCTGAGTTGATATTTTCTTTTTATGTATACATCTCGCAGAAAATTGTCAACTTATTGAGTGAAGATTTTCTTATCTTAAAGGAGGATGTGCTTTTAGTCCAGCATTTTTTAAAGTATACCAAGGCAATATCTATACTTCTTACAGTTGTAAAAAGATATTAAATCCACGTACCACTCTCAACTTGTCCAATTAAAGCCTAAAATTCGAACAGAAATGCATTTACGCAAGGCTCGAGTCGTTGTAGTATTCAGACGGAAGTGAAGCATATTTACTACAGGGTTTTGTTGCGTTAACTTTTTAGCCGAAAAAAAGTGAAGCAATCTTTCTTCTACCATAATTATAGCTCTTAGTAATGCAATTTCTCACGAAAAGAACATGGAGTAGATGTTATTTACCGGATTGCTATCAAATGGAAGAGAATGATGGAAGGCTGACAAAAAAGGCTTTATTTTTTGTTAAATTCAAACAGCACACCCTGCTTAAATGGCAATTTAAAACGTTCATAGTGAAAGCTCATACAGAGGAAATGTAGCATTATGACTTACCGCAAAACATATCTTCTGGGTGCTTTCAAGTAAAACATTATTACAGGACATTTTGAGGACTTCTTACTGCTTTAAATAGTGTACAGTAAACTTGATCAATTACTATACCGACCTAACTCTCTCAGAAGTGGAAGAGAGATCGCGTGATGTGTGCTTAAACTATCAGGAACCGCCCCCCCCCCCCATTGTAACATAAAATTTGATAACATCAAGGTTGAAGTACAATCAAAATACACTAAATGACAATGTTTACATAAGATTAGATACCAGTGATCGGACTTCGTCATGAGCGTCAATCCAACTGAAATGAGAGATTGCGACATGTTTGAATAACTGACAGTTTCGAATAACTAACGCTGCCCTGGCAGTGGTCTGTGAACTGCATCTTTGGATAGATTGCGATTTATTGGATAGGTCCAATAGGCTTTCTCCTGGATCTTGGGTACTCAAGTATTAATCAATGCTAGATCGTAAATTATCTCTAGGATAATACACGATCGGCATGCCGAAATTCCTACGCTAAACAGCTGTTTGGTCCAAAATCACCTTTCTATTGTTTTAGTGAGGTTCAACTTGCTGCAAACCCGCATCGCCTAAGGTAATCGCCTTTATCACCCCATGCTGTGATAATTCACATGGTCAATTTGACATCGTTCTGGTAAAGTAATTCAGGTGTGTCAATCCAATGTCTCGCCTTTCTTGAGATGCCTGGCAAGGGGTGTTAGTGTCATGTCCACAGGTAATAGATGTGTAATCAGGCATGAAAGAGGGTCTGCTGAACATTTCAGCACGGTCGTAACGCCATAGGGGGGGGGGGGTAATGAAAGCCATGCACGAGGGCGCAGCATCAAACGCGATAGTACATTGAAGTACATTTAATACACAGGTCCAAAATTAATTCACCTTGTTCATACATTTCAAGGAGATTTTAATTAAAATCTACGATAAAAGAGAGGAATTTGGTTCTAATTAACCCCATTTTTATTAAAAGAGACCCCAAGAAAAGGTTAACAAATTTAGAACGTGTCAACAACATTCGTGTGCGAAACAGAGCGTAACACTTAGACAAAGATAATAGCAATAACAATGGACATTGCAACAATGTCTTCTTAGTAAGTTTACTATGAAGTAGTGTACTAATGTGTGTATTTTGTGTTTCAGTGTACGTGTATTCACTGTGTATTTGGCAGAAACTTGTCAACTTATGGAGTAATGATATTCTTATCTTACAGGAGGATGTGCTGTTTGTCCAGCATTTTTTGAAGGCAATATCTATACTTCTTACAGTCGTAAAAAGATATTAAATCCACCGTACCATTCTCAATTTGTCCAATTAAAGCCTAATTTTCGGACAGAAATGCATTTACGCAAGGCTCGAGTCGTTGTAGTATTCAGACGGAAGTGCCGCATATTTACTACAGGGTTTTGTTGCGTTAACTTTTTAGCCGAAAAAAAAGTGAAGCAATCTTTCTTCTACCATAATTATAGC
This sequence comes from Stichopus chloronotus, assembly GCA_021234535.1. Taxonomy (NCBI): domain Eukaryota; kingdom Metazoa; phylum Echinodermata; class Holothuroidea; order Aspidochirotida; family Stichopodidae; genus Stichopus; species Stichopus chloronotus. Next base: position 11,457,734 of record CM037842.1, read on the forward strand.
TCTTAGTAATGCAATTTCTCATGAAAAGAACATGGAGTAGATGTTATTTACCAGATTGCTATCAAATGGAAGAGAATGATGGAAGGCTGACAAAAAAGGCTTTATTTTTTGTTAAATTCAAACAGCACACCCTGCTTAAATGGCAATTTAAAACGTTCATAGTGAAAGCTCATACAGCGGAAATGTAGCATTACGACTTACCGCAAAACATATCTTCTGGGTGCTTTCAAGTAAAACATTATTACAGGACATTTTGAGATTTCTTACTGCTTTAGATGTTGTACAGTAAACTTGATAAATTACTATACCTATTACCTAACCCTCTCAGAAGTGGAAGAGAGATCGCGTGATGTGTGCTTAAACTAGCTGGAACTTCCATCCATTGTTAATTAAATTTGATAACATCAACTTTGAAGTGCAATGATAAATACACTAAATGACAATGTTTACATAAGATTAGATACCAATGATCGGACTTCGTCATGGGCGTCAGTCCAACTGAAATGAGAGATTGCGACATGTTTGACTAACTGACAGGTTTGACTAAGTAACGCTGCCCTGGCAGAGGTCTGTGAGCTGTATCTTTGGATAGATTGCGGCTTATTGGATAGGTCCCTGGATCTGGGGTACTTAAAGGGATCACCCAGTCCCCCCGAACAGCATAAATGAGTGTACTGAGATGGACTGGTACTTGGCCACTGCTGCGTGAAAGTTGTACGAAAGTTTACAAGTTGTCTCTTTTGACACATGTTCATTATCAAATGTCAGCTCACGAATTTGAGAAGGAAAGTTTCAATCACTTGATATGCTTTGTTCATAATCTGGGAAATGCCATAGTAGTCGCAAAGGTGACAATATGTATGGTGCTTGTTTGTGAGAGCTAATTGCGTGAAGATTTCACACTATTGAGTTTTAGGCCATATATCAGGGAGTTTGGAAGTTACCTTGCAAGGCCTACATAAACACGGCAAACGAACCAAAGAAGCATGTCATAAATTTAAATAAATTGCTACATTTGACAATTTGCTGCACCAATGGTTTTGCACTAAGCAGTGGATAAACAGCATTGCACATTTGACGGTCAGCATCAAAAATATTTTCATAGAAAAAAAACAAATACACAATAACATATACAAAATAGACATTCCTGTGTGTGCATTCCATGTAAAGAATGATCAGTAAAATGAAAAGAAAGGAAAATAATGGCAACAAAGACGAAATTCCAATACTGTACACCAGAGGTGAATGCTATTACTCCCTCCATTGCAACTCATGTATTTATTGCATTCCAGAGCTTTCATAATGTCAAACCAGTAAGGACATTTGGGCGCTTTGCATCAGTGCATTTAAACAAGATATAAAGAAGAATGGGATACTATTGAAGCTAAATCCAGATTAGCAGTTATTGTCAATGTAGACTCTGGACAGTAAAGACATACCATTACGAGCTGTGAGAGAATGTGTAGTGATACCGACAGGCATGGAACGTATGTGACCACACCTTTTCCTTTCCAGTTGTATGTGAAGGTAGCAGATGCTATGGATTAGGAAAGTACCAATATTTGACTTTCAAAACCATGGAAACAGACCTAGCAATAATACATTAAAGTACTCGGCCTGCAGGTACTACATACATCAGAAAGTTCTACAGGCAGAACTAGATATTGTAGTCGCGTGGTCATATTTGTCGGTCTTATGATGCAGGTTGGTACATACATCACGGGTATCTTTTAGAAGATGGCAATTACACAGGCTTTACACTTGGCAGATTTTAAAATTTAACAAACAACTTTATCCAATTCGCATCGTAGAGTTATACTATACTGTACTTACAGCTTGTTGGGAAGACTTGGAACCGATAAAACGCTGAAATCACTCGACTGTGACTTTTTGTACGTACAGATTTTTTCGGAAAGCTCACGCAACTGGAAACTATGTGTAAACACGTGAAACAAGGGTGAAACGACATAAAAACAATACTATGAGGACGAACAAGGACTAGTTTCACGAACGACTGATGAAACGTAACTTTGACACGGATGTATGATGAAAACAGTAAATCTAGTGTTCTACTTGCTATGCGAAGTACAGACTAACGGAAGAACAAATAAACACAGTATAAACCGACAGGGACGGAATAATGAATGCTTCTTCTGAACACCACTTGCGCTTTCTTATGCGCTAGCTCCTTTCTCATTAGAATATTGCTCTGGAGTGACATACCTTTTATATATGAAGAGCTAGAGCATAAATATGGGCAAGGGGTATTTATAGTTACTCATAATTACCTACATTACAACAGAAAGTTGTGGAAATTATACTGCTTAATAGTAATACTTACAGTACACGCTGACAATATACATGTATAAAGTGCCTGTATCTATCAACAAAGATGTTCATAGCTGTGCAGATGCGGTATATGCATGTCTTGTTACAACATGAGTGTGGCAGTCAGCACTGGCACCACCAAGGAAAGGAAGAATTTTCCTTTAGGGTAATAAAAAATTGCCCTAAACCACCTGAAGTAGAGTGGCCTGACAGATCCCCGTTTACGTGCGTGTATACTGCATTCATTTTTCTCAGTCTTCATGAGGCTTATTTTTTCACCCAGAGATACATTACAACCTCAGAGCTGCTAGGGTTTTCGTTCCAATTCATCAGTAGTAGAACAAAATAAACAATAAAAAAATGATCATAACAAGTTTAACAGGGAACTGCATCTACACATGTAGATTGTGCTTCACAAAGGAGCATACGCAAGTTCTGAAGATGTTCCTGTACCTTACTACCTGAGTTTCTCCATCAAATCTACAGTATCTGAGGTCTGTCGATAGTCTGCTGCAATCTGCCACATGTATCGATGTGTAAAGCAGAGTCTTGTAGTAAAAATTGGTAGTCAGTTTGAAGCTCCTTCTGTAGCTACTTCAAAGATAAACTTGTTTGCTCACACCCTATGAATAATAATTTGGATTTTTTTTTTTTTTTTTGAGACTCACCACACAAACTCTTCCCTTGTAATTGATCCTATTTTCAAAGTGTTGTTCAATATCGTACATTGAGCCAGATGACATCTTCACCCAAGCCAAGAATTAAAACCACTTGTGATCATCTATTTATCTACTGGTGAAGTGCTCTTGTACAGTATCTCTTCTTTTGTTGACTTAGCTACCATGGATAGTTACCTAATATATATCTATTAGTTCATCAATTACTACGAGCATCTCGACTTCATAAACAGAGTTTAAACATCTGAAGAATCCAATACATTCTGCAAAAACTGTTTGAAATGAGGATAACTTTTGCATGCTTCAGCTGGTACCGCCTGTCATTTTGGCGAATATGACCTTAACCCTGAAAAACAAACAAACCAAAAAAAAAAAAAATGGTGTTATTTGAGTACAAAACCAGAATGCATTCTGCATCGTGATTTTAATGATGTAACCAGAGTTGCTTTAAATTTCAGGAAATGAGCAGCACCATATCTACTGTAGGTAATTGCATCATACCCTTGCGTGAATGGTGCAATTTTCTAATGTGTCCAGTGTCACACTGTACATGTCCATTCTGTGATGTTTTTCTTTGAAGATTAAGTAATTATGTATCAACTGGCTAACTAAACAGCACATGTGAAATTAATCTGAATACAAGTGCAAAGGGAGTGCTCCTTGTCTACCAAAAAAAACAAAACAAAACAAAACATGAAACCAAAGACATGACTAAGCAAAAAGGGAGTCACACCTAACCCAATGAGTGTAGCAAAATCATTGTGGTATGACAAAAAACATCACAACGACTTGGAGATAAGTGCATTGTGTGGCTCATGGATTTCAAATGCTATAAATATATATATATATATATATAGAGAGAGAGAGAGAGAGAGAGAGAGAGAGATATGTATACATATATATGTTTGTATATATATATTTATATATGTATATATCATATCATATTATATTATATTCCATTGCATTGCGTTGCGCTACGTTACGTTACGTTATGTTACGTTACCTTACGTTACGTTACATTACATTACATTTCATTACATTACATTATAGTATATTACGTTACATTATATTATATCATATCATGTGATGTGATGTTATGTTATATTATATTACATTAAAAGAAATTAAAGAAATTTACGTGGAAATCGAATATTTTACCCGGTCTTTTCTGCCGACTCAATTTTTTTCTTATTTCAAGACACTTAAAATTGAATGTACGCTCAGATCGACTTATATCAGGTTTTCGATCTGATCATTCTTTAGTTTTATTGGTTTTGGGTATTGGCACAATTAAGAGAGGTCCAGGTTTTTGGAAGATTAATAATTCTCTATTAAGTGACGATAATTATTTGCATTTCTTAAATACGATATTAACCAGAGAATTAGCAACCACTCGGAATCTTAATCCTTCATCTAGATGGGATTTTTTTAAAAATATATTGTACGTTCGGAAACTGTGCCTTATAGTAAAAATTTAGACGCAGATAAGAGAAGGTATGAAAAACAGCTTATTTCCCATATCTCTGCGTTGGAAAACGATTTGTATTCTGATTGGTCGGATGAAGCTAATTCCGCCTTATTGGAGGCACAAAATAAACTTCATCAATTGTATGACTATAAATTAAAGGGTATTCTTGTCCGTTCAAGAGCTCGATTGGTTGAGTCGGGGGAAAAAAGTACTAAATATTTTTTGAACTTAGAAAATCGTAATAGGAACTCTACTTTAATTAAAAAAAATTCGTCAGGAAGATGGTACAACATTGACAAAAGAAAAAGACATTTTAACTGCTTTAGAATCTTTTTACATGTCTCTTTATTCTGCCGGTGATCAAAATTCAGATGTCTTTTTTTAATACCTTACAACTTGACAAAACATTAGATGATGAGCATTCTCGCCTTTGTGACGGCCCTCTTACTCTTGAAGAATGTATAGCTGCCCTCGATAGTATGCCGCTAGACAAATCTCCGGGTAATGATGGTCTTTGCGTTAATTTCTATAAACATTTCTGGCATCTGGTTGGTCAATCTTTGGTTGATTCCCTTAATTTTTCTTTCTTTATTGAAGAACTTTCCCCCGAGCAGAGACGTGGTGTAATTACTCTTATTCCCAAACCTGGTAAGGATCGATCCATGCTGAAAAATCTTAGACCTATTTCATTACTTACTTCTGATTACAAATTTGGTGGTAAGGCTCTTGCTAATGGCATGAAGCTTGTCTTGCCTTCCCTTCTTGGTCATCAACAAACTGGTTTCCTTAAAGGAAGGTTTATAGGTGAAAATATTAGATTTACCCTTGATCTTATTGAGCATTGTTCTACTTTTGATAAAGATGGTTTCATTTTTCTCTCAGATTTTGAGAAAGCTTTTGATAAAATTGACTGGAACTTTTTGTATAATACTTTACATGCTTTTAAGTTTGGTAATAATTTTATTCGTTGGATCAAGACTTTTTACCACAAAAGCTCCAGCCGAGTTTTCAATAATGCATATTCGTCGGGTGACTTTATCTTAGGAAGGGGGGTACGTCAGGGTTGCCCACTTAGCCCCTACCTTTCCTTACTTTGTGCTGAGGTTTTGGCTCAGGTTATTTTTCATAACAATGTTATCAGAAGTCTTAGCATTTTTAATGATGAAGTAAAACTTTTACAGTATGCCGATGATACGACATTGTTTTTGGATGATACCGCCGATTCTCTCAAAGAAGTTATTCGTACACTTGAAAATTTTTACGTCGTTTCCGGTTTAAAGAATAACTATGATAAGTCGATTTTGTTCCCGTTACGTCCCTATGTTAACTGTAAACCAGCATTTATTAATGATCTTCCTGTGACTTGGTCAAAAGGTCCAGTTACTTTGTTAGGGGTTTCTTTTTCTACTAATCGCGAGGACATTTTTACTCTTAATTTTCCACCCAAGCTCTCTCGGGTAAAACAGTCACTTAACCTTTGGTCTATGAGGGACCTTACTCCTGTTGCTAGAAGTATCCTTATTAAAACGTTCGGTCTTTCTCAACTTGTTTTCCTTTTCCTTGTTCTTCCAAATCCTCCAAAGACTTTTATTCGTAAGCTTAATCAAATAATTTTTAATTTTATTTGGGGTAACAAACAAGAAAAAAATAGTCGGCTGACTAACATTAATCCCATTAGGCCCGGGGGCTTGAATGTAATCCATCTAGACTTCTTTCTTGCAGGTTTAAAATGCACATGGGTTCATCGTTATGTTAATGAAAGACCAGGTTACCGGAAGCTGTTTTTTTATTATTTTCTCTATCGATATGGTAAAAGTTTTCTTTTCAATTGTAATTGTAAGAATGGGGACGTTATGATCAAAAATCAATTCATTGCTGATGTTGTTAAATCATGGCAAGGTGTGTCGTTTAAAAATCCAGACACTCAATTTGATAATCAAATTGTTTGGAATAATTCTTGTATTAAAGTCAATAATAACATTATTTTCTATCGTTTTTTTTTTTGAAAAGGGAATTATTTACATACGTGATCTTTTAAATCGTGATGGTACGGCAATTTCTTATAATGGTTTAGAAGTAAATATAATTTACTGCGATGTCCTTTCACGCTATATTGGGGTATTATAAAGGCGATACCGGTTCATTGGAAAGTTGCGTATGATTTAGATGCTGATATCATTGACAACTACAACGAACATCTCTTACATATGTTTAGGGTCACTTTACGTGCTTCAAAATTCATCTATGATAATTACATTTTAAACTAAAGGGTGCAATTTAAAGGCAGTCTCAAAATGGAATAACTTTTTTCAATATGACGAAAAAACGTGAGAATCGATTTTTTCGCTGCCCCTGGTATTCTGTTCGTGAAGTCAAAATTCAGTTTTTTCAGTTTCGTTTTATTCACCGTATTCTTGGTACGAACAGATTATTATTTCTTATGAACTTTATTGAAAGTCCCCTTTGTACCTTTTGTAAAAGAGAAGAAGAAACATTAGAACATTTGTTTTGGAGCTGCCACATAGTATCTTCTTTTATTTTAGACGTAGAACATTGGTTTTTGAATCGTCAATTTACTTTGTCAAGAGAAGATATTTTCTTTGGTTATTGTAGATATATTAAACATCCTTTCAATTTTCTTATTTTGCATTTAAAGTATTACATATTCCAATGCAAACAAAAAGGCGAAATTCCTAATATTAACAAATTTTCTTACAAACTAAAATTTCTTTTAGAGGTTGAAAAGCAGATATCTAAAAGAGGCAGAAGTAAACATTTCTTTCATTATGATATTTTATGTAGGTCGTTTAATGTACAACTTACTTAATTTACAATCATTTTGATTGGACGTTGCTTGATACTTGTATGAACATTTGGATGCTCATGTAAATATTTGCTATTGAAAAACACTTTAGAAACGATGATCAATAAACGAAGGTGAAAATAGTTAAAAAAAAAAATTATATTATATTATGTTATGTTATGCTATGCTATGTTATGTTACGTTATGTTATGTTAAAACGCCTCTGAAGCAGGCTCTTTGTTCTTACATTCAGCACAAGGTGCTGTACCTACATGACTCATTACAATTACTCATAATTCTAAGAAAAGGCATGTATCAGAGAAGAGGTTAGAAAACCGGATATAACAGTGAACGGTTCACAAAGAGATACTATATAAAACACAACACAAACCCTTTCCGATCTTTGTATTAGTTAAACAGCAATATAGTCCGGACGTGTTATTGAGAGTTCGTATTCTTATCAGCACGAGCAAGAAACTGATAAGCACGAATCTTGCAATGCAATTGATCAAGGACTGCTAACGTCTGGGTGTCTACCCTAAGTTTTCCAGATACAGACCACACAAGAAATCTATCCAGTTCACTATTGCTAACAAGAAGAATCAAAATCGTATTCTCACCCAAGAACTTTCTTACCATTACGTCAGACGTTCTATTTCTCACCTACAAGAAGAAGAGTTTTTTCGAGGGACTAAAATCATATTTCATCATATTTCTTCGTATACTGAAAGAGATATACGTAAGGAATCTCTACACTATAGCAGAGAGATTTCTGATAGACATTCTTTGAGACATTAACGATTAACTGTAACGCCTCCTAATAACAATGAGCGCCAAACTACTGACAATATCATCACCAACCTGAGTGATTATATCTTGACCTCTTGTGAAAGGTTTGTTCTGAAAATGGGCCTAACATCATCAGTTCCTTTTCAGCCTGATAGAATCGATGTTCTTACTACTTTTGAGGAATTCTCCCTGCCCATAGAACATACCTTACATATCAAACCTGAAGAAAACAGCGCCTTCATTCATACTCTCCGTAAATCTGCCTGCAACTTGGCCTGGTTTAAACCAAAAAATAACCAACGTCAACAATTCCGTGTTGAGTCTCTGCATAAATTACGGCCAAAACAATGATCTGGTCATTCTCATGTCAGATGAGGATAACGAGATTGTCATTCTCAACAAGAAGTATTATGTTTCTAAGATGGGGACTTGGCTTAATGACGAATGTAAGTCCCAGCGGATTAATGACAACTCTACTGAAACATATGAACGGCAACTTCACAATCTCTTACTTGACTTAGAAAACATGATGCACTGTCGGAGAAGGAGTACACATCCTGCTTCAAGTCTGGCTCCGTCATCAGTCGCCTGTACGGTTTGCCAAAAGTACGCTAAGATGGTGTCCCACTCAGACCTATAATTAGCACTATCGGCGCTTTTAATCGTAACTTAATTGGGGGACTTTTGGTCCAATTTATTCAAAGACTTGTGTAATGATTGTTATACCTGTAAGAATTCTTTTACACAACGAACGGAACTTTCTAACATCTACATGCCAGATGGACATATTATGGACAGTATTGATGTAGTAACTTCATTATTTACGAATGTTCCGTTAGCTTTTACTAGAGATATTATTCTATACCTTATTTACGAGGACAAGATAATTGACACAAACATCAAATGTTCTTATATACTCTTTCCAACTGTTCCTATTTCTCTTTCAATAATCTTTTTTTTTTTCAAGCAAATAGAAGATGTAGCTATGAGATCATCCCTTAGTGCATGCTTTGCCAATGTATTTATGTGCCACCTTGAAAATTCTCTTCTGCCTAATGCTAAGTTTCATTACTATAGGCGATATGTTGATGATTCGTTCATAATTTTGCCTGAGTAGGAGTTACCTAAACTTCTTGCACTTTCAATGTTTTTCTCCTTAGCATTAAATCTACCTATAAGATTGAAAAACACGGCAAAATACCGTTTCTTGATATCAAAATTTGTAGAGACGTCTCCAGTAATTTGGGTACTTCTTTAATTACATCTATATACAGTAAACCCACTCATAAAGGTATATATTGTAATTGGAAATCCTGGACTCCAAACAAGTACAAAACCAGTGCTTCATTGTAGAGATAGACGTATTTGCAATACCGATGCACTTTTCCAAAAAGAACTTCGCTATATTCGTAATTGCCTTCCTCTTAACGCTTATCCTCTTTAACTCATCGAAACCTTTGAGAGATATACCTGTAATTTAAAATCGAGATTACTAATGGGTCCTGTCCCCCTGCAATGTGGACGAGAATAAAGACGAATCTAAATTTTATCTTAAGTTACCATACTGTGGTAATATGTCTAACAAAATTGCTAGATCTGTCTTTAAGACTTTCAAACGTTGTACTCATGCACAACTACAGATTTCTTTCAGATGTTCTAAAATTGATTCATTTTTGACAAAATTCCTTATCTTAAAAACAGTGGTTGTATATATCATATTCCTTGTGGTGACAAAGCTTGTGTGGATAATTACATTGGGGAGTCCAAACTCAGGCTTTGTGATAGATTTAGAAAACATATAAATGCTGACTACTTCAAGGAATTCAGTTCCATACACAATCACTGAAGGACGGTGTCCCATAAACTTCCGTTCTCCATGTGGAGAATGCCTGGTATAGATGTAAGATCATGGAGACTTTTTTCATTAAAGACTTACAACCTACCTGAATAGAAAAGTCCAGAGTTTAAATCTTCAGCTATTCTGAGCTGGTATTACTCACTAACTTCTGTAACAGCTGTTATTGTCGTGTATTGACTTGTATTGTCAGTTTGCTATTTCGCATTGACGATGTTAGATGTATTCGTGCGAAATATCTATTTTGTTCATCATGAATTTCAAATTCATCTCTATTTTCAGTTTGATTGTTACCATATGGACCTATATATATTTTGTTCAGTCCAATTTATAATTTAATGAACGGGTATCACGAAAATCCACCATAAAATGATAGGCAAGGTATAAAACAGATCATATTTAGTGGAAACATCATACTTAGTAAAACTGCACGCAGAACAAGGGCACTCTAGCAAACAAATTGCAGATGAATCAGATACTGGACTTTGCCGCTTGGGCTATATCAACATACAATCAGGAGGGAAATAGAACCTCCTTGGTTTGACAATCGACTATTTAAACTGGTATCACGAAAGTCCACAGTAGAATTACGGGCAAAGTATTTGATCTATTAAGCAAATCATACATAGTGGAAACATACGCAGAAGACAGACACTCTAGCGAACAAAGTGGAGATGAATCAGAAGATGGACTTTGGCCGCTTATGACAAGATACAATCAGGCGGGAAGTTTAACAGCCGACTAAATTTATGCATGGGGAATATTTAGCAAAGTAATTGGCTTGTGAAATGGTTACTACAAAATCTAGCAAAACACATGTAGATATTTCATGGGTATTGTGAAATGGTCAGATTAAAATTTGTCAAAAAAGATGTAGCTAATTAATTGACTACTAAAATATTTACAAGTATTTCTAGTAGACTAATTCTAGCTAATATATCGCATTGTTCATTTGTAGGATTAAAATCTGGCAGAAAATATTAAGCAAAATCATTGGCTTTTTAAATGGTCACTACAATCTTTAGCAGACCATGCCAATTTATTGTATTGATAAATGGTTACGCTAAACTCTAGACGAAAGAATCTACCAGATGATGACTTATAAAATGGTTACTCTCAATCCAGCAGGGAAAATCTAGCTAAATGTTTGACATGTGGAATGGTTAGTATGAAATTTAACATGGAGTTTCTATTCATTTTTTTTTTCAATCCAGTTAATAATACTGTAAACTGGTATCACGAAAGTTCACAGTAGAATTACGGGAAAAGTATTTGATATATTAAGCAGATCATATATAGTGGAAACATACGCAGAAGACGGACACTCTAGCAAAGTTCAGATGAATCATATACTGAACTTTGCCGCTTATATCAAGATACAATCAGGCGGGAAGTTTAACAGCTGACTATTTTTATCAGGGAAAAAGAGAGAAAGTTTCATTTATAACGCAATTGCTCTTATTCTACTCTCCGGAAAAGAAATCTACATCCTTAATAAGAGATGTTTCGTGGGTAAACATATATCCATACTTTTTAGAACAACGGGAATTATAGGACCTGAAAAGGTGGTTGTCGAAGCTTCTTGCAACTATTGCAATACTGCATTTGACCCAATGAACAATTCATCAGCACATATATCCCTACAGACGTTCAGACACCTTTTGCAAACTACGCCAAGAAGTTAAAATCTAGAAGAAATTATGAAAATATTTATTCTGTAAAATAGTTAACATGAATAAAAGTTCCAGGGAATATTTAACAAAATATCTTACCTGTTATATTGTTATAAAAAAGCAACACAGAATTTCTAGCACACCGTTAGTTTCTATTAAATCTTATTGAAACAAAGCCCATTTTTTTAGGTCTACAATATTGTAATTTTATTACCATGAAATCTAGCAAAAACTGAAAATAAACACAAAGTAATCGACCTGTAAAATGGTTACTACATAATTTACCACAAAATATCTAGAAAATTGATTTAATGTGAAATGTTCCAACTTCAATCTGACAGAAAATATCTACCATAGTAATTAACTTGCCAAATTGTCACTCAAAATTGCAGCAAAATGTATCTAGCCAAAATGTGACATTGTTACTTGGTTACACGGAAAATAGCGTTAAATATGTTGCAAACATCGGGCTGAAGCTGGCGAATAATAAGAATGAACAACAGTGGCGAACAATAAATAAATCAATAACACGGACAAATAAATGCGAGAGAGCTCATATTCTACTAAGGAAGCCCATAATGACCATTACAAGCGTCTTTTGAGGGAAATGCAACATGGACATCACGGTTTATTTCTTACGGTTCATATTATAGTATGAGCGAGATGAATGAAATTAAGCTGACCGAGTGTCAAGGGTATTCTTTAACAAATTCAACGCATAAGGTAAAAAACCTGAACTTCAAAATGATTTTGATTAACCAGTGATATTAAAATGATATCAGGATAGAATAATCTAATAAAATACTAAGCACATGATACGTCACTATATGGTCGGGGAGATTGAACAAAGTTTTAGCTAAAGTATCAACGTGGTATAGTATTAAGGTACTGGTTGAATGTGGTACTACTATCTATTACAACTATTATAACATGGGGAGCGGCAATAGTCAAGGAGAAAATTATTCAACATTAAAAATAGAACATAAGACGAAATGCTGTAATTTCAACACCTTTTTCGCCTACCAAATCAATATTGCGCATCAAGTAGGCTTATATTAAGTGGTATGTGGGATTTTCAACACAACGTTTGGCTAATAAATCAACATTGTAACGCAATATATTGGGAGTTCTTGTTGTCGGGGACATCACGCACTATCACCTCACAGGTGGGGAACCTTGAGGGAGATTGCCGAGGAAAAAGATATTCAACCTCCAACTCAGTCCATAATCCGACATATCTGATCTTCAACACAACTTTGGGATAACAAATCAACATTGTAACGCAATATAATGATGGCTTTGTTGTGGGAGTGTTGCCGTAGAATGCCAACGCAGAAGAAGAAGGCAAACAAGTGGTTGTTTCCTTATACTGGAACTTTATTTCGCAGGAAAGTATTTAACGCAAAGCGGTTCGTTCCGTGAAAACTACAAATACAAAAACTACAAATTAATTCACATAGAATAACTCATACAAATTACAGATATAAAAATTGCAATACAAATACGAAATATTTACAAATACGAAATATAGAAATTTCTAAACAATACATAGGCCTATATATATTAAATACAAACTACAATCTTGGACAAAATACCTTGGGACACCCCCCCCCCCCGTTCAGTGTTGGCTATGGGATTGCTGTTCAAAGGGTACATTCACTTCTATAGCGCAACATTGGAAAGGGGCGCGGGGTTTCATGTTATCCTCTCACCTAAAATTCAGTATTGTATTTGCAACGTACGACAAAGTGTCCCAACAATTTTATCCAAGATTGTCTGAGAATTTCGAGGGCTTAGAGACATTCGCGGGACACAGGAAAAATCGTCAATTTGAAATAAGTTAAACGGCAAAACTGGAGGTGTTATTCCTTTCAACAAGAAACATCAGCAGTGCATTTTTGGCATGTTTTGGGCCTATATTGTGGTTGGTTTAGTGTAATAATATTGTTGTGTGAATGTTGTCAATGTTATTACGGAGAAAAGGGAGGAGTAAGTCAGTGAAATTCATGTATTTGCATTAAATGTGCTGAATAAAATGCAGTGATTGGGAAGGTAACATCATAACTCCAATGCATCTTGTCGACCAGGAAACTACTTTAAAACATTTTGTATGATACAAATGACATAGTTTCGGCTCAAACTCTGATATTAAGACAGGTACCGAAGAAAAAAAAGCAAACGAAAACAAAAACAAAAGACACCCCCCAAAAAGAAAAAAACAAACAACTAACATGTTAGTCACTGTGGTCCGTTGAAGAAGATTGATGTATATATGTTATTTATTCAAATTGTTTACAGTGATGACGTTTTGTCTGGTATTAAAGTAACTACGCTTCATGACTGTTATGACTGACTTGCAGGTTAATCTGGGTGACAAAGTGTACTGTCATTAAACAAATAAACCCCTAGAATGCAAATTTAATAAATGTGACGTTTTGCTCATATTCACATAACAGTGACATTGTTGCACCTATTCTATTGTACCGTACATGGTGCACTGTAATATGTCAGTCATTTTAAGCAGTTTCAACGGACTTCAGAGTACATATTTGTTGTTAGAGCTGTATCGTAATATTAATATTTATATTAATACACACACACACACACATATATATATATATATATATATATATATATATATATATATATATATATATATATATATATATATATATATATATATATATATATATATATAACCTTATGTTATTTATGAAAAATGAGAAGTTGACAGACATTTGAGTTTATAAATGGATAATTGAGCAGTGAAAAACACTATGGTCATGCCGTGAATCGAAGCCCGGCCTCCCCATCCAAGCTGACTTAGACCTAACAACAGCGTCCGACAGTATAGGTTAATAAAACCCACGTTCTACCAAATGTTTTGACAGGAAAATTTAAGCAACCCGAGGGAAAATTGCGTAGATCACAAGACTGAAGATTACATATGTTACCAGCTTCATGCAATATAAAAATTACAGTCACAAATCTTGATTTAGGGGCCAAAAATGTATAAAACCAGCCTTTACTAACGTTCTACCATTATTTTAATATTAAGCTGAATCTACAGATCTGACTTCAACGCATTTTTGTAGAACGTACGTGGAGCTACTTCAGAACTGGGATTCCTACCAGCATTCTACAATTGCGGTAACACTCCTGTTGCAACGCAATGCAACAGCTACTCATCAATGTTATTTCTAAACGCAACTATTTCTGCTGCATACAAAAACATGAAATAATCTATTCATTCATGATCACTCCTTTCCAACAAAAAATATACAAATAAACCCCCACATTAAAATTAAACTTGTTATATTCATAATCGAGATTCAGAATACTTTCATTTGAAAATCCCCAAACCCATGGGCCCCGATAACTAATTTTTATGATGCACCTTGTCCAAAAATGTTCAATTTTCTTTCAAAATTTCGCTCCAAAATTGCTCCCGAACACCTGAGACAATCTTGGACAAAAAACCTTGGGACACCCCGCCCCCCCCGTTCAGTGTTGGCTATAGGATTGCTGTTCAAAGGGTACATTCACTTCTATAGCGCAACATCGGAAAGGGGCGCGGGGTTTCATGTTATCCTCTCACCTAAAATCCAGTATTGTATTTGCAACGTACGAC
This sequence comes from Stichopus chloronotus, assembly GCA_021234535.1. Lineage (NCBI taxonomy): Eukaryota > Metazoa > Echinodermata > Holothuroidea > Aspidochirotida > Stichopodidae > Stichopus > Stichopus chloronotus. The sequence continues at coordinate 11,472,958 of CM037842.1, forward strand.
AAAGTGTCCCAACAATTTTGTCCAAGATTGTAAGTCATAAGAGATATATAATACGAATACAAAAATAGAATAGGAAAATATCAAAAAGTCGAGGTACATCTCACCTTGTTAGCTTAAGTTCGCCTTCCCTGGCTGTAACGGCAACATATACAGGTACAGGTAGGTTGACACGGAATTCCGGCACATAGCAGAATTAAAGGACTGATTCACTGACAATGACGCAAAGAGCTACGATAGCCAGCTGAATCGACTGCTGACGCATGATTGCACATACAAAGGAATGCACGAAATCTTCGGACTGTACGTTAGCACAAAAATTCTTAAAACTTTCATTACATTGAGGAACCACCCACAATCATTCAACAGGTGGAAACTATATTGGAAATTGTCACTCGAGGGAAAAGATATTGAACGCCAAAGTGCATATACCAATGTCCGATTGTAAACCAAACACAGTGCATCTTGCACCATTCACTAACAACAAGTAACGGTACACGTACCTATACATCCTGTAACATTGTACTTGATCGGTGTTTGGGTTTAAAGTTAAAATCCATAGTTATAGCTAGAAATGACTTGCGCGAAAACAAAAATAAAACAATAAAGTATTAGTCATTCCGATTTACTTTGTATTTAAAACTCTCTATAAGTTATATTTCTTTTTAATTTGAGCACTCTCTGATTCTGAGATATTTATTCATTTGTTCATTTTTTTTACCTTCGACAATATTTCTTATGTTTGAAAACTGCGACTACATTCACGTATTTACATGCTATTTAAAGTACTTTCTATAAAAATAGCTAAAGCAGCATATTCCTTGTTTTAAAGTAATAATTAAGGTAGGTGGAATTAACATTATCTACACTCAGAAAACAAATATGTAAAATTATGATAAGTAAATCACGTATTGTAAAAAATACACAATTTTCTGCAAATATTACACAACATTAAGTAAAAACGTTCTAAACATGCTACAATTAACTTACCAAAATTTCATGTAAAGACCTACAAAATCATTCATGTAATTTTTGCAAAAGAGTTAACCAATTTGAAATGACTTTACATGATGAAATAGTACTTGGACTACTTTGCAAAATAATATAACAACTTTTAACGGAAAATTTAGTAATACGGCCCGACATATGCATGCTTGCTTTGCGAACACTGAAAGCTACCCGACCGACTGCTCATGATTTCGCACCTTGCGCAATTATGGCATCGGAGCCGACTTGGAAGATTACGTTAAGTGATTGGGGTTTATCAGAACTAATAAAAGAATTCGAAGGTAAGTTTTAGTCTTTCTGTGAGTGAAACTCGACAATTGAACTGCAAATGATTTGTAATTATAAGATATAAAGTCTGCTTCACGTAACCCGATACTACTATTTATAACGTATCGTATAACGTATCCCGGCCATAGCATAGTTGTAGTATAGTATTGAAGGCATAGGCCATGTGTGGTACTAATAAGACTGTCGGCCATTGCGTGGCTTTGAGACGTCAGTTTCATACATTTCATTTGTGATTTTCACATAGAGATATGATACACACCCTAAGAGTAGAATCGTGGCACTGCACCATATTATTGTGAGTTGTAGGATTCTGTGGTTTTTAAACGTCGTTAGGTTACCGTCAAAGTTAAGATTATTCCTAGGCTAGTAGAGACATACCTATCTTGCTATTACTAACGTTAAGCCCTAGCTCCAACTGTATGCTGTAGCCAGCTATGAGCATTTCACGCAATCTGCCTATGCCTGCGTCTAACGAAACAGGAAATGTGCACTGGCTGGGGGAGGATGGGAGGCAGTTGCGCAAAATATATATAGACATGGGAGCTGGAGTTTTTGTCGCCCTTAGGCCTGCTGAGGTTAAACCCGGTCACCCTGGCCCATGAAAATTGAAACATGCCTACTGTGGAGTGGAGTGTAGTGTACTGTAAGTAGCGTTACGCTAGCAGAATGTCATAACACTACAATGGTTTTAATTTTACAGTTATTACTGTAGTCTCTATGTTGATCGGGTGCATAACATCGAAACCATCAAAATTAAAATAGCCCCTAGGCCTAGGCAATATATGATCATGACACACTGCTAAACTGAACCCAAAATAAAACTGGTCATTAGTTTTGGCAGTGAAGATTGAAGAACAGTTTGCAAATCTCAGGTATGCTTTCAGCGTTTTTTAATGCAATGACAATGGAGTGAGTGCATGACCCGAATCTTTTGATTTAGCATAGTACATTCAACCAGTTTTACGAGGCCTACAGTGGGCCGGAATGGTACAACAATGAGTACTTGCAACCCTCTCACACATATTATCGGTATGCCTTGAAACAGGCAAAATTAGGATAGGCAAACTAAAATTTTTTCTTCGAAATTCCTGTAAACAATAGCTGTATTGCACAACTGTATAGTAGCTTTGCTCACGGATTAATTAGGGCAGACTGTGTAGCTGAATGCTCGCCTGCTATACTGGGCTGTTTATGCTTTTAATGCCAATGGATTGTTTTGGCCATGTTCAGTGTGGCTGCAAAACTTATCATTCTCTTGCAGGCCCTTCTGCAGGTTTAGCTAACATAATTCTTCAGTAACATTTGGTCAAGAGAACTTTTACCATGGGATTTCTCATAATTGCATTGTGCCAGGTTTTGTACATTTATTCGTCGTATAAAAGGGAATGTCTGTGTAGTGTTAGGGTTGGCTGTTTGGGTGGATGAAGGGAGGAAGTTTGTGGTTTATCTTGTTTAGACGTAGTGAACTTATACGGTAGCTTTGCTGTGTACACATGTGCAGGTGGTATTCAAGTTGTTTGATAAGAGATCTTTGATCAGTGCCATGTCTGCTGTACTTTAAAACCTGATTTTGTTTGGTTTGCATTGTAAGGCAAACTTTCAATTACATTTTACCACATTTAGACCAAGAATTTGACGATGAGGCATTTTTACTATTAACAGAAGAAGACGTAAAGCAATGAATACCAAAAATGGGTCAGCGTTTGAAGTTTATTAAACTCTATCGTGAAAAGGTGAGTATTATATTCTTACATTACAATATTATTGATGATTGAAAACATAATTAAATTCACAAATAAAAATATTGACCTCTGCAGAGTCTTGAAAAAATGCTGCTCTTTGACACATCTGTTAAAGTTGTGTTGCAATGACCCATCAATTGTAAGAGTCTTAGAAGATAATAATTTAATAAAGTATACAGAATCAGTGTACTATATAGAAGATATTCTGACAATATTTTTGTCAAGATTTGACGCAGGTTAAAATTTATAACTCTTCTTTTGCAGATTTTCCAGTAAAATGAATTCAGATGCAAATTCTGTAACATATGGTTTGGCTTCCTGTACTGTACACATACTTGACAATATAGTTCTCATCACTTTACAAGCACATGTTAACTATTAAAACACGTCTGCAGTATGGATCCTGAATGCTTCACTTGTTTCAAATGCTTGAACAAAATCAAAGGTGGACTAAATGGTCTATTTCTTCACATGAAAATCAGCCATTTGATAGTGACCTCTACTTCTACAAAATTTGTTTGTGCAGAAGGTAACTGTAAGCAAGTTCTCTCGAGGGGGTCCTCATATAAGCGCCATTTAATCCTCAATCGTATTCACCAAAGACATAATAGACAGTACCAAGATGAAGTTGAAGTTATAAATGAAGATGCGGCTAGTATTGCTGATGATCTCGAGGGTCGACTTTGTCAAGGGGAAATGCAAGAAAATGTACATAATGACATTAATAATTCAGTAGCAGTATATATTTCTCACTTACGCAGTTGTGCAGTTCCAACTTCAGTTGTCCAATCTGCTCTCAATGAGTCAAGAGACCTTGTGAGAACCATAATAGACAGCATAGAGGCTAAATTGAATTCAGTGTTACAAGACACCAGAGAAGGCAGGCTTCCACCAACTTAAAATGTTGACTGTGTACAATTATTTCTTCAGAGCATGAAAGATCCTTTAGAAGAATTACAAACTGAATTCTTACAAACAAAGCATCCTAATAATTGTGGTGCAATTGTTTTGCCAAAAGAATACGTTCTTGGACAAGGACACAAATCTCGCAATGACAGAAAAACAAGGAGAATATATCAAGAGAAATTCAATGAAACATTCCAGTCTATTCCATTGAGGGAAATCATTATAAGGTTTCTACAACAACCAGGTGTTATGTCAAGTATTCTCAGTATGCAGCAGTCAACTGACCAGGATTTATTGAAGTCATACTTAGATGGTTCTTCATTTAAAGACATGAATAAAGGCAGCGGAAGGGAACTTATTCTCCCTGTTTTAATCTATTCAGACGACTTTGAAACAGCAAACCCACTAGGGTCCAGGAAAGGAATACACAAATTAACAACATATTACTGGTTGCTCTTACTCTTGCATCATATGTTAATAAGTATGGAATTGACAGCATATTAATTGTTGTAACAAACGAATTGAGAGAACTTCAATTAAATGGAATTGAAATCAATTGTCCAGGTGGATATGAAGGTCTTGTTAGATCTCAACTCTTCCAAGATACAGGAGATAATTTGGCCTTAAACTTGATGTTACATCTTTCTCTGCTAATTATTTCTGCCGTATCTGCAAAATCCATAAAACCGTTGCGGATTTATCTTGTGCTCAAGCTTCTCATCTGTTGCGTACAAAAGAAAACTTTGCCACTGATCTCCAAAAGGACAACTAACCTGAAACAGGCATTAAAAGATTCAGTGTATTAAACACACTCCCTGATTATCATGTGACTTTAAATGTGGCATTGCATGTGATGCATGATTTTCAAGAAGGGATACAACCACTAGAGCTGAAGCTGGCGCTTCAAGCTCTTGTACTTGAGGGAAGCATCGAACTTGATGAAGTAAACTCCCGAATAAAGTGCTTCAATTTTGGATTTAATGCCAAGAAAAACCGCCCTAGTTCCATTTTGCAATCACATTTGAACAACCCAAATGGGTCCAGTGGACAAAAAGCTGCTCAGATGGAATGCTTGGCTTTATTCTTTCCTCTTCTCATTGGCGACAAAGTAAATGACGACTCAGAAATGTGGGAATTATACTTACCCATTTTAGACATTTTTAGTCAAATCACCAATTATTAGCAAAACTGCAACCTACATGCTAAAAAGCAAAATCCTAGAACACCATCAGCTTTTCATGCAATTATTTCCAGATAGAAAGTTAACACCGAAGAAACATAACTGTCTTCATTATCCTCATGCTATAAAACTGTTGGGACCACTTTCACAGTACTCAGTAATGCGAATGGAAGCAAAGCATAAAGTTCTGAAAGGTTGGGCAAAATCATCAAACAGTTATATAAATATTGCCAAAACATTGGCCTTGAAGCATCAGCAAGCCCAGGGGCTCAACTTCTTAATGAACGAACACATTGATTTTAAAAGTAAAGAAATTCACAGTAAAAGTGTTACAGAGTTTTCCTCATTGGAGAATGCAGAGGAGGTGTGTGAAGTATTGGGTTGCAATCTAAATGAAAGCATTATTATAGTTAATTCTGCACAGATAAATGGCTACACTTTTAGAAGTAATGTCTCTGTACTTCTGAAGTGGGAGGAGGATCCTTGGTTTGAAAAAATAGAATATATTATAGAGATTGGCTCTGCTTTGAAGTTTTTAACAAGGTCATGGGACACCCTCTATTTCCACAACCATTACTGTGCTTATGCTGTTAAAAAATCATTACAGGACAAACTACACATCAGAAATCCATATGAGTTGTTTGACCACAAACCTTTTCACACTGTTAACTGTTATGATCCTCAAGATACAATATTGTACATAGTTACTCACTTTAATCTAGCATAATACTGTACATCACTGGGCAGCCGTTGGAAAGATGATGTTCACCAAACCAAGATTAGCATTAAAGTTAATTTCAGAAACTCAAGCTTTGGTTGGTACTGTGCCGTACACTACTCTAAAAATGTAACCTGTGTTCTCTTAGTCAAAATGAAAACAAATATTTCTGTAATTTAATGTAATGAGCGATTGTTAAATATTAATTTGTGTCTGTTATCTGTTGCAGGAAATCTTATTAAATGAAGACAGTTTCATTAGTTTAAATATGCAATACACTATCGCGTGATCTTGAAGAGAAGAATATTTGTGCATTCAAAAATGCTGTATGATTTTTTTTTTTTTTTTTGTACTGTAGTTTTGGAAAGTTATGCCAACTGACAGCTATTCATGCAAAGTGGATTTGTCTGATGTTGAATCATTGTTCAGTAGCAGTACTGTGACGAGCGACTCGGAATTGTCATGGAGTGAAGAAAGGTCGATGATTACACCTTCACCTGCTGAAACAATAATCCTATCTGATAGCCCTGCCTCCTTGCGTGTCCCTCACACAATCAACCTGACTGACTTTGGTGAAGTGAAAGGTCTTCCAGATTCAAACAAAGAACAATTTTGCGGTACCCAGGCCAGGGTTGTTGATGAATCCCGACCATCTGGCTCAGGGGTAAACACCAGCACTTCTGGCAGTCAGCTGAGCCATAAGCCTTCAATGTTTGTGAGTTTGGATTTTAAGTACTGTAGCATTCTCATAAAAGTCTTTCGTAAGATTTGGGTATAGAGCTATGACACAGTTTTTTTTTTTCTATCAAATAAAAGTAAGTGTTTGGAATCCCCAAAATTCAACAGTTCTGTGATGGTTTTGTTACATTTTTGTTAACAATTAAGGACGATTATGTTGATAATAGTGGCCACATGCAGGTAAGAAACTTGCACGTTGAAGGTGGTGTGTGTGTACTCAACGTGTGTGTGTGGTTGCATTGGTATGACGGGGGTAGACTAGGAGGGACTTTTTGTGGCATTTGTGTTGTCTTTAACGATTACGAGAACTTCTGCAGATGTTATATTTAACATGTAAATTCCCTATAGTGAGAACATAAATCTTTTTCTCCTTGATGCATGTTAAAGGACACTTGGGGATAGTAAATCTACAGCTATCTCTAGTATACAAGTAGTGTATACTTTCACCAGTGTTGAGAACATCATCAATTCTGAATGGGACGAAACAATTCATGTGATGGTCATTTGAAAATTCTGAACTTCATGCCCACAAGTTTTACAGACTTCAGTTGATTAGTCTGTTGTAGGGGCAATTGTTGCATATTATTCGCACTTATCTCTGTGAATATTGTTTCATTCAATTCAGGATGTCAGGAAAATCCACTCGGTGGACAGGAATGGACAGGAGTTAATGAAGAGACTTGATAAAGCTCAGAGATGTGTGAGGAGTGATAAACGAAAACTATGCAACATCCTGGCTTCACACATCACCAAAAGTGGATACAAGTAAATCAATCACTTTCGTTTTATTTTAAACATTAGTCTTGTTGCTGTGTCCAGTGCAAAACTCTGACAGGTTCTAGTGGCCCACATTAGGAACCCAAAATATTTGTTCAATAAATGGAACAATGTCATATTTCTGTTTCCTTCAAAATTTAAAAATATATGAGGTTGTCTTGACAGATTTGACACATATAAACACCCATAAAAATAGTTCAGAGCAAAAACATTTTAATTACCTGTAAGAGGAACAAGGTCAAGGCATTCTGGTAAAAGTTGCAACTGTAACCATGTGGTGTTAATGAGATATTGACAGTTAAAAGTTTCCACATTCATCCAATGTGAACTTGAATCTAAACAAATTTGATATCATGGATGCACAATGGCAAAAGTATGCATTGTTACTCTTTACATTTTACTCTTTTGGTTTGACATTAATGTGGCAAATATATGGGTAGCTTGCTTACCTACAGTTTTGCATACTTAGCAAAACATTTTTGTTCTATCTACCATGAAAGTGTTTAACTGTACATGGTTAGTTAACTCATAGCCCTATAGGGGCTAGATGAGATATTGTAGTCATTTGGCTAGTGGAGCTATATATTGTACTGTGCACCCATGGGAGAATGGTTGCCATGGAAACGCTTGGAGTGGATGACAAGCGACACCCGAGGGGTACCCCATGGTAGAGTGACCATGGGTACAGGAGGGTCCTGTTGGGTGGTATAAATGAAAACGTGCCAATACGTGTGTGTGTGGGTGTGTGGGTGCATGTGTGCGTGTGTGCGTCCGGACCTGTCCAAATTGTGGTTTTTCCAGAATATTTTGAAAAGCATATGAGTGATTAAGTTGAAACGTGGGAAGGTTGTGCATGATGCCAATATGTGCAAGATGTATTAGTTGTATGGTAAATCAAGTCAAATTTGCTGATTTTTTTTAGAAAAAAGTCTATTTTGCTCCAAAATTGCTATTTCCAGCATATCTTGTGAAGTATTTGAACATTTAATGCAAAACTTTGCAAAAACTTACGTGAGAATGAAAACTTTCAAGTTATATTACTTTTGCAGTAAAGAGAGTGACATTGGCTGATTTTTTTTAAAAAGGCAATTTTGCCCCCAAATTTTTATTTCCAGTAATCTTGAGAACTATTAGATCAATTTACTTACAGTTTTGTAAGTACTTACCTGAGGACACATTGTTCAACATAATATTACTGTAATGGTAAATCGAGTCAAATTTGCTGATTTTTTAGAAAAATAAGCCAACTTTGCCCCAAAATTGCTATTTCCAGCATGTCTTGAGAAGTATATGAGCATTTAATGCAAAAATTTGCAAAAACTTTCATGAGAATGATATATTCGAGGTATATCACTTTTGTAGTAAAGAGGGTGAAATTTGCTGATTTTTGAGAAAAAAGCCAATTTTGCCCCCAAATTTGTATTTCCATCATATCGTGAGAACCATTAAACCAATGAACTTAAAGATTTGTAAGTACTTAGGCGGCAATAAACTATGAGAAACTCCTATGTGCAGGTCCTGTATTGAAATCAATGTGCATGTTGGCAATGAGATACGCAACTCCGTGGCTTGCCCTCTTCTTTTTATTTTAGAATATCTCTGTATATTATGTTAATGAAATCCTGTGTTTCTACTTCAAGCCTCAGACCACCTTCCTTCATCAAAGCTGAAATGGCACAAAGTATTATCAAGGCATTCCCATACGTGGCAGACCCCAATGGAATAACAGGATATGTAAGTTCTAATTTCAAATTCAGTTGTGATTTTTTTTTTTTTTTTGTTAGTTTGCCTTTTTCCTTATTGGAGGCATGAGAACTTATTAGAAGGTGTGCATGGTATTATGTTAATATGTGTGTGACACCTTGTCTTGCAAACACGATATCTTAAGCAGTAAACATTGCCAGTGCATGAACTCAGCTTGGCGTGCAGGTAGCTCCAGGTAGGTAAATGATCCTAATGTTGCTCTTGATGGTGGTCATTGCCCAGTGTCCTTTGATGTTAGCAATTAAGGCAAAGACATGCCAAACATGCATATGTCAAATGTTCAGATTGTTTGAACTTATAAATTGAGATAGCAGGTAGTCAGTAGATCTCTTTTCGATCCTTTCGCAGAGGCAAAAGGTCATTCTAGACCACAGTCTGAAATCCCTGTTCAAGCAATGTGTCAGACATACATCAGTCACACATTTGTCAGGTGAGGAAAATAAGGAAATTTTGTATCAAAAATTTCTATTCATACCTGGCAAGATATCACTACTTTGCTAATTGACTTTTTGCTATCATTTGTGTTCGATGTCTTTGCCTATATTGCCCAAATGGGTATTTACATACCCTTAAAAAGCTGGATGGACATTTTGAGAAGACATCTGCAGTATCTATATGAAACTGCAGAATGAATACCATGCAGAGTAACAAAAAGAGTTCAAAATGAAATGATGAATTATGCATGTAACAATTTTATTTTCATTGATTGATGACAGGTCAGAGCATATACCTGTACGACATGTATGTGGTAAAGAAGTGGCATAATAGTGGGAAGGATTTGAGATTTTCGGTGTTCATTTCTTGTGATTGTTTGGTTTAGTTCAAAGAACTCTTCTTTGCCATGGTCACAGAGCGTCATGAGAGTCTGAGTTAACCCTGGAGATGTAAGGGGGTTACTGCTATTGGATGGTGAAATAAACCTCACCCTGTGATATTTTGCAGTGACCTGTGTACCGAAGTGTTCCTATATGGTATTTGTCACATTGCAATTTTCTGCAACCTAGTGTGTACTTTCAAACTTATGCTTTTACAAAAGTCATCTTGCCGACAAGTGCAGATGAAACAGGCAACAAATCAGAAAAAAAAGTGGTGACATGCATTTCACTGTTGAAAAAGCATTATTTCACTTGATACATATTTGGTTTTCTTGTTGAGTTTCATTTGGTGGAATGCCATTAATAACTATTTCATGTTTTTATTACAAATGTGTCTTCAGGAAAGTTTCTGCTGTAAGGGCTCGAAGAAATCAGGGCCACCATCTGGGCCCCTGGAAGACAGAATTAACTATCTTCGACGTATTCATAATACTGCAGAGTGCCCCTCAGGTATAAAACGAAGTGCACCAGGAGGAAAAGATCTAGAAGAATTGTCTGCTAAACAGCAAGGTAAGTCTATTCTTTTTGTGAAAAACTGGAAAGACATGTTTCAAAAGTAAATATTAAAATAATCATCAAAAGCAAAGACAGAGTGTTAGCCGTTCAACCTTTCTTGCAATTTTAGGGAGCTTTAAAACAATTCAGAACATTTCTTTTGTCGCTGCTTAACACCATGAATCACTAAAATTATAATCAGAACAGATTCTACACTAATATTGTGAACCAAACACAATTTTGGCATTCAAAGTGCTACAAGATTTGTCTGTAATACAACTGCAGGGGTGAGTTTAATTAAAGTTTTCGACTTAACTTATGATGAGTTAGTGAGTGGCCACATATTTTTCAGAACTATCACAACAAGGAGCTGGTTCTTGAACTGATTGTAGATTCACAAACAAATTGTTTGCCTTGCTCATGCACAGTGCACACCATGTAGTAGAATTGTTTCACATCGGTCCTGCACAACAGGTTCCAAAGAGCTGTGTAGGCATGTGCTCAACAAACTTTCAGATATTAAGCTAAGGATATTTTTGTTTCTTAATGATATAAGCATGCATCAAGTTTGGCTGTTGACTGACGTGAATGCTGATGTTTTATTCTGTTAGGCACATGTATCGGTGAACTTACCTCGCAGACAAGTGCAGATGAAACAGAACAAATCAGAAAAAAAAAATACGATGGCTGATGTTTAGAAACCTGCAGTATCACCACAAATTAGGTGTAAATCTGGTGTACATACACATACAGCTGCAAATCCTTTCTGTCTTAGAAAGAGATACTCTATTGATACTTAATTCACATACCCTATTGGCTGACTGAGGTCACATGCATGGTTATTTGTCCAATTTAGGATTTTGGACAATTGAAGTGTGTAAAATTTTAAATACAGTTAGGAAGGGATTGACAAATTATTGAGCTTACCAAGCCATCTTTTGCATGAATACCATCTGAGAATTAAGCTTCATTGGGGAATTCATTCTGTATTTTGCAACAGAGATAAAAATACCTTCTACACAACTGCAATGGCTGAAGGCACACACCGGGCAAGAGGACCCAAAGCAAGTGGAAGACTACATGAATAACACAGTTAACTACAGACGTAACTGGATACAAACGCAAACAGATTGTACCATGAAGGAAATTCTGTAAGAATTTCGGCATCTCTTAGACCCAGGAATGGTAAGTTTCAGCAAAATCAGTCTAATATTAGTGTAGAATTTGTTAAATCAATGATTAGGTTTGATGCCTGAGAATTATTACTACTTTTTTAATCTAATGGAGAATTTGGCTTCCTTTTGTTTTGTTAGTTATGATTAAAAGCCTCAAATCTTCCACACCATAAATAAAATGTTGCAAAAATTGTGATTGATATATGTGACATACCAAAGGGTTTGTTCTCACTCTTTAATCTTTTTGAAGGAAAGTGATGTGCTTTATTGCAAATCACGAATCGATTATACATTGTGATATGATATAACAGGGACAAAATAATCACTAAGTGAGCAATACTGTGCAGTACTTGGTAGTCATACTATCCACACATCATACTGTAAGCTTCACATGCTTATCAACTTTCCTAATATTGTCCTCCTGTATTAATGGGTAATTTGCTAAGTCATCAATGTCTTTCAACATTTTACTCACATTTGCTCATTCATCAGCACTAGTTGTATGCGACAAGTGCCAAAGGTTGAAAATCTGTATTTTCAATTAATTAATTGTAAGCAACATTTCTGGAAAAATGATATTTCAATATCATGCAGTTTGAGTATGACTTACGTGTCTTTTCATGCATTTGAGATTTTTTGTCAATGTTATAATTAACCTCTTTTCTGATTCAGATTGGAAAGCACTTCAGTCTAATCTACCCCGAGGCAACCGAACGGTTTTATGAAAACTGGCCCCAGCTGAGCCTTGACCTAATCAGTTACGCAAAGTTCACACAGAAAGAGGATTCCTTCTTTGGAAAAAGTCTCACTGAACTTTCACCAGGTTTGCTATTACATATTTGTCAATTTGGAATACTAATAATTTATTGAGGCAACTGCATTTTGCACAACCATGATGCTGATCAACAAAAAGTGGGACAAAATAACCATAGACAAATGCTGATAAAATTCCAGTCTTTTATTTTTCAATTCAGAATAAACTTACAGAATGAAGGATGAGATCTGTGAACAAGATTTGGCTGTATTTGATTCCTTGGTGAACGCTAGATGAATCTCTGTGAGGGGAAGATGTGTGCATGCACCTGTTTCTACGTGACACCTTGCTTATCAAATGTGTCAAAAATGGTCACATTTTCTTTCTTTATTCTTGGCAGCTTGCATAATAATGTGGTGCGGTAATATAGTGGGCAACATCCAGGTGTTTGAAAATCATTTTTTTCCCTTTCCAGATGAAAAATACAATGCTGCTATCCATTTACTACCCAACTTTTTTCCTGGGAGATGCAAAGGAGGAAGAATTTCAGTGAAGGAGTCATGTGAAGCTTTGGTAGACTTCCATTGTGTAAGTTTTTATGGCCAAAGTGTGAATGTTATTGACAACTAGGAAACATAATGTGGTTGAAGAGCTGTGCCTTGCATCCCTCAGTAAAATGAGATTTCAATTTCTCTAAACTAACTTGAGAAAGCGATCAAATGGCTTATGGATTGGAAAGAAAATTGCAGCCATATAATTTTTTTGCATGCACACTACCATGAAAAATGTTTTAATACAAGACCTGCAAGGTGTGATAGCATCTCATTGCTTGAGCTTGGGTCATTATTTAATGTATTTCATTGTCTTGTGACCTCTTGACTGACTATATGTTTATTTGTTTGGGAAGTATATAAAGTTTGTATCTGCGAAACTATGAAAGTTTAACACTGCTTCCAATATGATAGAAAGTTCTTAATTTCACACAGGAAAGCACGGACTTGGAATTCTACCTACAGAACATTACTGAAAGGCCACAACCATACGTATTAATTCTTGGCGGAAACAAGCTGGAGCCCATTCGTTATCATAGAGAGGCATGCCTTATCTCAAAGGACACTCATGAAGGCTGTTGATGTCTGTTTTAAATCGTTTTACGTGTTCAATTGGGAATATCAGAAAGCTTGTATTGGTGTTTGGGAATTTTGTACAAAAAGTGTATGAGTTGCCTGGTAGTGTGAAGTGCCACCAGATCAGCTACTTTCGTGCTTTTCGTGCCACCTGCAAGGATAACGATACCATATAGTACAGCTGGATAGTTTTTCTGTTCAAGATTGGTTTGCGTTTTGGATTTTTGCACTCTTCTGTATGCTTTACAAAGCCATATCTGAGACTGGCTGTCAACTAATTTAGCAAACCTTCTTTGATTGTATTGTTTATGCCATAAGTTCTTCTTTTCATTTCCCTGTATTACTGAGTTGTACCGTGTTTCTTAATGACATGTTTTTGCATCTACAAGAAGAAACCTTGTTCTCAGACTGTTTCCATATATTTTTCATCCGTCCTTTGATCACTTGGAAATTCTCCACATTTTCCTTCAACGATTTATCATCCTTTTATTTATTGTTGCTCGTTCATTGATCACATGTTGCTTATCCTGTAATACTTGAAAATGAAACTAATAATGATAATACATTATATATATTCTAGAAGAAAATGCTGAACAAGCCTTCAATATATTTATGTCAAAATTTAATTATTATTTGAACAAAAACATTCCTAAGGCTAATCGAAAGTTAAAGCAAAATTGCTCCATCAAACCCTGGATTACTAAAGGAATACTGAAATCTATAAAAACAAGGAACAAATATTATAAGAGCAGCCTCAAAGACCCCACCACAAATAATATTAACAGATACAAGACGTATCGTAATAAGTTAACATCTATTATACGCTTATCAAAGAAAAAACACTATGGCACAAAAATAGAGAACTCAGATGGTGATGTCACTACCACCTGGAAAATTATCAATGATATCCTTGGTCGATCAAAAAATTCTACTCCTATACATAGGCTTACTCATAATAATTGTATTTATGACCAACCACATGACATCGTCAATGCTTTCAACACGTACTTTGTTAATATAGGACCTGAGCAAGTCTCATCGGTACAGGCTACTAATGTAAATTTTAAACATTTTCTCAAAACACCATGTGTGTCTTCCTTATATTTTACTCCATCTACACCATTTGAAATAATTCAGGTAGTAAACTCACTTAAATCTAGTGACTCAACCAGTCATGATGAAATCAGCAATAATCTTTTGAAGAAAATAATTGCGTTCATCGTCTCCCCTATTACACACATCATCAACTTGTCACTAAGTACTGGTACTTTCCCTACTAAAATGAAACTCGCCAAAGTGATACCCATTTATAAAAAGGACGATGCCTCTCTGATAAGCAATTATCGTCCCATATCTATCCTCTCTAGCTTCTCCAAAATCCTCGAAAGAGTTGTATATAATAGACTGTATTCTTTCTTTATGAAAAACAACTTACTCTTTCCATGTCAATATGGCTTTCAAAAACACAAATCTACAGATATTGCTCTTATTGAGCTTTGTGATAAGATTTCAATTTCATTATCCAAAAAAGAACATGTACTTGGCGTTTTTATGGATCTTAGCAAAGCTTTCGATACTCTTGACCATCATATTTTACTAAACAAATTAAACTTTTATGGTATTAGAGGAATTCCTCTCGTATGGTTTGAAAACTACCTTTCCGACAGAAAACAGTACACTACTTATAATAATGTAAACTCTGATATTTCATTGATCAGATGTGGTGTCCCCCAAGGTTCTATCCTTGGACCCTTGTTATTTCTCATATATATTAATGATATTTGTAACTCATCTTCATTACTTCATTTCATCTTATATCCTGACGATACGAATGTATTTTTATCTCACCATAATTTTGAGCATCTTATTGAAACTATGAATACGGAGCTACCCAAGGTCTCCACATGGTTCAGAAGTAACAGGTTATCATTAAATGTAAATAAAACGAACTTTATGCTCTTCAAGAATCAAAGGTCAATTAACACTTACCCTTCCTTTAATATTTTTATTGACAATATGAAAATTGATCAAAAAGTAGGTACTAAATTCCTAGGTATTACTGTCGATGAGGAATTGAACTGGAATTCTCATATAGCTAACGTTATTACGTCTGTATCACGTGGAGTTGGTGCATTGTGTAAAGTAAGTTCTTATATTCCTCGACGAACTTTGATTACTGTTTATAATTCGATTATACTACCCTTCATTTCATACTGTAATATTGTTTGGGCTTGTCAAAAATCTAAAATTAACTCCTTGCTTCTTCTCCAGAAAAAAGCTGTCCGGATTTGTACGAACTCAGATTATCGGGCACATTCGAATCCATTATTTTATGAGCTACGCACACTTACTATACATGATATTCATTACCTCCAAATTGCTCTTTTTATGTACAGATTCCATACTCAAGAACTGCCCGCCAACCTGTTACACATGTTTCGCATCAACTCTGCTATCCACAATTATCCAACCCGAATTTCTTTAAATGTTCATCTAGAAAACCCCAAAACAGCTCTCGCCCATCGATCTATTAGACACACTGGCCCCGACCTTTGGAATTCTTTACCTATGGATATTCGAATGTGCCCTACAAAAAATAGCTTTAAGAGACAAATTAAGAGTCTTATCTTGGATAAATATACTATGCAATACTGATTTATTACAAGTGATGTAGAAAACCTTCTTCATCCCTTTCCCTTTGTTTTTCCTACATCCACCCACCTCCCTCCTCCCCACCTTTTTTTTTTCTTCCTACTCCTAAGGTTCTTTTCTTATTCTTATTTCATTTCCAATTTTTGTTGTAAATAACTATTGTATAGTTTTGTTGTTCTTAAGTCACCTGATCTTCATTCCCAATTAGTATAACTTTGTTTATTTTCTGTTGGACGTCACCTCAAGCTCTCTCAGAGCTTATGACGTCCCTTTCATGTATGTGTATATAGTATATAGTGTATCCTGTGCGAACATCACTTTACATGTAATGACATGTAATGACATGTAATATGATTATACATTTAGGAGAAATAGCTGGGTTTTTTGTGAATTTTTTATTTATAGTTTGTTTAGGCAGATAGAAATTATTTCAACGAGGGATCTACTGATGAGTCAGTGAAAGTAGACATTAAAACATGATATATCAATTACTTTAACATGGTTGTCCCTGTTTTTAACCATTGAAGGTGCATTTAATACTCTTCGTCTAAAATCTTGAAGAATTTGATCCTTAACTCTAAACAGGAAACATGATAATTAAGTAATTGCATGATTAGCTGCATAACAAGATGAAAGCTAAAAATTATGAATGGAAATGACTATATGTTCAGATCCTTACCTAACTAGGAGAAATTGCTGCTTTTTCATTTAATTATTTATTTAGTTATTGTTATTGGGTATTGATTATACATCTTTGGCAGATGTAAATGATTTTCACCCTGGTTGAGGAGGGGTTTCAACCGACTAATGTCTAATCAGTGAACTGGGAAGTCACAAGTAGAACATGAACCTGTTCAGTTCAATATGCAAGAAGGTTTAAAAGAACGTCTTAAAGACTGCAGCAAAATGTGAAGTGGTGGGGGGGGGGGGGGGAGTGGGGAGCTGTGCAGATATTTACTAAAAGGCACACAGAAGATTTCATTCCTAGTTCAGTGTGTAAGATGTCAGATCAAAACAAGATGGACACAAACTGAAATACATATTGACTGCAAACTTTTGAAATAAACGTTGAAATTAAACTGATAATCCTGTATTGTGTTTGTTTTATTGGTATTTGCTGTTCCTTTCTGTCTGGCGTATTGTGGTCAGGTTACATACAAAGTGTAGTAAAAAGGGCATCCAGCTGCTCAATTTTTACCCAATTGTAACGTAAAATTTACTGATATTCCTTGTAAATTATTTTACTAGACAGATTTATGTAACATTCACTTCCCAAGCTTTACTTAAGTAATTTGCAATTTTTTTTGCAGGTTTGTCAAGTAAAACTTTACCATAACCAGTTTAGTAAATTTTACTTAAAAGTTTTAGTGTTCTGATTTTACATGGTAATTAAGTAAAATTTTACTTAACCTGGGTAAATTTTTTCTGAGTGTAAAATCATCGGAAAAGAAGCCAACTGTTGGGTCAGAGTTCATTTCTTGGTACGAGGAAGAATTTGGGAGAAAAAAATCAGTGAGGTGAGTAAGACACTCCATGTTCGCGAAACTACTATAGGGCGTTCGTGTAATATGTTAAGGGCGTGGCAACACCAAAGGCTGATTAGCGAAGAACAAAAATTGATATATACCTGTCATTTCTCAACCAATTTCACTGTTGGTGGGCTTAAATAAAACGACATTTTATAGGGAAACCACTTTATTAATCATTACTACTGAAGCAATAATTAATTAGCAATTACGATTAATTATTCTTAATGAGCCCAAATTAGTAAATTTATTTTTTTCTTAAACTCTACACATCAATCTTTTCATTGGTACATAGGATTCTGGCAAAATATTTTGGCAATCTAAAAATGTACGCTAACAGTGAACTCATTTTTGATCCGTAATAGACCTACACATTACTACTACATTATAGAGGGCGTTGAGGTTTTGTTTCCTTCCTTTCAAGGATATACAAAGTCTTCCATCGATGAACAAAAATTCACTGTCGAAACTGATAATTTTTTGTTCACAGGCAAATAAGCAAATAATCAGTCATGAAGAATTAACAAGATAACAGTTTTACAGAGTTCCTATAATCAGGTATATCGATCTACAGAACAGCTCCAAGTAAACCTTGTGTTCAAACAACTCGTGTGAAATAATGAGACTCATAATCTGTTTAGCCATTTCAGTCTTACCGTAATTTACTCAGCTCCTGCGCTTACAATTGTTATACTTTTTTTCTCTGGCGGAAAAAAATCTCTTTCGTTTCCCTGTAGCCAATGAACACGGCCTGTTCGTCTTTCTTTTTCAGTGCACCAGTTCAAGGATCACATCCTTGTTTTTCCCATTCCGTGACACTAATAGTTCTTGCGGGTAACTGAAATCTGCATATGTTACACTCGGTCTATGATCACTCTTGTATTTTCCATCAGAAGATGGATCTTAGACGATGCAAAGGTAACAACGGAAAAGAAGGAAGTTTATTTAACTTCCTATATTTGTTCATAATTATGCAGTTTACTTCTCTTAAAGGTAGGTCCAAATATTTTGTTTGCCTTTTGTTCAATAAAATAGATCTAACTATTAGGCAATTTTCAGACGGGCAATCCTGTGACATGAAATTGTCTCTTCTTTTTCTTTTCGTTAGGGCATTTATTTACACGTCAATATAATACCACATTTAAAGATGTATTCACTGCGTTATGTAATTGATCTAGATTAAATTACATTAAAATGTAACTAACTCTTGATCCGTTATATTCACAATTGGAAATTATGGTCTCACTTTAGCGATCACATTCACAAACTCAGACAATTGCACGTTGATTGCAAAGTTTCCGGGAGATCAACTAAAACTGGAATGTGATGTCGGAGAAGCCGAGCTGTCACTTTGGAAATGGGGGCTCGAAGTATTGTATACAGGCACAAGAAAAGTAACTCTTCACAAAAACATCTACCTTGAGGCAGATGGTTACGCACTGAATCTAAATCCAATCAGTATCGCCAATGGAGGCACTTACACATGCAAAACAACCAACGGAAGAAGAACTCAATATTGTCTTCAAGTGATTTGTAAGTATTTTTTTTTTTTGATTTTCGTTCTTTAGAAACTGTTTAAAGATGAAATACAATTTGCTTGGTGTCTTTCCATCGTAGGTAATGTAAATACTGACATGGGAGAAATCACAGTATATCATTTTTGCAGTGCATTGATCTTTGTTACACATACAAACGGATTTCTTTATTCATAGTGCACATGAACCTCAAAGTTACGACTTGCTGACGAGACTTTAAGTCAAGTCTGTGAGAAATTGCATCTTGGTTTAGTAGTACGACAAAAGCGACATGTTGGATTCTATGCTTGTTGGTATGCATTTTGCTAAAAATAGCTATTCCAAGCATTTTGATTTAGATCGAAGGTGTTAATATCTCAAACTACTTTGGAGACTGTTTAAATAGAATATACTACATTTTTTTTGGGGGGGGGGGGCAAGGCATGACGTAGACTTGCAGTAGGATAGGGTAACATTCAAAAACATAAATTATGGTATACACTTTTTTTTGTACATGGTTTCCTTTTAGTAAGATGGAACGCTTGCCACAGTGTTACCAGTCACACTAACTTTCTTTAGTTTCTTTATATGCATGCGCTGATTACCAGTTCAGTCTCTCAGAGACGTAAACCAATGATCTATGCAGTTACGTTCTTTGACGTTACTAAAGTATCTCTCTTTACTGCTATCATTTCTGAATGAATATATCGAGGAATATTTATAAAACATTTTACATGTGGTTATAACATATATCTAAAAACGTTTTAGTGGATAAAATTGAGCAGTTACTTGTGAAATGAACTATGTTTCACAATCAATGACATGTAACCACTTTTTGTGCTTGAATCTCTCTTTTATTTTTTTTTATTTTTAGAAAACAAATTACCCAATTTCCTTAAGATAAAATCAGTTGATTGCGTTGGTACAACGTAATCATTCAGAGCGTCCCTTTTAGTCTAACCTCACAATGCCACGCGACAACGAATGTTGGAACAGAAAGTGTTACCAAAGTCTCATGTCTTAACATTTTTTTTTATTTCATCACCTCAGAATGCACTTCGATTATGGATAAATGCGATCTTATTTTATGACACGACATTTTACTTATTCGTAAGTATGCAAAACGAGAATGTTACATACAACATCGTGACGAATTCTCAACTGCAGCAAAACAGGTGTTACTTTATGTGACTGTCAGTATAGTACCAGTAATATTACCCGTTTTTTATTCACCAGATTAGTCATGGTATAGTTAGTACGTCATGACTACTTGAAAGGTACACTGTCAACGGAATATTGAGATAACGACCGGATTTATAGTCTAACAAAAATGATTATCGGTAGGTGAATAAAACTTCGAGGGATGTAAAAAGTTTGTAAAGAGCAACTGAATAGTCTAGGGGTATGATAATATTTTGTGCTTCATTATTTTCAAAAGCAACGTTCGTGACTCAAGAAAACAGCGTACAGCTTAGGTTGCTTTGTTGGCGTGGAAAGCAGTAACGCTAATAGAAGTGGTCGACTTCTAATTCGATGGCAGAATTTGGGTGTAGGACTTTGCGTTATACACACATGCACATGAGATTGATATGGGGTCTTAAGAAAAAATAAAATAACCTTCAAAGAACTGAAATGTATGTGAACGTGTTTAGGCTAGCTCTAGAAGAAACTGATCACTTTAGACTTGTTGGTACCGTTTTGGCTGATGGTTGGTGGAATATTTTGTACTAAGCCCATCACTAAAGATTTGATGAAATCCTTCGGGCACAGCGCACGGTCTAGTTCTGCATCATATCAGCAGTGGTTTACACACAGTTTGATGGGAGGAGCCAGACTGTTAAATTCGTCGACTAACAGGGGAGGAGGGGGGGGGGGGGGTTGACTACCGCAAGTTTTAGAATCCTACAATGGTTATATGCAAAATGGTGCAATCTAGGACTAGTAGTTCTAGCACAATTTAGTTGTAGCACAACTTAGTATCTAGCACAGTTAATCCAATCATTTTTTAAGCATGTTGCATGTTAAACTCCGTAAGTAAACAGACTGACAAAGTTGCGATGTTTTTTTTTTTTGTTTTTTTTTTTTGTGGTAAGGATCAGCGTAAAGCACAGTATTATGGATTTAAAGTAGAAGAGTGGCCAGAATCTAGAGATGAGACACATATCGCCATACGTATATGTTGGGACATTTAAGGTACGTGGCCAAAATTCAAATCCCGTGAGGTGTTTAGGCAGAGAAAATTCTGCACGCAGAACTATCTAAGCAGAGCGCCACCTTCAGCTGACGTCGAACGTACGAAAAAGATTTGCCTTTTACAAAACTCATAGATAGGCAGGAAACGGCACTTCAGGTTTGTCTTCTTTAGATGCATGCATCCACCCTTGAAACAGGGATGCCAAGTCAGCTTTCCAGATTGATGAGAAAAACATCGAGCTACGTGTCTGTCATTCTATCTATGATAAATGGTAATGATTTACATTGTTTTATGTAGACTATTCCCACCTAATGGATCGATATTTCTCGTTCAGCAGCATTTGCGTTGACCATTAAAACAATCCTATACTTAACTTGGTGGGAGCAGAAGGCTTCAAGTCACTTGCTTTCACTATGTAAGCAGAGGGTCACGTCTAATGGCTGTCGCTGAGGGTACAAGGAAATTTGTGGTTAAAAATGTTACCCCCCAGCCTTCCTAGATAGGCCGAGAATCATCCTCTCCATAGTCTATAAGTAAGCTACTGGAATTGCCAATGTTGGTATTTTCTTGGATGAAACCCCTTCTCCTTTACATAATTTCATCATATACTCGAGGAAATGTAAAAGATACATAAGTTTAAGGAAACATTTCACTGCAATCATTGGCTCTTGTTTGCTTTTTTTTCTTTCACTAGTAATATCCGGTGAACAAGTTTACCACTTTTTTATTCCCCAACTGAATCGTTCACTCAGATTATCCTATTTCTTCCGATTTGTCATTTTCCCCACTAACAGCAGCTATGAGCGGCATTGCACCCCGCGGTACCTACCCTTTGGGCACATACTGCATACTAAAGATGAGCAATGGCTTTATTTTTATCTCCCACAAGGGTTGTCTCGTTCACGACAGCGCAATTATTTCGTTCTTCAAGTGTCAATTCTTTGTTTTCACAGACAATACCTCGGTAGTTGGTCAGTAGACCAAACATAGACTGGGAATGGGCAGAAACTAAAACAACTAAAAAAAAAACATAAAGTATGTAGCGGTCTATAATCGACAGACAGCTATCACTCTGCAATTGCTTTTCTTTATCTTTTCGTATTTCTATGGTTTCATTGATAGAGATTGCACTTCATTGCCTGTGTGTGCGTGTGCAACTATATAGGAACACTGGCAGAGAGTTCGAGTCTTGCAGTCTTTTCTCGCTCATGTGGAGCTCGTAATTGGGGTAGCCGAAAATTCCGATAGCGCAACGAAATGTGTCAGCTGATACTAGGAGCCCACCATTTTGTTGGGCACTCAGGTACTGTATGGGCTCATTAGCTAAAGGGAGTATCGGTGCCTTCCTTACGGGCAAGTGTTGTCAGTACTGCTTGCGGCATGGAGTATATGTCCTCTGTGTGTAAGCGTGCACCTTTCAGGGGCTGAGTTGGAACGCCATCCTTTGTTAGGACACCGGACGTGGCTTGTATGAGGGACCAGATGTAAAAATAAAAACTACTTAAGGTGTGGCGGCTCACAAATCAACCATAAGATGTCACTTTGCAATTCGTTTGGGACAGAGATTTTTATATTACTTTGCGGTCAAAAAATATCCCATACGATGAAAATGTCTCGTAAGTCAACCTTCAGTCGCTATTCTTGTGGAAAATTAAAGGATGGCGCCGTGAGTCTTGAACAGTTCATTAGAAAAGAGTTGAGGGCACTTGTTTTTTTCGATATTGTTACCACGTAAAAATTTAAAAAATGATGTTATGATCACATGTCTAATATTAAATTTTGGTTACCGATGCTCACCGTCTTTGAACAGTAGTTTTTTTTGACAGTTTTCTTGACAGTTGCAAAATTTATCTGTTGGAAAACATCTTCTTAGACACGTTACGTTATGTTTCTTTCTTTTTTCTTTTGAAGTGTCCTGCCAGTTTGCGATCATGGGAAAGTTTGAGTAACGCTTTTCCCATGACACGAGGCACAATCAATTGATAAGTAAACTTCTCGTCCGACTGGGATTTAAACTTCCTGTATAGTACACCGTCTTTCATTTCCAGTTGTTGCCAGTTGTTTCCAGTTGTTCTGGGCTGAATGTTTACGTCTGGTAGCATTGTCATTTCTAGTGCGTTGATAATACGTTTACTCAGTACATGATTAACGTATACATAGATAGATCTACTCCACAAGTGTTAAAGATCTCGAGATGCAGAAGAAAATATTATCCAACACTTAGGGTACTCAAAGGATCCTTGTTGACGGGAAGTATGGATATGAGGAATACTTTGAAGTTCACGCGTTTTCTGGGAAGCACGTACAATATCTAGGCACGTGTGTAAGGGCATGAATGTATTTCTGTATGTAATGCCAACGAATGTCTATCCCACCTCTGACACCAATTTTGTAACGCCACTTCCGACGTGGGTTCCTATGGGGATAGACCGGGCAAGGGGAGAAATAAGAGGGTGGGTAGGGTGCGCCCAGTAATAACAACAGGAAGCAAAGACGGTAGATACGTTTCCCCTGTACTATAATTGGTGTGCTCATTTGCAGTGATTGTAATCAGTTAATGTACAATCAAACTAGAATCAATATGATATAATTAGTTAGCAAATGAAACAATATAGTGCGACGTCCGCGGTAGCAACCCCTCTTGTCCACAAGCGTTGACTTCTGGCTGAGTACCGGTTGTCCAATGTCTGGGACAGCAATCCCCCTCGTCCACAAGCGCTGCGTCTACGTCTTGTCCTACTGATAGACTGTGCCGCCAACACTAAAGAAATGTGGCCGCTTACGATATACCAACAGCGGCGCAACTGCCCCTATCGATGAACCGCACCCGCTCACAGTATACAAACGGCCACCCAACAAACTAATCGAATAAAGTGTGCCCGCTTGTGATAAACAAATGGCCAACAGCAAGCCCTATGGATAGAGTGTAGTGGCTTACGATAAACGGCCGGCCGCAAGTCCTATGGATGTACTGTGGTCGCTAACGATAAACAAATGGCCGACTGCAGGTCCTGTGGATGTACTGTGGTCGCTAACGATAAACAAATGGCCGACCGCAGGTCCTATGGAAAGACTGTGCCCACCAACAGTATACAAACGGCCACCCTGGAAACCAATCGAGTAAAGTGTGCCCGCTTACAATAAACAAAGGGCCGACAGCAAGTCCTATGGATAGACTGCGGCCGATAACAATGAACGAATGTCTCACGGCAAATCCTATTGATTACTTGTAGCCGATGGTTCCCCACGAATCCAGTCGAAAGACGGAAACCAGAAAACTGTCTGCGCTAACGTTGAACCAGCAGTTCCAGTAGTTCTCTTCTGACTTCACGGTCCGGGTCTATCGTACGACTCTGGCTCTAACTCTGTCTGACTGCCCGTTCATGAGCGCGCTCAGGCCTTTTATACATTCGATTTCCCGCTGCCTTTTTTCACGTGGCGATACCCTGGCGGTAGACCTCGACGATCCCGAGAAAATTGACAATGTTTATTTCCCCTAGCAACAGTTGCCAGCAAACATCGACTCGTAGGCTTCTGCCCAGGGCAGATAAGCACCTGGGACTTCTCCCCGGGCCTCAGCAGGAGTGGAGGAGTCTGGGAAAACCATCGTTGTTTACATCCCCTAACAACCGTTGCCAGTAAACGTCGGCTCCTTGCCTTTGTTCCAAAGGCAAAGCGTACATCCGGACTTCTATTTAAGGGCCTTTGAAGCAACCGATGAGAGCGAACCGATCGTCTGGTTCCCACCATAGATATTCAATTTCTAGATTGCAGCAAGGCTCACTTGGCACAGATTCTTGGCAATACTAAGACACTAAATTGAGCACTTGAGCGAAATAAAAGAACTCACAGCCTTAGCAGTGCAGTAAATGGAGAACTTAGGTTTAGAGGATAAACAAAAAAGAAAATACCCAGCATTACACATGGTTACATAGGTTGAAATGCCGTGTCACTTTCATAAAAACGCAAAGATGTAAAAGTCACGCTGACGCCATGCACTAACAGTCCCAAACTGTATTACGCACTATAGAAAGAGTGACATTTGACCTTGATCTATGACGTCATCATTCGAGGGGACAGCGCAACTCCTGCCCAGGCACCTACCCACCACGTTTGAAGTCATCCGACTTAACACCTAGAAGGAATTCGTGGCAAAAATTTTCAGATCATTTTTGCCGATTTGGCCATTCATCACTTGACCTTTGACCTGGTGAAGTCATCAACATTAAAAAAATCTTGTACCGTTAACGTTTGATATATAGTAGATGTATAACACTATGATATAATGCTGAAAATGCGATTTTCGTCTTCATGCCCTTTGACCTATGACCGCACCTAAACATCGAGTTTGAAGTTTACCTAATTTACCGTCTGGGAGGAAATATCGCCACACGTTTTGGGGCATTTGTAAAACATGAAACCAGCCAAAACCAGCCAAAACCAGCCCAAACCAGCCAAAACCAGCCAAAACCAGCCAAAACCAGCCAAAACCAGCCAAAACCACCCAAAACCAGCCAAAACCACCCAAAACCACCAAAACCATCCAAAACCAGACAAAACCACCCAAAACCAGACAAAACCACCCAAAAACAGCCAAAACCACCCAAAAACAGCCAAAACCACCCAAAACCAGCCAGAAACACCAATAAACACCCAAAACAACCAAAACTACCCAAAAGAAGTCAAAAACAGCCATAATAACCCAAAATGGTGAAAGGAAATGTTGCCGTCTAAATATCAGGTGACTGAGTCCGGTCCCTGTTTTTTTTTTTTTTTTTCTAGCGTGTACAGCGTCAGAGGTATGGGTTTGCTAATTTTTAGATGCCTTGCTTACTTCAGTGTAGTTTCCTTCAAGGTTGCTAGTTTAAGAAGATATTTTTCAAAAGTCCTTCACGTCTAATTGTTTAACGTTGTCAATGATTGCTATACATGATACTGGATAAAAATGAATTGACTTAGACACAGACCATATATGACCCAGCCAGAAATATCTGACCGCCAGTGCCAAAGTGGCCGACAGAAGGCTACCGGGGCCATCTGGTTGAACAAAATCTTGTATGATTATATGCAGTCGAGCCAATGGCCCTTTCTTCGGTGGACCGACTGCATGGTCGCCAGAGGTCAGTTCTCCGGCCGACCAAAGTTTGCTATCAG
Source organism: Stichopus chloronotus (assembly GCA_021234535.1). Lineage (NCBI taxonomy): Eukaryota > Metazoa > Echinodermata > Holothuroidea > Aspidochirotida > Stichopodidae > Stichopus > Stichopus chloronotus. Next base: position 11,499,542 of record CM037842.1, read on the forward strand.
AGATATGGGACTGAGTAACAAAGAACTTGATTTAGCCTGGGCCTCCCCTACAGGAGTGCTTGGCTTCTATTTCAGCAATGCCATGTCTACCCCACCTCCTCCCACCCCATCTGCCCATACTTTTAAAAATATCTGTCAATTCAGTTGCAACCTCATCTTCCTCCTTACATTTTGAGCAGCTGGCTGTGTAAAGACTCTCTGTTTTCACACTAATTACATATTGCTGCAAGACTTTATCAGTGTGACAAGTTCATCCCAGAAATGTAGTAAAGTGTCTCTTTTCTTAGCATGTCAAATCATTTGCAGCTAGTTTAGCAACTGAGTGTAGTTATCAACTCGAGTCTGTACTATTGTAATATTTAATAGCAGAAATTCCCTGAGTTTTCTCTCTTCTCAGAGAGAGATGGGCGGTTGTGACTCAGTCACGACTTGGTTTTGTCTGTGGTTTATTCACAGGTCATACACAGCCCCACGGATGAAGGGATGTGCTTTGCTTTTGTAAAGGTGTATAATGGCTAACAAATAATGATCATGAAAAGGGGACTTGGGCTAGAAATTTAAATGAACCAGTGGGACTTTTCATCTGGAACCTTCTTTAAGAGGGCATCTGGATTTCGAGACATCGTTTGCATTGTTGGTTCATACTCATTCTACAAGCTGTACCTGATTTTTCACCTGTGCTGCAATTGATGGAATATCATGGCATACTTACCAGGTTGCGTCGTGTAGGATCGTGGTGAAACCTCTCAACATGTGCATGAGGAAGGCATTAGGATTCATGAGCGCGTATTCGCGGTGTTATTTGCCCCTCCAGGTTGTTTCCTTACCCCCCAGTTGCCCCCCCCCCCCCGTTGCTCTCACCCTTCCCAATCAGATCTCATCCAAAATTAATTTAATCACAAAACTATGTATTGGCATTGGACTGAATAAGAACAGCTTCTGGGGAACTATGATTGATAAATGCCTAATTTATGTTACACAGGCTGCCAGTTTTCATATCATGCGCGTAGCCACTTCAACAGTAGGCCAGCCTGGTCAGACCAATTTTCTCTGGAATGTTTACCGTCCAGCGTAAGGGAAGGGCGGGTAGGTTGTTTTCCTAAAGATAGGAATGTCGTTGTTTTCCTAAATATGTAAATGGAATGGAAGTGTATGTAGCCTATGTGTGTGTGTACTCGGTGGTACCGCGTAAATGTGAAATGGTACTCCTAAAGATAAAAGTTGGGAACCTTGGAGTACGGTCAACCGAAGAAATAAATGATATAAAAGTAAATAATATACATCTCTCGGGGCTTAATTTTCCACCCAGAGATATGCTTAAACCTCAGAGCTTCCGGGGGCTTTGCCCTGGACCCCTCCAGGGGCCCTGAGGCGGGCCCGTGGACCCCAACCGCAAGACCTTTCGCTCCGCGCTCGGTTTCGAGCTGCGCGAGAATGTTTTTGCCCCCCCCCAGCATTTTCCTCTGCCCTCAGTTTGCCCCCCAAATCTGACATTCTGGCGCCGCCACTGGGGGAGTTAATATTTACAGGCGAAACCTGTCAATGACAGAGAGTTTTACTTCCTACCAATCGGACAGTGTATCGCTTTGACTCAGCAGATCGTGATTACGATGTTGCACTGCGCATACCGTGTGATTTATCATGTGCGTGTAGACCTAGCACTTGCCGATAAGTGCTAAGTAGACCTGTGATATGACACAGCATTGTACTTTAGGTATGCAACTGAGCACTGAAGTCAATAGGCTATACGTGCAGGGCAGCCTGTGTCAACTTATCGAGGGGTGGGGAGGGGGTAGGCATTGGACATAATAAAAGACTATTACACCCGAGGAGGGGATGCCACATCCCAGTTGGTTACTCATTTCCATATGAACTGTGTATGAGTATGAAATACAGTTTCAACTAGATGAATTGAGCTTGCGGCAAGACTCTTGGGACTGTGGACATATGCTGCACCCCTGATTGCAGATCCGCCCAGCAACACGTACTCCTTAGTACGGAAGCTTAAAAGTGCCATCAAGATAAGTATATCTTTGCCCCATAAGTTGACAATTTTCAGCAAAATGTCTACATAACGAGATAATATCTCATCAAAAATCAGAGAAATGATCACTTGTTCAGTTGTGTTATCTAAACAACTCAACATTTTCCTGCAAAATGTTAACTTGTTTACTTGCTTCTTAGCGAGGAATTCAACATTTTTTGAAGAATGTTCTTATAACAACTTGTCACATCCTGTCAATTGAACAATTTGCTGCAAAATGTTGACATGTTCACTTTCTTACTAAGTGAACAATTGAACAATTTTCTGCAAAATGTTTGAATGACAACTTATCATATCTTGCCATTTTAACAATTTTCTGCAAAATGTCTACTTGTTCACTTTTTTGTAAGTGAACAATTGAACAATTTTCTGAAAAATGTTGACTTGTTTACTTTCTTACTAAGTAAGCAATTGAACAATTTTCTGCAAAATGTTTGAATGACAACTTATCATATCTTTTCATTTCAACAATTTTCTGAAAAATGTCTACTTGTTCTCTTCCCAAACCAGAAATAGAAATTACAGCATGAGATAAGTTGTCATTTGAACATTTGGCAGAAAATTGATTAATTGTTCACTTAGAAAGATATGAACAAGATAACATTCTGCAGAAAATTGTTTAATTGTTCACATCAAAGGAAATGATCAAATCAACATTTTGCAGAAAATTGTTGAAATGACAGGATGTAATATGTTGTCATTTAAACATTTTGCAGAAAAATGTTTAATTGCTCATTCAGAAAAGAAGTGAACAAGTCAACATTTTGCAGAAAATTGTTGAGTTGAAAAGATACGATAAGTTGTCATTTGGACATTTTGCCGAAAATTGTTGAATTACTCAGTTAGTCAAAAAGTAAACAAGTGGACATTTTGCAGCAAATTGTTGAAATGACAAGATACGCAAGTTGTCATTTGAACAATTTGCAGAAAATTGTTTAATTGTTCAAATAACATAACTAAACAATTAATCATTTTTCCGTTTTTTGTTGCTATATTTTCTTGTTATCTAGACATTTTGCAGAAAATTGTCAAGTTACGGGGCAAAGATATTCTTATTTGGATGGCACTTTTAAGCTTCCGTAGAAAATTGATCATTGTTCACTCAGAAAGATATGAACAAGATAACATTCTGCAGAAAATTGTTTAATTGTTCACATCAAAGGAAATGATCAAATCAACATTTTGCAGAAAATTGTTGAAATGACAGGATGTAATATGTTGTCATTTAAACATTTTGCAGAAAAATGTTTAATTGCTCATTCAGAAAAGAAGTGAACAAGTCAACATTTTGCAGAAAATTGTTGAGTTGAAAAGATACGATAAGTTGTCATTTGGACATTTTGCCGAAAATTGTTGAATTACTCAGTTAATCAAAAAGTAAACAAGTGGACATTTTGCAGCAAATTGTTGAAATGACAAGATATGCAAGTTGTCATTGGAACAATTTGCAGAAAATTGTTTAATTGTTCAAATAACATAACTAAACAATTGATCATTTTTCCGTTTTTTGTTGCTATATTTTCTTGTTATCTAGACATTTTGCAGAAAATTGTCAAGTTACGGGGCAAAGATATTCTTATTTAGATGGCACTTTTAAGCTTCCGTTCCTTAGGCTAATATAGATACGTACATCTTAAATGAGATGGACAACTTAGCTTTGACACAAACAAATAAGCCTGGCCTAGATGGTATAACGGCACGCACTAAGAGCCACGATGTATGGCTTCGCCACCAACGGATTCTGGCGGTAAAGATACTTCTTCAAATAGATAAGTAAAAACAATGCGGTAAAAAACAACGAAGAACACAATGATCGCACTATGCCGTTGGTCGTGGTATGGTAGTTATCAGTACAGTACACGACTATTCCAGGCAGCATGCGCATTAACTGCACAGGTCACTGTCAGTACAAGCTACAATGAACAGAATTGCTACTGGGTGGGAACGACTTGAAGCAATCAATCATTTCCTCTATTTTCCCTGAGTGAAAGTCGGTAATATTTCGAAAGGGTACTCTGTGTTACACTCTATGATAAGATTCAAGATTCAAAGGGTCTTGCAAGCAGGCTAAAATGGCGATTAGCAATTATTAAAAAAATAGAATGTCTGCGTCACTGTTTACCTGTACGTTGAATCTGCATTTTACTTGTGTGTGCAGGAACATATAACATAACTATTCATGGCCACCAACGCAGATGAAAATCAGAAAAAAAAAATCACACGACTCTCTGAGTAAATCCAAGAATCGAAACTATGGACTTGGATTAATTCGTTCCCCATAATGTTACCTCAGTCGTTAAGAACATAATTTCATATAAGCAAACATGTACGACGACACATGAAAAATACTCTGCAATGCAACCATTAAAAGGTAATAAGACGACAAACAGAAGATCGGCAAGACCGTACCACGGAAATGCTCCCCAAATAAAAAAAAATTAAACAACACATCAAAATTTTCCATTTGAAATGTGCTGGGCACATTTGGGAAGACATCATCATGATAGTGGGCACGTAGAGTACGCCTGTCTGACTCCCTCTGAATCATATCGTATTTCGGCGGATTTGGGGTGTATTTGGGTGGTTTTGGCTGGTTTTGGTTGGTTTTTGCTGGTTTTGGGTGGTTTGGGGTGGTTTTGGCTGGTTTTGGGTGGTTTTGGTTGGTTTTGGCTGGTTTTGGGTGGCTTTGGCTGGTTTGGGGTGGTTTTGGCTGGTTTTGGGTGGTTTTGGCTGGTTTTGGGTGGTTTTGGCTGGTTTTGGCTGGTTTCATGTTTTACAAATGCCCCACGTTTTGGAACGTTTAGTCGATTTGACCTTTAATCAGGCGACCTTTGACCTGATGAGGCCATAACAATTTCTTGTGTCTTGTGCTTACCATACATGGTAGTTTTATAATTCTAGTATATTTACTCAAACAGATAATGTGTTTTTTTATTTTCATGACCAGTGATCTTTAACGTCATAGGTCTCGCTAACGTTCCATTTTATCTCCGGGCACCTACCCACCAAGTTTGAGGGTCATGCAACTTACCGTCCATGAGGAGATCTTGACATTTTCTTTTGCACACACACATACACGACACCTTTGGGGCACGCCTTCTCACCGCGTAACCCCAGTGGGTTTCTCGACCTATGTGATCTGTATACCATGAGGTACCCTAACGTGAGGACTACTGACCTAGGATTTTTCGGTTGAATAGTACAAGAGAAGAAAAGTGGGCTCCTTTTTTGTCTGTTTTGGCCGACTTCAGCCTCTCAACAAAGTACAATAACTCCTCTCTGTATACTGCGTGTATAGGGAAGAGGTAACAAATAACTGATGGTTTCGATGTTGCTCAATAGCTACTTGAGCTTCACCATAATGTGTTTAACTCGTGCGACATTAGGTTTCACAGGTATTTGAGAACCTGTAAATGAACCTATGCAGTTTCGACGCATAGGAATTCAAGGAAAGTCAACCATCCATAAATATTTATCAAATCTGTGTTTAATCAGTTGCCGTCCTTAGTCCATTAACAATTTCTGCATATTGTGTTTGTTTCCATGTACTTTAGCAATGTTGCACAATTTCAATTTCTTTGTGTACGGATGATCACATGTCATGTAGATACGGAGATACTTTTTTTCGAATAACGAAACAAGTGATTGCAGCTATAGAAAGTATTTTAGAAGAATCTTTATAGGAGCAAAACTAGAAGAATAATTTACAGAAATAATGCAGCTCAGTACAGCTTATTCCCTTCATGACCTACCAACGCTGTCCCTTTTGCAACTGCTCACTACCAACACATGTGTGACTTCACCCTCGACTGTAGACTGTCCTGCCCTAGAGGTTATCTTTTTTTCCACCTGAAAAGTTCAACCCTTTGCCTTTACAAGTATGTGTACAACTGTAAAAGTCTTAGAGGGAGCTAAACAAGTTCTAAAAATAAGTTGCCAAAAGCCAAATTGCATTGTGGATGTTACTTATGCAGATAGTTGGAGGAACGAGTGGAAGGAAAACATTTTTATAAGTATTAAAATAAAGTCTCGCTATATAAATTTCAAGGTTGATGATTTTATATATTCATAACGTGACTGAAATGAGGATATTAAACACAACGCAATTGGTACTGTTATAGGCATATTCCAAATGTGATTTACATGATAATAATTATTTGATAAAATGCCTTTAATGACACTTACATCTGATTAGTTTTCTTCTACTTTACTACCTTTATGAGTTATTTTGTTTAATTCCCAGTCATTTCAAGGCCGGTGCAACCCTTTTTCAGTGGGGTGGACCTGGCTGCAACTCTTTTAAAGTTTGGGGTAATTTCTTAAAGTGAAATTTTGAAAGAAACTGTTATTACGTGTAGTATCTTTTAAAAAAGGACACTTTTTATGAAAAAGAGCATCATATCTAGAAATTCTTTGAGAGAGTGCAAACAACTGTTTTTCTCTGAAAATGACACGATTTTTGATATCCATCCACGATGCTCCTTCACATTGTCCTTTGCTGGCTAATTTTTGAAACGATATAACATGATACAGACTAAGGTTCCAACCTAAGAACAATCTCTAGTGGTCAATGGACATTGCTACTTTTCTTTTGTTAACTTTTGCTTAAAAGTGGCTAAATTGATCCGCCCGATCCCTTTTCGTTATGTTTTGAGTTATCATCACTTTTTTTGTGTTTACTTGGAGGTTAAAAAGCACTGATCATGGAACCTTTTTTTTTTTTTTTAAATTATAGACGATGTGTAAATTATGACGATTAAAAAAATTTAGATTGTTTGATTTCGGTACACGAGCCTATTACAGGTAAGCTAAGCTGGTGGGACACCTCCCAAAAAACACTATCCATTCCAGCTCAAAAATCTGAATTTTCAAATTCAAATGTCATGTTTGGCCAAACCGTTACCAGTCACAAGACCGTTACTAATCACATGATAGATAGGGAATCCGGATATGATGTACGTTGTATGCGAAAGGGTCCAGGAAGCTCGCTATCTCAGTGTGTAAGTCAAGGGGAGAAATTATTGCTGATGTGGCAACTTCACATATGAGGATTTCGTCTCCATTTTGTTATAGTATTTACCAAATGCGTAACCGACCAAGAACAAGCAATTTTGAAAAGCAATACCTATTGCCAAGAAAAGGAAGACGTAGTTTTCATGTAGACTCTAAGACAACGAATCAAAGTGAATACTTACAGCCTCTTTCCCCTTCGCATAGGCTACATTTTTCTTTCCTATTCTCACAAAGTATGCTTAATTGGAATAGCGCCGTCTCTTGTTGGCCACTCGCTCCGAAACTTTGTGTGTGCTACCTGCATCGTTGTTTTTTTGTTTTTTTTATCAGTGTACTTGATATTATTAATGTCATAAATAGTAAATGCATGCGCTGGTGCTGAAGGCAAAATGTTAGTGAGGCAAAATTTGAAATCTTGGGTTTACATTTTGTAAAAATTCCAAAGTCAACTAATCGACCAGTTTTATGAGTTTTGCTGGAGTGAAATGTGTAATTGTGTATCCCAACTAACATGATTTTCAAAATTTGCTGATGGAAAACATAAATATCATTATGGGTACAGTTGACACAGACATTCCTACTGAATACATTCTTCGTTTTCATTACATCATTACTCTTGAAGGTACACTTTAAAAAAAAAAAAAGTCTTTCCAAATCGAAAAACACCCTAAGGAACATTTTCTAGCTTTCAGTACCATAACATGAAGTAAACATTCAAACTCTAAGTTATTCATTTAGAGTATTGGCAAAAGTGTCAATGTGTGTTATCTTAAAGTATCCTAAACTCCAAATGTTGGCCCATTCCAGTCAGGTGACCTTCTGTTATCCAATGTTAAACCAAGATGATGAACCACGGACAATCACATGTCAATGAATACAACAAAACGGTAGATCGACAGAGTTTTTTTTTTTCAGTCTGCCATATCTTACTACTAGTAATATCTTACTACTAGTAATAGTTAAAAAACGTTCTATGGAGAAGTTCAAAAACAGCTCCTTGTGAAACGAAATCTCTAATGACTGCTACCCATCGTCATCTCGAAGGGTCTCCACACAACCGTCAGATTAACATCTTTAACGACAGAGAGCTTCAAAGCACAAATAATGTATTTAAGCCTATCGATAGGCCTAAAAGTTAGGCCCTAGGCGGTTCATGGTGAAACCAAAAAACTCAACAGGGACGGACTTGACTGCGTTATCCCAAACCAGCCATAAAGTGATCTTACAGCAATGTTTCACAGTAATTCTTTGTTGAAACTTGTATAGGACTAGTTCCGAAATTTTACGCAAAACTCTTACAGTCATATGCGAATCAAGTTCCGCACACACCAAGTCTTCCAATTACAGCTGCTGTAACGTACATGAAACCACAGCATGCACAGATACATAAGACTAAGAGCAAACTAACATGCATTGCTGCTATGTCAATTGTTATTATTATAATTATTATTATTATTGTGTAAAGGGTTAGATAGTGCTTCCCGCACGAATATTGTTTACATGTTGTAAACTTTTTTACCTTTTCTATGGGGTTTCTTTCCAATAAAATACGGTTATTTCAGACCCACTTTCCTTTCTTTTTAGCCGTTTGTTAGTCAACCTTTCGTTCGCATGTATGTACAAGGTTGATCAACTTTGGACCTGTGTATTAATGTAGAATAATGCACTCTCGGGGGTTAATGCAAGCAATCCAGCGAAGACATTAACCTTTTGATAAACATTTAATGAAATATTCGAGCTATCAACTTGCGAAATATCGAGAGGCATTTTTCTTCGTGAAACATAATTCTGTTAGAAGTAGCTTTGTTTATCTCTGATCACTGAGTTCTAAGAAATTGAGCTAAAAAACTGTAACTCGAAATACACTGTTTCCGGATGCGTGTCCCGGCTTTAAGAGCCAAACTACCCTTACGGAATGTGTCATTTATTAACGCAGTCGTTCGGTTGTAGCATATGTGCTGAAAGCTTTCCTGGAGTAACTTTCCAAGTAGCACGTGGTAAGTGTACTTGTGTACATGGTCACTTCTCCATATAACATGAGTCTCAAGTGGCATAGGAATGTTCATTCCCCTCCCCCCTCCTCCTCCTCTACCTTTCTCTACCTCTTTCTCTCTCCCTCCATCGCCCTCTCTGTTTCTCTCCCTCACTCTCTAAGAATCAACCCGGGGCCAATTCTCACTTTCAAGTGATGTTCTGGTGAAGTGTCATAATAGCATCAGCTCCTGCAGATACTCGGTAGCATGTTACATGCAATAAGCGGTCTCCGCTTTTCAAGCAACCCCCAGAACGAATCATGAATGAATAAAACATACACGGGCACTTCATATCCCTTTGCACATCTTTTTCCTCCTGTTCTTTTTTTTTTTTCCATTTGAAATGTGCTGGGCACATTTGGGAAGACATCATCATGATAGTGGGCACGTAGAGTACGCCTGTCTGACTCCCTCTGAATCATATCGTATTTCGGCGGATTTGGAGTGTATTTGGGTGGTTTTGGCTGATTTTGGTTGGTTTTGGTTGGTTTGGGCTGGTTTTGGGTGGTTTTTGGTGGTTTTTGCTGGTTTTGGGTGGTTTTGGTTGGTTTTGGCTGGTTTTGGCTGGTTTTGGTTGGTTTTGGGTGGTTTTGGGTGGTTTTGGTTGGTTTTGGGTGGTTTTGGCTGGTTTTGGGTGGTTTTGGCTGGTTTTGGGTGGTTTTGGCTGGTTTCATGTTTTACAAATGCCCCACGTTTTGGAACGTTTAGTCGATTTGACCTTTAATCAGGCGACCTTTGACCTGATGAGGCCATAACAATTTCTTGTGTCTTGTGCTTACCATACATGGTAGTTTTATAATTCTAGTATATTTACTCAAACAGATAATGTGTTTTTTATTTTCATGACCAGTGATCTTTAACGTCATAGGTCTCGCTAACGTTCCATTTTATCTCCGGGCACCTACCCACCAAGTTTGAGGGTCATGCAACTTACCGTCCATGAGGAGATCTTGACATTTTCTTTTGCACACACACATACACGACTCCTTTGGGGCACGCCTTCTCACTGCGTAACCCCAGTGGGTTTCTCGATCTATGTGATCTGTATACCATGAGGTACCCTAACGTGAGGACTACTGACCTAGGATTTTTCGGTTGAATAGTACAAGAGAAGAAAAGTGGGCTCCTTTTTTGTCTGTTTTGGCCGACTTCAGCCTCTCAACAAAGTACAATAACTCCTCTCTGTATACTGCGTGTATAGGGAAGAGGTAACAAATAACTGATGGTTTCGATGTTGCTCAATAGCTACTTGAGCTTCACCATAATGTGTTTAACTCGTGCGACATTAGGTTTCACAGGTATTTGAGAACCTGTAAATGAACCTATGCAGTTTCGACGCATAGGAATTCAAGGAAAGTCAACCATCCATAAATATTTATCAAATCTGTGTTTAATCAGTTGCCGTCCTTAGTCCATTAACAATTTCTGCATATTGTGTTTGTTTCCATGTACTTTAGCAATGTTGCACAATTTCAATTTCTTTGTGTACGGATGATCACATGTCATGTAGATACGGAGATACTTTTTTTCGAATAACGAAACAAGTGATTGCAGCTATAGAAAGTATTTTAGAAGAATCTTTATAGGAGCAAAACTAGAAGAATAATTTACAGAAATAATGCAGCTCAGTACAGCTTATTCCCTTCATGACCTACCAACGCTGTCCCTTTTGCAACTGCTCACTACCAACACATGTGTGACTTCACCCTCGACTGTAGACTGTCCTGCCCTAGAGGTTATCTTTTTTTCCACCTGAAAAGTTCAACCCTTTGCCTTTACAAGTATGTGTACAACTGTAAAAGTCTTAGAGGGCGCTAAACAAGTTCTAAAAATAAGTTGCCAAAAGCCAAATTGCATTGTGGATATTACTTATGCAGATAGTTGGAGGAACGAGTGGAAGGAAAACATTTTTATAAGTATTAAAATAAAGTCTCGCTATATAAATTTCAAGGTTGATGATTTTATATATTCATAACGTGACTGAAATGAGGATATTAAACACAACGCAATTGGTACTGTTATAGGCATATTCCAAATGTGATTTACATGATAATAATTATTTGATAAAATGCCTTTAATGACACTTACATCTGATTAGTTTTCTTCTACTTTACTACCTTTATGAGTTATTTTGTTTAATTCCCAGTCATTTCAAGGCCGGTGCAACCCTTTTTCAGTGGGGTGGACCTGGCTGCAACTCTTTTAAAGTTTGGGGTAATTTCTTAAAGTGAAATTTTGAAAGAAACTGTTATTACGTGTAGTATCTTTTAAAAAAGGACACTTTTTATGAAAAAGAGCATCATATCTAGAAATTCTTTGAGAGAGGGCAAACAACTGTTTTTCTCTGAAAATGACACGATTTTTGATATCCATCCACGATGCTCCTTCACATTGTCCTTTGCTGGCTAATTTTTGAAACGATATAACATGATACAGACTAAGGTTCCAACCTAAGAACAATCTCTAGTGGTCAATGGACATTGCTACTTTTCTATTGTTAACTTTTGCTTAAAAGTGGCTAAATTGATCAGCCCGATCCCTTTTCGTTATGTTTTGAGTTATCATCACTTTTTTTTGTTTACTTGGAGGTTAAAAAGCACTGATCATGGAATCTTTTTTTTGTAAATAAGAGACGATGTGTAAATTATGACGATTAAAAAAATTTAGATTGTTTGATTTCGGTACACGAGCCTATTACAGGTAAGCTAAGCTGGTGGGACACCTCCCAAAAACACTATCCATTCTAGCTCAAAAATCTGAATTTTCAAATTT